>JAJIBD010022152.1:0-544393 GCA_021461705.1 Cryptotis parvus
AAAAACATCTAGTAAAACATTTGTTAGATATTAGAGCAAGGCATGCTATACATTAATAAATATACAAACCTTACCATTCAGAGTTGTTTTATGGAGTTTTCCCAGTCAAGGACGCACTTACCTAAACATGGTTTTAACAAGCAGTTTTACATATAATTTGATGGTAAATATGAGGCTACAAATAGACAATGACACTTGTATCCAGACACTTAATTTATAAAATTGACATTAAGAATAACATTTGCTTTACAAACTCAGCAGAGGGAGGCAAAAGCAAAGAAAGAATGCATGTAAGCCTTTGTAAGGTACTAAAAGTCCTTCTGTCTCATTTCAAATTCTTAGTATCTATTGCCAAAATAATCAAAGACAACGGTAGTTGCTTACTGTCAAGTCTGCCTGACAGGGATTTCTCAGGAATAGTCTTCTGGAGCTCAGTGTTTCCTGGGATGAATTTAGATGCATGCTAGGATGAGGCGATATCTTCAAAAGGGAGATCGGCTGAAATGAACAGTGATGCGTTGAGTCTGCTCCTAACTTGGAAATTCAGATTTCATGGCTGAGGATGTTCCGAGTTCATTACTTTAACACTTATGAAATAGGAGCAGCATGGCAGCTGCTGGGCCAAGTTTTGGCTGAAGACCCCAGAAAGAAATAAAACAGAGAAATGTATTATCCAACGGCTTTGTAGGAGGTATGTGTCACACTGCAATGGTCCAGGTTAGGGAACTTCAGCAGGGTGAAGGCAGAGAAAGTCAAGAACAGGGAACATGTCCTTCCTAGGGTCTCTACTTAAAGGATTTCAAAGGTAAGATCGAATTGGTTAACTCAGACATAAAAGATTGGGGAGATTCTTGGCTTCTGGGCAGTCTAATATAAAGGATTCCCAAGGGGAAACTCCTGGGAGCAGTGCAGATTTGATCTCAGATGTATTGGTGGGGGTGGGGACTGTCACCTGAGGAACTTAGCGTTTGCTTCTGAGTCTACAGCTGCATTTCCACGTGGTACCGGCATAAGTTCTGAAATTATCCTCCAAGACTGCAGGAAAACTCATAGAAACCTTGACACCACACTGCTGGTCTGAACAACTGGGGGACTGATTCTACCAAATCAAATGGATGACATATGAGTGATTTCAGGGACAAGATTGGTTAAACAGTGCGCAAGGAGACATCCCCCCGAGTCTTAGGGCTAAACTTTTCAGTTGAAGCTCAGGATGTGACAAGGCGTGGCCGCATTTGCTTCCGAGGGCTGCCCGAAACAAACCATCACTGGTGGTGGAATTACAATCCCATAGCTCTGGTGGCCAGACAGGTTTTCTTGGCCTCCCTCCTAGCTTCTTTGGGTCTGAAGATGATTTTCAGTCTTCCTTTACTGATGATGGAATCGTATCTATCTCTACTTCTGTTTCCAAGAGGCGCCTGCGTTGGGTGTTTCCATACAGCCCTTTCATAGGACAATGCCTTTGCATCTGGGGACCAGTATGTCTTTAATTTGGCACTCCAGCATCAAAGACTGATGACAATATGGGCCTGGTAGTGTATCTTAGTGGTAGCACACATGTCTCCATATGTGGAATCCTGGGATTGTCCCCTGAGACTGGACCAAGAAGGGGAAGAAGAGACTGAGAAAAAGAAACAAAAAATACGGTCACTTGCTGAGGCTGTAAATGTAAGTGATTGTGAGTAAGGGAGACAGTGGCCCCTCAAAATTCACACACATTTCAGCATCCTCTGAACTCAGAATTTTTTCCTGATTTAGTTTCAACTTCAACAAACATACACATATCAACTTGGAGACAATCTTTTACTTCCTTAAATAAATTATGAGACTGGATATAACCGCCGCAGGAAGCATTGTTTCCTGTCTGTGCACTTAGCAAACTAGAATCCAAGCTCTGTCCTTCCACAATACAAGGTGGGCAAGCAGAAGATGGCACTTCCATTCCAAAAGACAACATGGAAGAAAAGAAGTGGTCACTCTCCCAGGAAAGTCTGACCCCTCTTCCCTCTGGCCCGCAAAGCCCCATTCACCTCCACCAAATCCTAAAGGGAAGAGTTCTGGAGCATGATTTTTTTAAGTATTTTATGATACCACTGTGAGATATACAATTACAAAGATATACAATTAAAAGCTCATATTTGGGTTTTGGTTACACAGTGTTCCAGCACCCGTCCCTCCACCAGTGCCCATCTCCCACCACCAACATCCCAGGCTCCCTCCCCCTCCCCCAGCCCTCCTCCATGGCAGGTTCTTTATTTCTTTCCATTTCTCTCTCTTTCTCTTTTCCTTCCCTTCCAGACTATGGATTACAGAACATACATTAAAGAGTTGTCATATGTATCTTTTTGCCTGTATTTAATGCTCAGTTCTAGGTTGGTATTAGTACCCTCGACAATTGTTAGCACCCTGTTCCATTTTCTGTCTTATCTAGCCTCTGACTCCCACACGTTTGTGATAATTTCCACCATTAACAAGACCTCCTGTTACAAGGTCATGTTTCACTTGACCTTGGGTATTGGTATCATAATATGTACATATATATTTATGTCATGCAAATAAATGCAGTCATTCTGTATCTGTCTCTCTCTTTCTGGCTAATTTCACTTAACATAATCTTCTCCATGTCCACCCATTTATAGGCAAATTTTATAACTTCATTTTTCCTAACAGCTGCCTAGTATTCCATTGTGTATATGTACCAAAGCTTCTTTATCCAGTCATCAATTCTAGGGCACTCTGGTTATTTCCAGATTCTGGCTATTGTGAATAATTGGGGCATGAATTTGAGGTGGATGAGAGTTCCACTCCACCTCCGTCTCTCGGATCTAGGGATGCTGTTTTCTGACTCTTGGGCAGTTTCTAGCTCTCTTCAGCATTGCTCTCTCCCACTATATTTTTTTATTACATCCTGCCCCCCACACACACAACCCCGCCAGACCAGCTGGCAGTGGTTCGAATGATACAACATTTACAAAAGCTCCTTGGTACACTAAAATGTCCAGGGCCTTGCAGGGAGACCGGCCTTCTCTGGCTCTGGTCTTCAGAAACCCCAGCTCTCTCTCTCTCTCTCTCTCTCTCTCTCTCTCTCTCTCTCTCTCTCTCTCTCTGGTTTCTTCCGGAGTTGCCTGATTGTATTCCTGCACCATGCAACTTCTTTGTTTAGCTAGAGGTTCACTCACAAGCCTGAGACAGTCGTTCCAGGATTTCATTAGTTACTTTGCAATTTGGTTTGAAATCCCAGATTCCGGCTTATGTCTTACCACATCCTTTATCTAATCATCTCTCCTCTCTCACCTTGCTGCAAAGCATCAAGAGAGAAGGCTGAAGCTCACATAATTTTCTGGGAAATTCTCAATTCCGTACCCAAGCTCACCAGGAAGTAATGTGATGTTCGCCTGATGCTAGAATTCCACTCTTCAAAATCCGGCACCATTTAAGAGCAGGGTCACACTTGTGGCTTTTCATTTTCTTCTCCAGTCCTCTCCAGATTTCCTAGGATGCCACTCAAAGAAAAGAGAAGAGCTTTTGTCAAAATTCATGAGGTCATTGGTGGACTCTTCTCATCAGTAAGTAAGCAAATGTCTGAGATTCTGGTGATGAGACTAGAAGTACATATTCATAGGTGGGGAGATAATGTGTGTGAATAAGCAAGTTGGTTAATGAGTTACTTTCTTTGAACAGGTATGGTGGATAAGTTCAACTGAGCTATGGTGAGAAATTGCTTTCAGGTACATGATTTAATCTATATCCACTAGAAATATGAGATCATTTCTAATACTTTATAATCCCATGAGGGCTGTTGAGCTAGAGACTTAGTAGAGGCTAAAAGGGAGATCTTTTATTAAACCAAAACACTTCATTACTTCTGCTAGCCTTGGGTCATTATAGGACAGAAAACTTAATGAGAAAGAGGCCAAACATACTTAGGCAAGGCAATAAGGTTGGTTTTGCAGGTAATGTTACTCATTTTCATAAAGACTAAGGATTAATTGAGTAGGAGGAATCTCGATGAAGAGAGCAGCTGTCAAGAATTCTTTGAGTGTTAGAAAGAGACATTTTTATTATTCTGAAAATAAGATATATTCAGAAAGTGTATTCAAAATGTTGTACAAACTCAGAATATTCATCATGCCCAAGTACACTGACATAAGATAAATATTTTTAAAAAATATATCACTGTTCGAGCAGTTGTAATTAAGACAGTGTGGTATTGGTATAGAGACAGACCCGTAGACTTATGGAATAGAACTGAGTATCCTGAAATGCACTCACAAATATACAACCACTTAATCTTTGATAAAGGAGCAAAAAATATTAAGTGGAGCAAAGAAAGCCTCTTCAACAAATGGTGCTGGGAAAACTGGGCAGCTACATGTAAAAAAATGAACTTAGACCTCCTTCTAACGCCATGCACAAAAGTCAGATCAAAATGGATTCTAGATCTCGATATCAGATATGAATCTATAAGGTACATCGAAGAAAACATAGGAGAAATGCTCTATGACATCGAAACGAAAAGTACCTTTTAAAGACGACACACCACTGACCAAGCAAATGGAAGCAATGATAAACAAATGGGATTATATAAAATTGAAAGCTTCTGCACCTCAAAAGAAACGGTGACCAAGATACAAAGACAATCCACAGAGTGGGAAAGGATATTCACCCAATACCCATCTGACAAGGGGTTAATATCCAGGATATATCAGGCACTGGTAGCACTCCACAAGAAGAAAACAGCCAACCCCATCAAAAAATGGGGAGAAGAAATGAACAGAAGCTTCCAAAAAAGAAGAAATTTGAATGGCCAAAAGGCATATGAAAAAGTGCTCTTCATCTTTAATCATCAGGGAGATGCAAATCAAAACAACAATGAGGTACCATCTCACCCCACAGAGACTGGCACACATCCAAAACAGCAAGAACAACCGGTGCTGGCGTGGATGTGGGGAAAAGGGACTCTCATCCACTGCTGGTTGGAGTGCCGACTGGTCCAGCCCTTTTGGAAAACAATATGGGCATTCCTCCGAAAACTAAATATTGAGCTCCCATTTGATCCAGCAATAGCACTCCTGGGAATATACCCTAGAGACCGAAAAACACATAGCAGAAACACTATCTGTACTTCTTTATTCATCTCTGCGCTATTCACTATAGCTAGAATCTGGAAAGAACCTAAATGCCCGAGAACAGAGGACTGGCTAAAGAAACTGTGGTTCATCTACACTATGGAATACTATGCGGCTGTCAGAAAGGATGAAATTATGAAATTTACCTGCAAATGGATGGACATGGAGTCTATCATGCTGAGTGAAATTAGTCAGAAGGAAAAGGACAGATATAGAATGACTGCATTCATTAATAGGATATAGATACCAGTGTTTTAATAAATATGGGAAATGGTAATGGCAGATTAAAACTCACCACTGAATATACACAAAGAGACTTAAGTGATAAACTCTAAATATCTGCAGGGCTAGCCACAATGTGTAAAATAAGAGGGAGAGAGATGCAGAGACAGAGAGAGAGAGAGAGAGAAAGAGAGAGAAACTGGGGTACCTGCTATTAAGGCGGGTGGGGGACGGGGAGGGAGGGGTACATTGGTGGTGGAAATGGGGCACTGGTGGAGGATGGGTGCTGGAATACTGTATTACCAAGAACCAATTATGAACACCTTTGTAATTGTATGTTCCACGGTGGTATAATAAAAAAATTTTAAAAAATGTTATCACTGTTCATTATAGGTTCATGTTTGTTACATAGTTTGTGTGTGTGTGTGTGTGTGTGTGTGTATATATATATGTGTGTGTGTGTGTGTATGCATATATTTTTGAGAGAGAGTGGCAAATAGATAGATTATATATTTCTTATACCAAAAAGGATATTAACTTGTACCAGTAAAGGATATTGATATTACATAAAAGGGTAGCATTTTTGAAATAAAAGATGAATTCCAGTAAAATAAAATACTATAGAGGCAATTTAATAGTTACTAATTTAAGAAATTCAAAAGGTCTAATATTAAAAGTTTTTAATTATTAGCATGATAAATACTAAAATTCATTAGTGCTAAATTACTGCATTACTTAAAAACACGTTGACATTTAAAATACATAAGATTTTATCATTTTACATCTAAAAAATACTAATGAGATAGTAAATAAAAGTATTTTCTTGATAAATTTTAAAATATTGATATAATTTTTTAAGGCTTAGCACCATAGCACTGTGGATAATGCGCTTGCCTGACATTAAGCTAATACTGGTTTGACCCTGCACTACATGTGGTCTTAGAAAGTACCCCAGAATGGTCCCAGAGGACAGAGGCCAGGGTGGACACTATGAGCACATGCAAGTATGATCCAATTCCTGCTTCCAAATTATAATTTTAATGGAAGAACAATCATTTTTTAAAAAATTGTATGATGTAGATTGATAGGTGTTAATGTAATAAAATTCAAATTATAATTATTTATTTAAAAACTTACATTTAGGGAAAGGTTAATTAATTGTCCAAACGTTCTCTAGATAATACCTCTGTCAGCAAATAAAATAAAGATGATTAATCTGTTAGTCAATACACAAACACACTTATCTATACCTTCTTTATTATTTTGCATATTTCTATGACCGCCTTAACACATTTGAGTTTTACTGACAGAATAGCTACATTCTACACATATATCATTTTAAATAAAATCATATGCCTAGGATCACTGTATCACTGTATCACTGTCTTCCCGTTCATCATCGATTTGCTTGAGCGAGCATCAGTAACATCTCCATATGTCCTGTCTCATGCTAGTACCAAGGGCATCTGCTTGCTCCAGGAACATAAAGAGCCTCAAATCATTCCATCAGGTCATGGAATGAGGTCTATAATTGTTACTGGTATTTTGGCATATCAAAAAATAAATAAATAAATAAAAATAAAAAATAAATAAAATGCCAAGGATACTATTATAAAATCTAAACTTAAAACATCATGGCTCATGACACTTAATCCAGTTTATTTTGAAAGGAATTGATATCATTCAGGAATTTAAGCAGTTGTACAAAGACACATACATACATCTTTTCTTTTGGAAAATGTTTTATTATAGGACCATGTTCTAAAGCTGTTGATAGTCAAGCTTTAGACACACAGGACCCCAACACCAGCCCACTCCAGAGGCTGCTGCCCCCTCACCAGTTTCCCCAGGGTCCCTCCCACGTCAGCTTCCCCTCATTACTCTGCCCACATTCCCACCTCCCTCCCCGTCAGGCACTTTTGTGAGTCTTGTTGTTTTAGTTTGAATCTTGTGTTTTCAGTGTCCTTAATTCTGCACACACTTTTTTCTTTATTGCACATCTAGAGAACACATATCCAGGGAGACATTTGTAGGCGATCATCCCATAATAATAACCTCAGGGTTGAAATCATCTCCTGGGCAGAACAGCTTAGGTCTTCTAGAATAAAACCCGGCAAGCAAAGATATGCCCTGGAAAGAATAGAATAGATTTCAGAGCAAGCAAAAATGCAACCAGGAAAAAATAGAAGAAAACAGTTTTCGGTATTTTCAATGTTGAAGGCAACATGGGCAAAAAATAGAATCGGAATTGTCAGGACTTCACTCAATATTTCAGGGTGCTTCTGATTGGCTGCGAGAAATATCCGAGCCCCACCCTTCCTGCGCCCCAGTCAGCTAAAGCAGGGACTCACAGTCTGGAAACCAGAGTGGGGGAACGGTGCTGTGCTACTGTCAGCTCTCTCCAGATGGAGGTCAAAGATGCCGATCCCATGGCTATGGGCAAAATATTAGTAGAGAAACCACGGTGTGCATTTTAGAAATGTGTATAAACATACACATTTGCGTTTATTATGCTTTAAGCTGATATAAAGAGTTTTCTCATTTGGCCCATAGAAACTTTCCTCCCTGATGTAAGCCGTTTCGTTCTCGCCTCCGCTTCCTAACAATGTTCCTAACTCCTCTCTGCACACACACATTCGGCTCCGTGACCCAATTCCTGCTTCCAGACCCAGTGCTCTCCCTCAGGCAGCCTTCCTGTCTGTCCTCTGGGCTCAATTAGCATCTCATTCCGTCTTACATTGAACCATTAATCGTCTCCTTAGATGACAGACCATCTATCTCTCTGTTTACACAGAAAAACTACTGCTTTCTTATAAAAATAAGTCATACACACCATTTTATACTTCTAACCAACTGCAATGTGAAAGAAAATTGGTAGATGCTCAAAATGTGCTTTGTTAAAAGACTGACTAGAGACATGATGTGATATGTCATTTTGAATATCCTAGTTACATGTGAAAATATATTATCATATCATTTTCAATAGTAAAAGTAATGGACTAAAACAAATAAAGGATGGGTCATCATCACTCCCTTACAGCGAATTTAGACTACAAGGCAAGCATCAAACATTTCCTTAGCTTAAGCAATTGACTTGAAATAAAACTGAGGAAAAGCAAACCAGTAACCCAGCACCCCTTGCTAGACCAGTGGTCACTTGTATCACTTGTCTTCCCATTGACCATTGATTTGCTCAAGTGGGAGCCAGTAACGTCTCCATTTGTTGAGAATGAGGTCCATTATTGTTACTGTTTTTTGCATTTTGAATACACCATGGGTAGCTTACCAGGCTCTGCCGTGGCTCTGGGTTCATCCCAGGGGCCCCAGTCTTCTTATGTCAGACTATCCACCATCCAGGGCCCACAAGGCAGAGCCCTGGGTGTAGACAAGCCTGTCTCCTGTCTGCCACCTGTCGATGCAGTCAGGCACTGCAGGCCACACCTGCAACACCTCAAGAGGCAGCAAGACCAATGATATGCTTATCTAAATGTGGATTCCGAGTGCAAATACGATGATGCTTTTTCAAAATACTATTTATATTGTTCTAAGTTTTCAGAAAATACTGTAAAATAGAGAAAGTTAAATATTCATGTCTAAAATCCCAAGTTAGCAAATATGGTTTGAAATCCAAGGAACCCAATGCCTCCTAGAAACTAGCCTGCATTTTTTGACAAAAGTAAGGAAGAAGCTCCATTTAATATTTAATGACATTAAGAACTAGTTAAACATCCTATGTATGTATCTCATAGTCTACCCCTAGATTTTACAAATAAAACATGAAATCAGGAGTGCCAACATAAATGTTTGCTTGGAAGAACAGAACAGAAATTTTTATAAGCACCCAGAATAATACTATGAAGCTGGATAGATTTATTTCTTTGTCTATCTAAATCTTAGAAAGAAATTTCCTATATTTGATGAACGCTTTAGATTTAAATGTAAATCCCTAAAGTTGAGACTATATTTTTTGGTGAGTTCAGAAAGTTTTTTGGTAGAACCATGTACCACTTCAATATTTTTATCATAACCTGAAAACCACTAGATACACAAAATTAAAGTTCAGGTTAATCAAAATATTGCTTGACAAAGCAAATAATTGAATTGCTCTTGCAGTGCACTGTGGTAGACGGTAATTAACACGCAGCATCTTCAACATTTCAGTACAACTTCCAATTTCCATTTTAACATCATAGAGTGCTGTCTACACATTTTTTAATGGTGCCCATGATAATAATATATTCTCTTTTTAATCATATTCCACGTGGCAAGAAATGAAGCTTGCAATTTTCCCAGGTGCTTACCAAATTACTACTGCAAGCTAATTCCCATCCCCTAAGTTAAGAGTTTCAACGGAGTGCACATTAACAGCCTGCTTATGATCTTCCTGTACAACAGAAGGTAAGTTAATATGTGCCTCAATTAGATCCAGTTTGTGCATTTATAGCACCCTGCAGGCAGCAGTAAGAAAGCTGTAAATGTACTCATCCTGCTTTTTTAATAGTCTCCTATATTACAGTAGAGGAGTGCTTGGAAAGTGAAGTTGAGTAAAAGAAGACTGATACCAGAGAAGGAAACAGAAAATATATGATTGAATGGTGAATCAACAAGAAATATAATTTTAGAGTAATTGACATAAAACATTTCAATTAATTATATATCCACATCAATATACGTGTGTGTTCATGAAATATACACCTTTGTGCACACATTTCATTTTGCTTGGTTGGCTTAAATGTGAAAATGATAGAAACTATTTTAAAATAATAGTCCACTGATGAAATTGTAGTGGAGAAGAGTTTGGGGTCCCTTAAGGAATGTCCCTTGACTAAAATAAAGCCTTTAGTGTGTGCATTCACTAATCCCTGTCAGCTCTGGGAGAAGCTTCTTCCCACATTCCCAGAAAACTTCTGTAGTTACTCATTTGCCAAATGTGATTTAAATTTACAAAATATAAAGCCAAGATATTTAAAACATTGTTCCACATATGTTTTTAAGTTACAAACTCCTCTTCTCCAAGACCATCAAAATTCCACTCAGAAATTCATCTGAGACAACATTCCTGTATTTCTATAGCATTCAGCTCTTAAGCTCTTTATTGATGCTGGTAATGTCAAAATAAGGAAGATAGAATGAAAACGCAAATAATGATATGTTCTGGTTCTTTTCCTTGTTTTGCCACATAGCATAAAAAGGAAGTGAAATTTACTGTCATGCACAACGCTTTATATGATTTATGGTAATCTTTAGTCATCAAAGGATAAAAGCAGAGACATCTGATGAAAGTATTTTAAAATATATAAATGTATATATATATATATCAGTCAGTCTCATATAAGTTAAATATATAAAATATATTGAACACTTTGATTTTATTATTTCCTCACTATCTTTGTAAAATCATAAAGCTTATTAATATTTCTTGACCATGATAGAGCTTTAAGCATAAATTCTCATGTATTAGCTGGTGATGAAGAAGAACCACAGAATGATAGTCAAGTGATCAGCATGTAAATCCTCCGGCTCAGAGAGACTTTCATGACACCTTTTTTTACTTTTCTTTCAGATTCATTTAATTTACAGGGACACATCTTAACAATGCACTTCTCTTTCCTCTTAGCCTAAGAAAAATTTTCAGCCCTGGTCATGAGCAGGAACTGGGAAGAAAAAAAAAAACCCTGAAAACTGTGTTTATTTATACTCTGAGCAATTGTCATTTATTACCTAGTGACTAGTGACCTGGACATTTCAGAATAAAGTTGAAATCACAAGTGTGCAATGTCCACCGAAGCCAGGACACTACCTACATACCCGAGAGGTCAAACCACTTCCTGGTGGTTCCCTGGGACCATGGGGCCCATTTGATTTTTGCTTTATTAAAAATAAAATTTGTATGTAAATTAACTTCTGGGTTCTTAGGAAACTTCAAAAGCATCTCTGTTTCCAATGCCTTTTCCTCAATGTTTTTATAAATGAAGAAAAATAAACCATGGTTCTTTCTAAATGTAAATATTATTAGTCACTTGCTCCCAAAACTCTCCGGTTACCCACCATTACAATGATGTGAGAGTCTAGAACTTTAATGATCTGCACAGGTACGTTTGTATTCCTAGTGTCTCCTTCCTTTGCAGTCACCATTTCTTAGCCTGCCGCACTTCAACACAAACCCAAGAGTGTAGCCATTGGACTGTTATAGCTCCAAGTCTACTACTTAGTAGTGAGATAGTAATATGCCTTTATGAAGATTCTTATTAGTCTGCTTCTAAAGGGAAGTTTCCTGCCTCAGTGAGTGCAGTGAGAACAGGCATGAGGTGGTGGGAAAGCAGAAAAGCAAGGTCTTCGGTGGTGGGGGGCACACTGGTGATGGGAGTGGTGTTGAGTGATGAATGCGTGTAACCACTGTATTGTGGAAAACTTTGCACTTTTAAATTACGGTGTCCAAATAAAGAGGGGAAAATTTAAGAAAAAGAAAGAAAGAAAAGAACTGGCAAAACACAGCAAAGCTAGCACCTAGATCCATTCAAAATTGATGGATCAGCTGCTGGAGGAAACAGGGTTGGTGGGAGAAATAGGGTAAAGGGTTGATTTAGGTGGTGGGTGTAGTCAGTGATATACACATGTAGAAGTGTCATGCTATACCCTTAAGTACATTGCATACCAATAGTTTATTGTATTCTAAACTAATGAAAATCAATTAAATGTCTCTCAAAGACAATAATAAGTTGCAAGATAAGCCTGCCTCTTTACTCAACTATATTAGATGCAATTGACAGTGTCTCACATGCACGAATACCCACATCTTGGATGAAAAGAAAAATAAACTCTTAAAGATAAGCTTGACTTCCACATCAAACCATAAACATGACTCTACACCGTTCAGCTTTGCTTCATCTGAAATGCCTAAACTATTCTTTAAACACACTCTGTTCAATCACTGTACTGCCTTGAATTCACTGACTTTCACATTAGCTACCAAATTTACAAAGGCATTTTATTTATTCCATAAGGTTTTAATCTCTTCATTCTGTTTTTATTTTGAAGTTTCTTATTTTACCTTTTTTCTTATTTGTAAAGTAATATCACTGTCTCTGTCACTGTCTTTCCATTGTTCATCAATCTGCTGGAGGGGGCCCCAGTAACATCTCCATAGTCCTCTCTCAAGCAAGTGGAGCCCAAGGGCATCTGCTTGCTCCAGGGACAGGAAGAGCCTCAAACCATTCTTCAGGTCATGGAATTGAGGTCCATAATTGTTACTGGTTTTTGGCATAACAAATAAAACACGGGTAGCTTGCCAGGCTCTGCCGTGTAGGTGGTATACTCTCAGTAGAAGGCTCTCATCTCGAGCATTTACTGGTGAAACTTAAAGGGGAAAGATCAGGTTTTCTCTTGGATGGAGCTCTGAGGACCTATGGAGTCTGAATATTGAGAATGACTGACCTCATGATGTGTGGGTTGCTCTGACTTCTTACTAGGTTTACTGGGATGATGGGTATATGTACATATATATGTATTTATGCATATATATGTGTATATATATGTAACATGGTACCAATACTTTTCGAGCAGAGTCTAAAATTATATACAGCTTGACTCTCTTCTAGAATCTCTCCTTCTGATCTCTGCCTAGAAACATCATTTTTATCTGTGCTTGCATGATGTGAAATTCTTGCTGAAAATGCAACAGTGTCAATAATAAAATTCAGTAGTCATGAAACATGAATTCAACAGCCGTGTGATCATGAAACATTCACTATCACTATCTTCCCTTTAATCATCTATTTGCTAGAGCGGGCACCAGTAATATCTCCATATATCCTGTCTCACGCTAGTAGAACCCAAAGGCATCTCCTTGCTCCAGGAACATAAAGAGCCTCAAACCATTATATTAGGTCGTGGGAATGACCTACTGTAAATGTTACTGGTATTTGGCATATCAAATACTTCATGAGCCACTTGCCAGGCTTGCCTTGTGGGTGGCATACTGTTGTAGTCACCTGTAAATAAAGCATACATTGATGAACCGCGCGGCTGCTAGTGGCCGCGCGGTCCGGGCTGTGATAGTCTGGTCTGCTGGGTGGAGTTGTGATGAGAGGGAAGTCCGGATGTGGAAAATGGCGGGCCCCATGGAGTAGGGGAGGGTGGTCTGGGTTGTTGTGAGGCTCTGCTGGGGTAACAAGCCAGGGCTAGACCCCGCCATGCCTCCCGGGCACCTCATGAGCAGCTGGCAACAGGGAGAGCAAGTAGCAGCTCTGCCCCATGAAACATTCATTTTATAGAAATCTCCCATTGCTTCTTACTTATTAGCATTGCAAAATGAAAGCAATTTAAATTTTTCTTAATCAATGTATTGTATTATTTTCTTTAATATTTCAATAAATTTGACTTAAATACATTTAAATTATAGGAAATGTAATATCATGTCCCCTTACTCAGGATGTTCTATCTGCTTTTAATGACTTCACTGGAAAATCAGGGAAATTTAGTGCATCGTCACTGACACATCTTGAGTTCCTTTCAAAGAATCTAACGGGGAGAGATAGTAAACAGTGAGTAGGATGTTTTCCTGGCATTCAATCCTTGGTCCCCATACGGTCCCCAAGTGCTGCCATGTGACCCAAGATCAAAACAAAATATAAATGAATAAAAATAAAAAGTATCTAATGGCACTGGGGTATCACCTTCTAAAATCAGAAATCTAAGGAAAATATTGCTACATGGGTGGTCATATAAGCATGTATACATGTAAACAAAAATGACACGTGTGAAATTTAAGTAAAAACAGCATGAGCAATATTCCCTACCACTATTTTCTTTTGAACTACCACTGGATATATAAAACTTGGTTGGATAACACAGGAAGAAAATGAGAGAGGAGGAAAAGGAATTGTTCGGGAACTTATAGTAACCAAAGTGCTGTTTCCTGAGAGGAAATGAGCTACTATATATATATTTTCCTTATGGACTTACTAGTTCTATTGTGAAAGAACAAAAGCAAAACAAAATGTGAGACCTAAATTCCCCACACAGACTTCAGACATAATCAGTCTTGGTCATGCGAAGAATTTCACAGTTTTCTTCTTCCCTTGTGAGCCTTGTTTCTTTGGGACATTACAGTGATTTCTGATCCATAGGTAGAGGGTAAATACAATCTAATAAACAATCAAACGTACACCACCAGGAAGTACTAAGTGAAATTATCTTCCAAAGTTTCCTAAGATATCACTTGTAAGTCTTTAAATAATGCTATATGTCAAACAATTTTTCCACATTGGCTTTGTCAGAGAATGGAATTAAAAGTCCCATTAAAGATGCGTGCCAAGGTAGAAAATACTTTGAACAGCAACCGCTGCTCGGTTCCGTGCCAATGCATCAATCTGCTTGTCAGCAGTGAAACAAAAAACAAAACAAAATAAAACAAAACAACTTTCTTCTTGTCTCTTGAGTTCTAACTCAAGTATTCATGAGATTGATAACTGCTCACTTTAAAGATAAGTACATTCTTCAGAATTTTTTTTAGCTACAAAATCTCTTTTATTAAAATTCTGAGTGATATAACTAGGTATTTACTATGGCTGTTTCTATTCCTTTTGCAAAGCCTTAATTTTCTATTTATTTGGCTGAATTTTAACAACTAGATACTCTTCGTATTATCAGAATGATCAGAATTTTAAAACCGAGAACCTAAATCACCCTCCATTTCCAAAGACTGAATAGGATGACAAGTTACCAAAAAATATTTCTTCATATTAGAAACCTAGCAAAGGAGACATTGAATTTGTCAGCAGAACTGAGGTTGTGCAACTATCAACAATGGCTGGCGCTTTGTATTCTCCTTCTGAGGCCAGGCGACGGCTCTGGATGACAGCCCACTTCAGCTTCCTCAGATGATCCACTGGGGCAGAAACTCATAACTGGCTTTCAACTCAGAGCCTTCATATAAAACATCATAATCAAAGCTAGCCAGTGTGCACAGGGGATTAGAAGGGCTCGGCCATGAGCACAAAAAGTTGGGGGATAGCAGTTTGATGTATACCTGACAAAAACCTGCCCATAAGGACAGTCTCCTAAATGAGAAAGGTCAGATCAAAATAGGCACCTTTCTTTCAAGGGCGTATTTGGGTTATAAATTATAGTCTTTTAGGAGATATTACTACTTTTATTCTTTTTATGTTTATTTTGAGAAAACTCAGCAGTGCTCCAGGCTCTGTGCTCAGGGATCACTTTTTCTTGGGCTTCGGGATCAGTCAGAATGCTAGGGATTGAACCCGGCTGGCGGGTACAAAGGAAATTAAGTGCCCTACCAGCTGTACTGTCACTCCAGCCTCAGCTATTTGTTTTAAACTGACCTATACAATTTGCTCACAATTCCATCTACACAGAAAAAAAATCCTCTGAATATTTCAGGCAATCAATCAGTCATAAATGCAATTTATGTGTGTGTACATATACATATATATTCTATATAGCTCTGGTCATCAAGGGCCTCCTGCCCATTCAGAATAACTTGTGAAGTAGAGCAATAATCTCTAATATTCATATTCATAATTTGATATTGTTTTATTTAAGATAATAGTATAGATATTTTCTGTTCATAATATATACATACCCTTACATTTTGAACATACATGCTATAGGTATATTACCATAAATAAAGTACCACTTCTACAAAATTTTCTAGAAAATTATTACTCAAACTGAAAAATGACAGCAATTTGAAACATTTTTTCCAGTTAGACCAAATACTTTGTCTAAGTAATCACTGGATTAAAAATAATGACTATAAAGGTAGACAGTGACAATTATTGCTTCCAACATTTATGCATTTTTCTTTTGTTGAAATAAACGATATTCTACCATAACTTCAAAACCAAACTGGAGACATAACTAATAGTATGATATATGTATAAATATACTAGAGTTTAAAAGCCTTTCTGTTGAAATGCAAATTTCAGGATATGAGAATCCTTTGTAAAATGAAACTAAAATGATAAAGAAGCAGTTCTTGAGTTTTCTGAGTTGTGGGAACGCAGGCTTGTGGTTCAGCTGATGCTCTATGAGGGGAGGCTTCTCCAGCACGCAGCAAGGTGAAACATAAATATTCGGGGCCTAAAAGGCATATTACTTAGGTACTGTAGAGCTTCTCTAAAACCATACATTGAGTGCTTATTTCTGTTGTTATTCTGAGGAAGAAAACACAGGAAAGACAAAGTAAGGAAAGGATGCATGCAGATGGTTGCTCTTGGCCACATATGATAATATTCACAATAAATTTCATTGTGAGTGTTTTAAATTTTAATTGTCACTTGTCACTTGTCATCCTGTTGTTTATTGATTTGCTTGAGTGGGGCGTCAGTAACGTGTCCATTCATTGGGAATGAGATCCAATATTGTTACTGTTTTTGGCATATTGAGTGGCTGTTAACCTACAAATTAAAACATATATTAATCCAGCTACGGAATAAAAGATAATTGTTTTGGAATGAGGAAAATTGAGAGCTGAGCAAGAGAAGTTAGGAGAGATGGAAGGAGGTTTTGGGAGCATCATTATTAGCTACATAGTTAAATACAAAACTACAGTCTAATCAGTCCTGAAAAGCATAATCAATAGAAGCAAAATAAGCGGAAATTATAGAATATACTTTTTACCCTTGCTAGCTACAAATGGGCTATAATATTCCTCTCCTATTACTTCTATCTCCAAAAAGTTTACCCTGAAACTCAGACTACAAATATGATTTATAAAAAGACATTATTGAGTAAAGCTAAGTTTTTCAACCAAAAAATAAATGAAATAAGCTTAAATTGTTTACTACATCTGGAAGCCTGGGGTTTTGAAGGATACGTCCCAATCTTTTCCTTGCTAAGTCTCTGTCCTAGTTTCTCAGAATTGCAGGGAACTGGGCTCATAATGTTTTCACTCAGAATTTGTGTCAAAAGTGAAATATTTGAAGACTAGAGCTGTCTCTGAGGAGCTCCTACCTCATAATTACATAAAAGGGATAGAAATAGCCTGCATTTTGTCATCGGCCTGGAACAAAATCCATGAACTTAATATGCTGCTTATGCCGACTAGGACTAACAATAATTTGAGGTAGTCATTTATCTCCTCCATCTTTGGGAATGGAGGCCTCTGTTAAAATTGAGAGTAGTGCATGCCTTGTTAGTTTGTTAGTCTTACAGTCAAATTTAACTCTAAGACAAACACCAAGTGTTAAATCCAACCCTCGGACTGTCTTTAAAACTGTGAATGTAACACTGGAAACTGTAAGCAAAGGTAGCAGAGCAGTGCAGGTGATGGTGACCTGTAAGGTGACAAGGCCGATAAACCAGATTGGCTAGTGCGTCTCTGCAGCAGTTATATTGGGACATTTAACTCAATCCCCATAAATATGCCGTAAAAGTTTAAACTCCACATCATGGCAATGGCATATTAATTCACAGAGAACACCCTGTCATAGAAACATCAATAAAATCAGTTCACATGAGAAGAACTTATTTCTTTTTAAAACTATCTGAAACATCACATCAATTAACTGCCATCTCAGGAAAAATGAGTATCTACCTTGGATCTTTTTACAATGTCTGCGAGTGAAAATTATCTATTCCATAACAGAGCAAATATGTAGGGGAGTAAGAACAGAGTGACATAAGGCAGTCACATTTCTTTAGATTTATTGCAATTTTGCAGTGAAAACAAAATTGGAAAGCAAGACCAGATCCCAGCAGAGTTTTCAGTTAAGTATGTACTTAGAAAACAATATATGATAAACAATATGTGGATCTTGTTATAAACCATGGAGGCAATTTCAGACACTCCATATATAATTGTAACATGTACATAACCCCCAAGTCAAATATACCCTTCTAGAATGGCAAATGCACTATCAAGTGAACCAACCATCACAACTGTACCAACTGCCCTAGTCCACCGGGTTCTATGTTGAAACCCCATCACCTGGTGAACTGTAACCAGAGTCTGTTTCTCACAGTCTCGGAGCTACAAGGTCAAGGTCACGGCACCTGCAACTCCAGTGTCTGACTGGGATCTTCTTTCTGAGGTTCAGAGATCTCCCTCTCTGTGCCCCCCTTGGGTGCAAAGGACTAAGGATTCTCCTGGACTAACCCCCTCTGGAGCGTTCCACCCTCCTCACCTAAGCCCCTGTGGAAGATCCCACCTGCTAAATAGATTTCAACATACAGACGGCGATGGGCACTGGCCTTACGTAGGCACATGGAGTCTCCATGACGATAAACAAGGGCAGAAGCCACATCAGAAAACCCCTGGGTGAGGGGTGGGCCCCTGAAGCAGGCCTGGACAATGACTGATTAGTGGGCATAGGAGGTCCTCAAGTCCATGTCGTCCGGCACAGGACAGGACACTTGAGCTCTCCTCAGCTGCCCAGAGAGTCTGCCTGGATTTCACAGCTCAGGAGGAGAGTTAGAGGTTCCTGGCAGGCCTGTGTCTCCCGTCTGTGGAGGAGAAGGGCACAGCCTCTCAGCTTCCCACCTGGGCGAGTTGGTCCCTTCTTACTGCATCGCCTTGTACCAGAGATCCTCTTACTGTGAGATATTGAACCCAAAAGAGTTCAATAAATTTCTTTTAAAGAAAATAAAGTTCTAAAAATACCTGATGAAAATATTAGAGTCCCTTCATTTCGGCATGCCTTCAAGGGGAAAACTAAAAATAGTCTCAAACCTCACAGTGTCCACATGTGCCTTTGCTTATGATGTATTAAATATTTAGAGCATATAGAAATATTTGACCTAACATTTAATATCAGCCTATATGTATTAATAGTATTTTATGATTGAGAAATGATCCATGAATGTTTACTTGCCATTAGCAAAGCAGATAGAGGAAGCAGATACATGCTTCCAAATACGTAAACTGAAGTTGATATCATCAACCTAATTTGAGAGTAATTGATCTGGGGCCTGTGTATATGGATTCACAAGATATAATTGCTAAAGTCCCAAGGTATTGAAAGACCTGGTTCTAAACATTGACCATTTAAACTAGTTACAAGAGAACACCCCCAAACAGGGACCTTTTCTCAATGAGCACAGAGTTAAACAATCTGTGAGAGAAATACATAACTTTAGAAAAGTGACCCAACCCAAATCTATCTCACATTCAGGAAGTTTGGTTCAGGGCAGAAGAGAGAAGAGAGATCTGTTTTCAGTTATCTTTCCTGCTTTCTGAACTGGATTAGCTTTTTGTCTCAATTTGAGACACAAAATGTATTTGCAGCTTTAGTGAATCTTTGATTAATGTTTAGACGCCAGTACTACCTGCAGTAACTCCATTGCTTACCATGTGTTTCATTCACCTCCCATGCAACTGACACGCAGGGAGCGTCTCACTCCTCTGTCGAGCTTCCTGGATTGAGCTATTTGAGTACATGCATTGGTGTCTCATACAGGCTATCACTTTTCCGATCTGGTCTGGAGCCGAGACAGACTAATGTGCACTGAACTGCTCATTCTTCGGCCTCTCTCCTACCTTTACTGATATTTGCTTTATATTGGACTCAAACATTTCCTTATAGGGCGCAGAGAGTAGCATCGCTCTGTTGGCCACTTTGTCTCTCTCTTGCTCATCCTTTTGTGTTTTTGTTTTTTTTTTGGTTTTGGTGCCACATCTGGAGATGCTCAGGGGTTACTCCTGGTGGTGTTCAGGTGACCATATGGGATGCTGGGGATCAAGCCCGGTGGGTCACATGCCAGGCAAGTGCCTTCTCTGCTATTGATCACTCTGGCCCCCTGCCTACTCTGGGGACCAGACCAGGTGGTGGTGTGGGGTGCTCTGGAGCTCCTCATGTACAGCATGAACCCCGACCCTCAAGGTCTCCCCAGCCTCAGAGCAGGCATTCAGTGCAGGAACCAGCCGACATGCAGATGTCCACCTTGTTCCACCTTGTTCCAGGCCTGGTGACCCCAAGGGCTGGCGGGTCTCACTGTCAGTTTGTTTGCCCCAAGCCTGGCCTGAGATTCTAGTCTTCCAGTTGGTCCCTGCACGCAGAGCACTCAGAAGGAGCCAGGATGAAATAAATCGTGTGTGTGTGTGTGTGTGTGTGTGTGTGTGTGTATGTGTGTGTGTGTGTATAATATTTTTTGTCAGAGCAATGCATTAGTTCATCCTTTTTGATGAAATCTCAGTTCTAAAATGCTTTGTACCCAAAAAGGAAACCTGTTCGTGGCTATTGTGTTGCCGAGACAACCTCGGCGAAAAGCTTGGAGGGCAGCAAGCCATGATTGATCCCTTTGTCCATCTCTCGTTCCTCTGAAAAGATATTGGGAAAACCAGTGGAGGCTTAACGCAGTGCTTGAGGCCTCGTGCATGAAAGAGCGAACGCGAGAGCGAGGTGAGGCCGCTTCCACGCTGACCCTTTTTAGGTAAAAAGGCTCCTTAGGCGGCGGTATAAGGTGGTGCCTCTCTTCAGGGCCCTTCAGCACCGCTTTTGCAAGAGAGCTGGAAGAGAGGAGTGAGATGGGGCTGCAGGCTGTAACAGAGCGGAAATCAAAAGGCCTCTCTCAAAGAAGGACCGTGGTGGACGGGCAGCTTTAATCTTGGGGAGCCACCCCTGTGCCTTCTTCCCAGGGGCTGGGGATCAGCGGGGCACTGGGCGAGCTCAGGTAACAAACTGAAGAGACAGGCAGAGAGAGCTGAGTACCCTCCATTCTGGGTCCCTCTGCCCTGTGCAGGGACCATGCAGTTCTCCAGCAGAGCTTCCTGGATGCTCTCTGGGACCTGCAAAGGCAGGTGCTGCGAGCCCATCCCTCCTGGAAACCTGCAGGGCTTGGCCAGGAAGAGGTCTGAGGGGAGGGCGTTGATGCTTGCTCAAGAAACAGTTAACTGGATAAAGAATTCTTGCTGAGGCATTCATTTGCAAATGGATGGACTAGGAGACTATCATGCTGAGTGAAATTAGTCAGAAGAAAAAGGACAGATATAGGATGACTGTGTTTATTAGTGGGATATAAATAGATACCAGTGTTTTACTAAGAGAGGGAATAGTAATGTCAGACTAGAACTCACCATTGAATATACACAAAGACACTTACATGATAAACCCTAAATGTCTGCAGGGCAAACCACATTGTGTAAAAGAAGAGGGATAGATATGCAGAGACAGAGACTGAGCCTCTCACCAGAGAGAGAGAGAAACAGAGACAGAGAGAGACAGAGAGAGAGAGACAGAGACAGACAGAGAGAGAGACAGAGACAGACAGAGACAGACAGAGAGAGAGACAGAGACAGACAGAGACAGACAGAGACAGACAGAGACAGACAGAGAGAGACAGAGAGGAAATGGGCTACCTGCTGTTGAGGCAGCCTGGGGGTGGGTGGGAAGGGGTGTGGGTACGAATAGGGCACTGGTGGAGGGATGGATGCTGGAATACTGTATTACCAAGAACCGATTATGAACACCTTTGTAATTGTATGTCTCACGGTGGTATAATATTTTTTTAAAAGAAACCATTAAGTTGATTCTCTTTCCATTATTCCCGAATGGGGCTAGTCAGTTATCAGAGCTCTTAACGTGAAAACTGCTGGAGACAGAGAGTTGAGTGGATCTGTACCGTCTATACCATGTAATGATTTTAATTATAAGGACTGGAGTGCGATTAACTTGGCCTCAATGAAACTGATGGGAAAGATGGCATGATGGGTATAGCTTTAAGACATCCAGGAACAGTGAATGTTTTTCAGTTTCAGTATTGCTCTTGGCCAGCTCTAAGCAGACACCTTTGTTATTAATCTGTATTTTGCCTCCCAAGATATTCTTGGGAGCTGTGGGATGCCCCGGGGATTGCCAGCCAGATTGAGGGTTCTGTGCAAGAGCCCAAGATTCATTTCTAAACTGATCGGGTCTGCGGTTCCAGGAACTGCCAGGGCACCCTCAGGGCTGGGGGCTTGGTGGTCCTTGCCCCGCAATGCTGGGGACCTTGTGTGCTGGGATTGAACATTTGCACCCTGTGCCCCTGTTAAAAGATCTCTGGCATTACATATGCTTGGGACATTTTTAGTGTTTATCACACCTGGTGATACTCTGGAGTCACTCCTGTCGGTGCACTCAGAAATTACTCCTGGCAGTGGTCGAAGGACCATATGGGATGCTGGGGCCTGACTTGCGATGGACGCCTACAAGCCAAGCACTTTACCTGGTCTTCTACATCTCTCCAGCCTGTAGAGATTTTAAAAAACACAATGTTATAATGTAAAAAGTAATTTTAAATTTAAGTTAACCAAAAACTGAATCATATAAAGCAAAAAAGAATTTAATATAAGAATTTGTTTTTCACATTTTCTACTTCTTATATCTGATTTAATAACTGATTGTTTAGTTATTCTTGGGGAAAAGTAAACCATTCTGTCCTGATTTGAAGAGTTTATGTTAGATGATGAAAATGGTACAAGTCACTCCAATAAAATTTTGAAAAATTCATCAGTTCCAGAAAAGAAAAATTGTGTTTAAAAATATGTCCCAAGAAAGCACCAACTAAGTCAAAAACTTATTTAACAACTGCCATGATGAATTACCACAAACTTGGAGACTTAAGCCACACATCTCTCTCTATGACCTATAAAAAAGACAGTATATTACGCTTTCATGGACAGTGTCCAGGGACCAAAGGGCCACATCCATGTCCTAGTGAGAGGAAGAGTCCCACAACTGCCTGTTCCTGCTTGGACTTGGCCAGGTGTGTTTCAGCTGTGTCCTCCACTCTGCTGGGTCAACCCGCGCCCTCAACCCATTTCTCTGGGAGTTGCACTGGTCCCTCTCCCTCTTCTTGCACTGGCATTGTCTGAGTGATCACACCGTCTCCCAGGTCTCAGTCAACTAGTCACCCGCTTCCACTTGCCACCTCAGTCCCTCCTGGCTAGAAAAGGAATGCTCAGGGATTGGGGATTAATAAACATGCAGACATTTGTGAAGATTTATCAGTCCAATTTCCATGCCAGTCATGCAGGAAATAATGGAAGTACTCATGTTTAAATAAATATCTTAGTTCCTTAATGGCTAATCTACAAAGTGTTCTCTCAGGATATGCTTCAAGTGGACATTGTCTTTTATATTCTTTCTTTCTTTCTTTCTTTCTTTCTTTCTTTCTTTCTTTCTTTCTTTCTTTCTTTCTTTCTTTCTTTCTTTCTTTCTTTCTTTCTTTCTTTCTTCTTTCTTTCTTTCTTTCTTCTTTCTTTCTTTCTTTCTTTCTTTCTTTCTTTCTTTCTTTCTTTCTTCTTTTCTTTCTTTTCTTTCTTTTTCTTTCTTTCTTCTTTTTTTCTTTCTTTCTCTCTTGCTTGCTTGCTTTCTTGATTGCTTTCCTATTCTTTCTTTCTTCCTTCCATGCTTTCTTTTTCTCTCCCCTTCTTTCTTTCTCTTTCTATTTACTTACTTATTTTTTGTTTGGTTTCTTTGGACCACACTCAGCACTTCTCAGGGCTTACTCCTGGCTCTGTGACCAGGGATCACACCTGGTGGGGCTCAAAAAATATGTATGCCAGAGATCAAACCCTGCTCGACCACATGCAAGGTGAACCCCGCACCTCTTCTGCTATCTCTTAACCCCCTGTTTAAATGTATTTCCAAGCAGGTCTTGTAGCTGTGGCCTTATTAGCTGTCACACCCAACTAATGATGTTAATTTAATTCTTTTGAAACTCAGAAAAGTTTTTATTTAAAGGATGAGAAAGAAAGGACAAGACAGCAGGGAGCTCTCAGATTATGTGAGGGTCTATCCTCTTATACCTTTTAACCAAAGAGACTGGTGAGCACTTTTGGACTGTGTGCCCAGGTGACCCATTAAAACAACAGTGAGGCAATTGTCTTCTGCACAGCAGTGGGTTCATTCTGGTGCTCTCAGCTTACTGCACTCAGTTTACCTAGTCCCCATGTTGCCAGGCATTTCTCCGCCCACCTTGTAATACCTTTGCTTGAGAATTCCTCTTCCTGATTTCACCCTGCCTACTCCATTTTTATCCAAATAATCCACACCCACACCACACCCCAGCCGCCCTAACAGATGGCCCAGAGGACAGCAGGGGAATAGAGGCCAAGCTCCTCTGCCTCCTTTCTGCTAAACGTGTCAAAGTTTAAGGTAGCAGGTGGTTTTCCCTGTTAAACAGGCCTGCCCATGGGTGTCTGGAGATAGAGTATCCAATTCTGCCTGTTTTAGCATCTGTAGCTTAAAGGACTTTGAGTGAGAGACAGGTCCTTTGTAAGCTTTTGTGAAGCATGGAACAGGTATTTTTCGTGTGGATAAGAGCCAAAAAGGCCCAAACTTTATTGAAAGTCTCCCCAATGCCTCCCACTCCCCCATGCCCCGCCATTGAAGTAGTTCTTCATGTGGTCCCTGGATTGGCCAAGTCAACCTCAGCGGTTGAGAGCGCCACCCCTGGTCATTGAGCCGAGGGGGCACGAGGGCATGCCCGCTCAGTGGGGGGACCCATGAGATGCCGGGTTTCCATTTTCCTGTTTACTGTTGTTCACTCAAGGCATTATTCCCAGCTTCGTCAATCTCAGGTAGAGGAATTTGGAGCCTGGTACGAAGAGCAGCATTGCAATAGATCACCTTTTCATGACTATGAGGAGGCTACTTATATTTTACTGGCCAATGTAAAATAATCAAACGACAATTTGTACTTTTGCAATAAAGATACAGACCAACAGAAAACTGCAAAGTCACGGGTCTTTGTAACGTTTGATGCTAGTGTGTTGAACTGCTAAGTGATCTCCAGACATCTCTGTGACGTGGTCCTGTCCCTCGGCCATGTCCTACACATGCCCAGCACTTTTATGAGGCATTTCTCTAGACACTTAGGAGCTGTCCTGTTGGTAGGATGTGGCAATGTTCCTTGTTGGAACCACATTGCCCAATTCACTGCCCACCAAGCCCGCCTGCCCTGCTGTCCCCTGGAGTTCAGCAACGGTCACTCTCCTCAGTGGACACTTCTCATCTTCCCCACATCCTTTCTTCTGCCTCATCCCATCTGCATTGAGTGAAACCAATTTAACAAAGAAACACCAAATATTAATCCCACATTTCCCCAAAGTCATTGTTATCAGATGCAGTTTGAAATATTTTCAAATCTTTAAAATTACCTACAGAAATATCAGTCTTCCAACTTTTAAATAAATTTTAATTAAAGTAGAAGTAAATGTTACCTTTATGCAAGCATCAGAATTGCACTATTAAAAGTCACCATCTACAGATGCCTCATTAAGTTCCTGAGTACATTTTTACATCTTGTGTGAGCCAATATTTTAAATATCTGGTTATCATCAGCTCCAGATACTCCTATACATTAATTACCATAGTTTACATTTCTTAAAGACAAGATTCTGGTCTACAATTCTCACGTTCAACGCTGTGGCCCTTCCAGAGATCTGTGCATATGATCTGGAGACAGCAAAGGAACATAAAAGTTTCCTCTCATCCTTTGTTAAAAAAAAAAGCTTTTTCCAAAGGAAATAATTGGCTCTGTAACTTCAGCTGAAATCTTTTTTCACAAGATTGACCTCTTTTTATTTCTTGTTCCAATTATTTTATTTTATGCATGCTGTTCAGAACTGAAATAATAGCAACATTTTAAAAGAAAGTATTATGTGGAAAAGGTAAATACCACTATAAGTAAGTCTTAAAGATGGCACCAAGCTAATGAAATCAAGCTCTGCCAAATAGTTTTTCTCTATATGTGGGGTATTTTTTGACTATTCCTCAAAATAGTATTGTAGGAAAGCATACACTAAAGAACTACTTTGAGCTAAAGTGATAGTACAGCGGTAGGGTGTTTGCTTGGCAAGTGGCAAACCCAGGTTTGATCCCCAGCACCACATTTGGGTACTGGGAGTGCTGGCAGGCGTGATCATTGTGCGCAGAGCCAGAGGTCAGCCTGAGCACTGCCACATGTGCCCTCCCTGCCAAACAAGCAGGAAAACTTAAGGACTTTTTGATAATCTAGAATAGTCCAACTAGAAATAACTTGTTTTACAATGTCTCTTTTTCAATCAGTTTTATAAGAGGGTTTTGTTAGCAGGAACATAAAATGACTCTCTCTCATAGTTCCTGATTTTAGGATTATCAGCACTGTAGTCCCAGAAAGTGTTTGGTCATGCATTCGCCCAAGATGAGCAATACCAAATTGATTTTCAGAACCCAATTATGCTAATGTTAAAGTAACTCTTAAGTGTTTATGTGATATATCAAATGTAAAATTAACACGCTTATTATCCCTACCATCTTGGACATACTATAGTTCTAATTAATGCTAAAACATTTTAATATCTTAATTTTGGTAACTTCTCCAACAAAGTGACTATTTGTCTTTTTAATGGTGAACAGAGTCCCCATGTGGAAAAAGTACCATAAATCTCTACAACTAAAACTTTCATCACGAGAGTGCTGTAGGCACACTATTCTATCACCACAGAGAAATCCCAATTCTTACTACCGAGTTGAACATGTAGAAAAGAACAAACTTTAAGCAGTTCAATGCTAACTAGTTTGAACAGACAACTTAGTGAAAACGAGAAACTCATGTATGTCTCCAATTCTATGGTATATATGCACAATTGTAAATGAGATTCTTTTAAAAAAAGAGTGAAATATTGAATGCACAATATGAAATTAAGCTTACTCCATTTTATGACAGATTATTGGGATTAAATTCTGGTAATAACAAAGAATTCTCTGATCTATGACCCACTGCTTTATTGACAGGGTCCCAAGCCATCTGCTTCATATAATTTTGCTTCATCCTCCTTCAGGTCTACAGAACGCAGGGGTAACAGTGGCTTATTATAAAGCCTGAAGAAAAGCATGCCCTCATTTACTTTCTATTAGTTCCTATTATCGCTTGAAAGTAAACTGTGTACAAATATGTTTTTCGGTCACTGAAAAGAAATTTTAGCTGCTAAGAAAATTGTAGCTGCTAATGGGAGAAACAATAGAATAAATCCATCTGCCTCTTGCCAACATTTTTTCCTTCTTTCAAATTCACTTACGGTTTTCCAATCGTTCAAATTCCCTTTTCACCCTCTACCTTGTGATGCCACCCGCATGCATTTGCCACAGAATAACTAAATGTGGATGACGTGACTAAAAACCCGAGATTATCTGTTTTTCTTTTATCTGATCTCCTGTGGTTAAATCTAAGCAGAATATCATCCTGCTAAATTACGTTTTATTTTGAGTTCCTAGGAATTTTTAACTACAAAACTCATTTTGAAGCACCGTCGCCAGCCTCCTCAGTGAGGAGAATGTTGAATAGCTCTTTGTCAGGTAAATTAAGCAATAGCTTGCTTTATAACCCTCTTAAGCATGCTCACCCATAAATATGGGGAAAAAAACCTTCTCAGAATTAATTGATAATAAATTAACTGCATGACCTTAATTCCACAACAGCAGAAGTGGAAAACTTTCAAAGGGTCTATATTTACATGTTGGACCATTTCAAGTCTCTTTGATACTATCTTTTCGTTTGTAAAAATCACTTGAGCATGAATAATGCATCAGCCACAGTCCGGTCAAAGCATCTCTTGTGAGGTCAACAGTCAAGAGATAGAATCTTGTCACTCAGGGATGTGAGTAAGCCCAAGAACATTAGGTGGAGGCACACCATGGGCAATTGGGGTCCCTGGTCACCAAGACCCAGGAAGGAGCCTCAACCCCCAGCCGCCTGGTTTTCCTCTTTTTTTTCCTAACCAAATCACCTCTCTGCCTAGACTGGGCAAGAAGATACTGTTTGAAAGTTCACATTTTGATCTTAGAAATGTGGTAAGCCAATGTTAGAGACAAAAACTTGTGGTCTAAAAACTGCAATTGGGGCCGGAGCGATAGCACAGTGGGTAGGACGCTTGCCTTGCATGCAGCCGACCCTGGTCCAATCCCTGGCATCCCATATGGTCCCTGAGCACTGCCAGGAGTAACCCCTGAGCAAAGAGTCGGGAGTAACCCCTGAGCCGGGTGTGACCCAAGAAGCAAAAAATAAAAAAAAAATTAAAAAGATAAAAACTGCAATTGGTCCTACAAAAGTACATCCTAAAACAAAACACATTTCTCTTTAAAATCTGGTAATGTTTTGTTCTTGTTATTTCAGCTAACCAATTTCAAAAAGATTAATAATCCCAGTGTACAATATGCAAAGATCTGGTTCACTATTTTTTTTTATTTCATTTTCAACACATGCTTGTCGGAGAAGTGACGCTACTCTTTGTTCAGCTGGAACGACAAAGCTTAGAGAATGACTTGGGTGACAGTCGGTCCTCAGCAGACCCGAGCTGACCTGGAATCCAGTCAGTTCTCTCTTTCAGACTTGGTCGTCACTGGAGCATCAGGAAATCCTTTCCTGCACCCAGCTGAAATGAAGTTAGCGCAAGATCTCACACACTTACAAAGACAGGGGCTCTGCCCTTTTTGTCCGCATGAAGAAATTATCTTCATCCATGATCCCCTCAAAGATTCAAGGGTGGGAGGTAGATTATAACGGGGAGATGGAGAAACATTGTCTGGGACCTTCACCAGCTCCAAAGTATGAAGACCTTGACACTAAAGGTTCATCTCAGGAACCCAGAGAAACTCTGAGCTGAGAGTTAAGGCCAGGCACGTGGGTGGATGCCCTGGAGGAGAAGCTCCACATGGGAGGTTATTAAAAGACCATTTAAAAGACCATCAACGGGTCCAAGAGCTCCCCCTTGGCAATCACTTAAACAATGGACTTGGGGTGTGAGACAGTTTGGGAAACTGGATATAAATTAATTTGTGAGAAAATAAAGTCCTCCTTTGATCGGTGTCTTCCTGGCATTGACTTGTTTACCTCAGGGTGAATTTTCCTGTTTGGGGAAAATGGCCCTCATACCCTCCCTATGTGGGATGTGTGCTTTAGGCTTTTTCTGCTCTAGAGAAGCTGGTATTCTTAGGCATAGCTCTCTTTCTCTGTCTCGGTCTCTGTCTCTGTGTGTGTCTCTCTTCTCTCTCACTTTTTCTGTCTATCTCTCTCTTCTGTCTGTCTGTCTGTCTCTCTTTACTTGCTGAATAAACTTGTCTTATTTGAAATATATACAAATAAAAAAGTGTTAGTTTTCACAACAGTGCCATGGGACAGATAATATCACCTCCATTTTTATAAAAATAAATTGAAGCATTAAAAGGTCAAGAACCAGAAGAGCATTTATCAGCTTCAAATTTGGGTCTGAGGGAAAAGGCAAGTTTCCTCATGACTGGATGCATCAATCAAGTTAACTGGAGCCGTTCGCAGATTGATTTGGGAATCTGGGAATGGTCAAGAAGGCTCACAGTGACCTTTTTTTTTATTTAGAAAATAAAGCAAATTTATGTAGTAAAATCCAATTTCAACACAGCTATATGTACAGCATTGCCTTTAGTGGGATTTATTTGTTTCAACCTATCAAAGCAGTTTTATACCTAGACAAAGGTAACTAATCAATGCTCTGGTGCAACGGGTATCATTTGTTTGACTTCGGTGATAACTAGTTTTTCTTTGGAAGCTGCCGCAGCTCTTGCTCACAGACTGCTCTGGCTCCATGAGCTCCGATGCCATCACTCAAAATGCAAAGCTGCCTGCACCAATGTGATTCTGTATCCAGAGTCCATGAAGAGCATGGGCAATCAAATAACATGGGAAACAAGGATTTAGATATGATTTATTTTCATGTCCAGGTCTTTTTCACTGGATGCAACAGATGCCATAACCTAAAATGATTCAGTTCTAGTATTCAGACAGCACAGGGAGCAGTCTGCGGAGATGACCCTCTCCCAACAGACTCGATTACTCCAATCAGCAGTGAAACATGCTGTAATATTGTTGCTTTACTTTAAGTCGTCCCTTAGGTCGTAAGCCCCCTCCAGCTACCAAACTTGTTCAAATCAAACTTGTTTTCCTAAAGAAAAATAAATGCATAGTGGCATTTCTCTCCAGGGTGCTTACAAACACTCTCCATCACCTCGCCTCCATTGTTTATTAGCCTCCATCCTCGCTATTCCTGTGATGTGGTACAAGTCTCGACAAATGCTATTGCGAATAGTGTTAAACTCAGTGCTTGGTTTGTGTGACTAATCATGCCTCTTGCTAGCGCGGAACTCTCCTCTTCTGGTTTCTTCTTACCCCGCCTCCTTGGGGTCCTACTCCGGGCAGTTCCGACTTCAGTGGCACACTGTCATATCCGCTTGTCTCAGACCCTTGATTATGGTCCCTTCAAACCACTAAAGGCAAACTTTAGTTCAGAATTTCTTCCCAAACTCACGTCTTTCCAACGACCCCTCCCTATCTCCCCAAGGGCATTCAAATGTCCAAATGCAGAATAAATGTCTCAGGCGGATTCAACATATCGAAGACACGCTCCAGCGCCTTATGGCCCTACGGACTGATTTGTTCTGTTTCTATTCCAATGCACCTTGTGTGCACTCCCGCAAATGTGAAGTCAGAGAAGCTGCAAATGAACATGCTAAGACTTCCTTGGAAGCAGGTTTCCTACATAAGGGAGAGGTGCTAGTCAGACACACTTCCACAAGGCAAAGGCGACAACAAGCTTCCCACCGCAGATGCTGCAGGGCTCCTGGCCACGAAGCACACCCCTGCCTGGTGCCCGGGCTTCTGCACAGGTGATTTTTCCTTCTCTGTCCTGGCACAGGAGATGGGATTCTGAACACACGGGTGTTTCTTTCTGGAATCTCAGCATCCCTTCTGAAGCCATCATTAGTGACTAATTCGTCCAGCCCTTTCTGCATGAGACAGCTGGGAAGGTTTCACAACCCATTCTGAACCTGAACAGTCTTGAAACCTGCCCCTCCTTCAGTCTTCTGCAGTTGAGGACAGAACAGGGCTCCAGATGCCTTTTCATGCCCTTCTCACCTTTACAGTCCCCACATCCGTCCAATTCCTCTTGCCTCCAGTCCTCAGGCTCCTACTCTCCTGTGTCCACACTTCCTTAGGTATGGCAAGCCATGCCAATGCCGCTAAGAGATGTGGCCACGACACTTCGTTAGCCTTACCGGTCACCACTATCCTGTCTTCTGTGACTCTCCTACACCACTTTCAACTTGTCTCAGGAAATCCAGCTGCTGTGCCTTATGCTTGAGAGCCCGCTGGGCCAGTTCTAGACTTGTCATTTTGCCTCTCATATCTAGGCTCAGAATCTCTCCCAGTGCTCTCAAATAATAACCCTTGACTCATCCATTACCTTCTAGTCCTTTAGCATAGTCAGACCCTATCACCCGTCACTGCAGGAAAGTGCAAGGTTCTGTTTTTGCTAACTTTGATTCTAGTCTTTTCTCACTGGGATTAAAACAGCCCCAGAGCGAGGATTCTCTCCTCATGCTCAGGGCCTTTTCCTCAGTATCGAGAAGTGTGTGCTGCTTGCAGAAATATTTCAATGATGATTAGAAGAAAAGAATGAACAAATGAATGAAGGATAATGGGAAGAGTCCAATGGGAAAAAAAAACTACTTCTATTTAGAAGGAAAAGCTTGCATCAACCTTTATTCAATAATTGTCCTCAAAATGATCAGTGAATATTGACAAGGCCTCTTAGTTTACTATTTCTCACAATAGATTGAGGGGTCCTCTCTGTGGAATCCTTCATAAAATGCAGTAATACATTTTTGTGTGATGTAAAAATGCAGAATCAAGACCCTGTTATTTATGTCTAGACCCTTAAAAAGATTTCAAAAACTCACTGAGGCCAAGAAAGAATGAGGAAATGGAGAGAGGAAGTGGACTCTGGAAGATTAAGTGTATTTGTGTGTTTCTAGCACTGAGGTTACAAGTAATGAAGGGCAGACTGACCTCTAGAAACTTAGAACTGAAAATGGATTTCAGACACACAGGCATCTTCTGAAATTCCAGTAGCTAGCAAGTGGTGCGTATCTGCACATAAAATCAAACACGACTGTCACCACATGCATATTAAGTACCCTCCACATGACTCCCAAGATCCTCAAGGGTCTACACTAGCAACTTTCATCAGTTCGCTCTTTGAGACAAAAATGTTCCTTGCATAATTCCCATAAGTACTAGAATAGTCTGTATTGTCTTTTTCTTCTACTTTCTTTTATCTTTATTTTTCAGTTTTTCTCTATGGTCATTGCCTTATTTATCTGTTTCTACTAGAACTTTGTGAAAGTCCCAAGAGCTAGGCAGAAAGTTGATGGAAAACATAGATTAAAAAAACTTATGACGAGAGGAAACTTAAAAACACCATTATTCTAATTTGTAGTATATGTATTGTTTTCAAGAACACTTTTAGCAAACATTTTCATTACAAGGAACATTGGCAATGATATTATTAATACTATAAGATGTCTGCCCCTTGAGGTGTTGCAGGTGTGGTTGTGGTGCCTGGCTGCATCAGCAGGTGGCAGACCAGAAATAGGCTTGTCTACACCCAGGGTTCTGCCCTGTGGGCCCTGGATGGTTGATGGTCTGACATAGTAAAGGACTGGGTCTCCTGGGATGAACCCAGAGCCATGGCAGCGCCTGGCAAGCTACCCATGGCGTTTTGATATGCCAAAAACAGTAACAATATTGGACCTCATTCCCAATGAATGGCACTCACTAGAGCAAATCAATAAACAAGAAGACAGTGATACAAGTGCTAAGATGAAGTGAAACTAATTTATCAAAATACAGGGCATTATATTTCTGGAGTAAAAGGTTTTATCATAAATGATCCTGTTCATGTTTTCCCTTATATGGGTTAGACTTTCCTTTCAGCTTTTATTGAAACAAAAAAAAATTTTTACCATCTTCATCTAAACATTCCCTGATATGTGATAGAAAAGAAAATTTATTATTTATTTTAGAATTAACACTTTTCAAAACATTACTCTTTAGTAAATTTCATTATTTGTAATAGAGCTCACATATTGAAGGCATATGATTTGGTGAGTTATGACAGACACATGTACCCGTGACACCACACTATGATCAGAAAATAGGTCACTAGGTCCAACTTTAAGTGGAGAGATTTCTTAAAAATCTATAAAATTAAGTCCATTGTCTTCTTATGGATTTAACTAGATAATAATTTTCATTAATACTCAATGTTGGATTTGTTATCAATCTGTGAATGGGTGTACAAATGGCAATACTTTGCTTTCCAGAAAATCTGACAAACATCATCCTCTCTGCTGTTGCCCACCACCAGTCCTTATTCTAATAAGTACCTTCTTCACTCTAACTCCCTTTCCCGACTCCTCTCCAGGCAGTGTTCCCCTGTGTGATCCCGTGCTCATCCATGTCATTCATGTGCTCTCGCATTTCGCCTTTGCTTTTTGTTGCTACAAACATAAAGTCATCCATAAGCCTTAATTTCAGAAACTTCCAGATCAAGCTGTGTGCCAAGTCCTATTGCTGAGACTTCTGAGAACTGATTAAAGTTGTTCTGATTTTGCTTTTGGCACTGTGGTTTACAATAATGATAATAGTCAGGTTTTGTGCATATGGCTTCCAATGCTGTAATCCTCCACCAGCGTCCACTCACTTCCCCTCTCATCCCAGTGCCACCCTGTCGTATCCCCTACCTCACTCAGTGATGCACTTCCTATTGAAGACTCAGTCTCCATTTCTGCTTTGAGCTCGTCCCTCCATTCCTGTTTTTTTTCTTTCCTTTCTGTGCTTCTTTCTATTCAAGACACGAGACAGATCATTCTGTGTTTGCCCCTTTCCTGAGGTCACGCAGTCTGATGTTCTCCACATCCATCCATTTAACAGGGAATTGCATGATTTTATCTTTTCTTATAGCTGAGTAATTTTGCCTTGTGTATATGCACTAGAGAACACTTACCTAGTCATCTGGGGTTGTTTCCAATCCTCGGCTATTATGAAGTGTACTGTAATGAACACAGAAGTGTGGAATTGCTAGGTTACATGGAAGTTCAAGTCCTCGGTGTTTGAGAAGTGTCCCTATCATTTTACCAAAGAGTTGGACCAGTCAGAATTCCCAGCAGCAGTGAATGGAGGGCCCTTTTTTTTTGCATCCTTATCAAACCATGTTATTAAACTTAGTTGTCAAACCTAGTCTTCTTAATGAGTGCTGGCCTCTGGTTTGTGTGGTGAGAGACCCCATCTCTGCTGCTCTCCTTTGCATTTCTGGAGGCCTTTTTGTCAGCCAGACATTGGGGACCTTGGCCCCTGTGTAATTCCCCTCCTCAGGGGTGGAGCTGTGCAGCAGAGGCAGGAGCCTGGCTTGGGAGGGTGCGAGGTTGCTGCTCGTTGGAAGGTGGTTGCTCTCAGCCATCAAAAAAATTCAGCTCTGTCCCCAGGTGATCTATTTCCATATTTCAATTATGAGAGGGAAGAAAACTTTCCAGCAAGCTCCAACCAGATTTGTGCCTTAGAAAAGATCTTCCTGGCCTAGCCATCAGCCCACCTTGCAGCCTGGAGGGCTCTTCCTCTTTTCAATCAGCTTCGCAGGAGCTTCAGGGTAAATTAAATAGGAAGGTCATTAATTAGGATGACAGTTTCACACATCCACTAGCTGTCATCGCCAGGATCCCCGGCTCCATAATAGGGTGCAGCTAAAGGACAGAGCTGGGTCTTGCTTTTTGAAAACAACAAAAAATTAATCTTTATTTCTCTACAATTATGATGAGACATTTCTCTTACAGCTTTCTGTGGGCTGGAGGGAATGAATATTTTAGGCTTCCTTGGATGTATAGTTAAGAAAATCCCTCTGGGTACTTACTCTGACCTCCTTTCTCTGTCTCTATGCTGCATATATCAAGATTGATAATGGTGGCACATTATTGCTGAAATGGTTCTTTGGCTGGTGTAAGGGGAGAGTTTGGAAAACAGGAACAGTTGCAATTGTGTCAACTCAACATTCAGAGCACCACACTCCTCACAAAACTTCTAGGACTAACCAAGAAGCTAATCTTGCAAACCTCCCTATGCCCGATTTAAAAGAAGAAAAGAAATTTTGGGCTGGAGCAATAGCCCAGTGGGTAGGGCGTTTGCCTTGCATCAGGCCGGCCCATGCCGGCCTGGGTTCGATCCCTGGCATCCCATATGGTCCCCGAGCACCGCCAGGAGTAATTCCTGAGTGCAGAGCCATGAGAAACCCCTGAGCATTGCTGGGTGTGACCCAAAAAAACAAAGAAAAAAAAAGAAAAAGAAAGAAAAGCGTTTTTCTGAACAGGACTTGATTTTGGTCAGTGGGAAATGTCCTCTGCTCATAGCATTTCTTCCTGGAGTTTGGACCACTCTCAACTGTGCTCATGAGTACTCCTGGCTCTGTGCTCTGGCTCTGTGCTCAGGGATCACTCCGGCCATGCTTCAGGGACTAATTGTGGTCCTAGGGAAGAACCTGATTGAATGCCAACTCTTCTGTATTATATCTCTGAACCCTGAATCGGTTGGCTTTGTTCCCTGTAAGAGACTAAAAAGCATGACCTGCCACTGTACATGTTTTTCAGAGAATGTTTTAGTTCATGGATGTTCCATACAAGACCAGACTGTTGATTCACAGACTGGTAAGCTTTTCTTAAATCAAAATTTTACTGCAGAAATAGGATACAGTTACATCACTGTCACTATCACTATCTTCCCGTTAATCATCTATTTGCTAGAGTGGGCATCAGTAATATCTCCATATGTCCTGTCTCATGCTAGTAGAACACAAAGGCATCCGCTTGCTCCAGGAACATAAAACAATATTTTTCTACCACTTTACATATTCTTTGTGTAAGTCACAATTTAATGTTTAAGATGTAGCAAAATGTAAATATTAGCGTGATGTGAAAATAAGTATTTTCTATAGAGAAAACTGTAATAACTAATTACACTATAATGGAGCTTAAGAAAAGCAAAGATGATTTGAGAGATTGCAGGCCATAAGAAGGGCGTGCAAGGCAAGCGTGAGTAAGGCAGCAAGGAAGGCTTTGGGAATTGCTGGCCTGAGTTTATACCAATAAAGGGACACCTCAGACCCCCCACACCCTCTGTTTCTCTCAGCTCCATTTCAGTGACCTTAAGTCTACATGTTAGACGTTCCTGCAGGTGGCTGGACGCTCACTGAACCTGGGTAGCTCACACTTTCCAAAGAACATGAATTCTCCCCCAGCTCCTTAGCTCAATAGGAAACCCAGAGATAAAGGACCATGCCCAGGAAAATGGTTGAATGTATCAGGTGAAGGCTCTATAGAAGAACAGGGTATTAGTCTTAGCACTAATGGGCTGTAAATTACCCAGACATCTCTGGGAAACAAGTGGGAAGCATCTCACATTTGTTAAGTAACATAAAGACCCCATTTTACAATGAAGACCCCACAAATTAAGCCTAACTTAGTCCTCTACTAAGTCATCCCCCAATTATTGCTGAGTAGTTTATTTCTCTTCTACTTTCTAACACAATTTTCCATTTCCTAACTCTGAGTCTAAGCATCTTTCTTAGTCAATGTTTCATACTCCAAAGTACAAAGAACCTGGGGTCTGGGGACGAACAGAGAGGCCCATCGTCAATGACCCTGCAGCAGTCCAATGCTCAAAGCTTAAAAGTGAGGCCCAAAGTGATGTGTGAGGGCACGGGGGAGAACTGGGCTCCCTCCGTGGCCTCCCTGCATTCCACAGCCTCCCTACTCCCAGAAGCGTTCCTCTCTGGGGAGACACACTGGTGCTCTTTCCCAAGGAAGGGCTACAAGCAGCAAATCATACAAAGAATCCAGGTCTGTCCTCCCATGGATCATGGGGGCTGCTTCCCTGATGTCCTCAGAGAGCCTGCTGGGTCACTGCTGAGTCCAGAGGGCAGCGCAGGGCACCTCTGTCTCCCAGACTAAAGTCAATCCCCATTTTAGGTCACTGGTAGAAAGAATCCTTTCACCAACAGTGCAGTGGAGGCCAACAAAACATCGACGTCTTTCTACACACTCACATAGATGGACTTCACAGGCTGATCTTATGTGATTTTTCCCTTTATACTAAGGATTTTGACTCAATACTTGCTGTTAATCTACAGTGTTCTCCTTATATCTTGTGTGTTTGTGTGTGTGTATGTGTGTGTGTGTGTGACGTCAAGAATTAAACCCTGAGAGTCAACATCAAAACAAGCATGGCACAGCTGAGCTGCAGCCTAGGCACTGTCATATTCGGAATGGCACTTTCTGAAGAGTTTCTGAAGATTTTCTCTCCTAGGAAAACATCAATTGTCACCGGAAATAGGCATGTTTAGCTCCATCATAGGGAACCAATGGTTGCATTAAAAATGTTCTCTGCATGAATTAAAAGTAAGATTTGAGGAGAAATATTTTGTTCTCAAATTAATTGGATATGCATTTAATTGCTGGTGGTCATTTAGTTTACATTGGAGGTCAATATTGTTGCAGTATGTTGTAATGCTAATTTGAGTTATTCTGAGGCTGAAAAGCTCTGGGGGCTGGAGACCAAACCCAGCCCGAATTGCACAAGGAAAAGGCCCTACCTATTGGACTATTGTTCTGGTCCCATAGATTCAGATAATTTAATCATTTTTCTTTTCATTTTTCTAGGGTAAAGACGAACTTACTAGTTGTCTATGGAAAACTACTCTTGTCTATATCTCTTTAGTCTAACCACGTAAGCATGTTATCCGTTAAAGTGTTTAAGTATATATAATGCTTATCATCTCTCTGTGTGTTTTCTCTCTTTTTTAATATTTTGGGCCATTCCCAGAGGTCCCTGATGGCCAGTCTGGCTCTGTGCTCAGGGGTTTCTCCTGGTGTTCTGGTTACCACCTGGTACAGGGGATCAAACCTGCACCACTTGTAAAACATGCACTCAGCCCTTTGAACTATCTTCCCAACTTTGATCTTTGACTGTTTTATTAGTTTCACGAAATTCTCAGACCTTCAGCTATCCCACTCCAACATGTCATCAGAGCCTCTGAGAAGGAGGGTCAACAGTCTGTGATCTCCTGGGAAGTGTCCTATGTTCACCCCTTCAGTCAGTCCCTTCATTTCACTTCATTCCATTTCAGCCCGAAATGAGAGACTTGCCACTTCCTGAATCTTACACCCGTAACCATCAAGACTAGCAGGACTTATGTTCAAATGCTAAGATGCCAGAGTTTCCATTAAAGTGTCATTGTTGTAAAAGTTTCTCTTTGCTCAGAGTCTCCTATTTTCAAAACTATACCACATTGGGAAAGGATATTCACCCAATACCCATCTGACAAGGGGTTAATATCCAGGATATATCAGGCACTGGTAGCACTCCACAAGAAAAAAACAGCCAACCCCATCAAAAAATGGGGAGAAGAAATGAACAGAAGCTTCCAAAAAAGAAGAAATTCGAATGGCCAAAAGGCATATGAAAAAGTGTTCTTCATCTTTAATCATCAGGGAGATGCAAATCAAAACAACAATGAGGTACCATCTCACACCACAGAGACTGGCACACATACAAAACAGCAAGAACAACCAGTGCTGGCGTGGATGTGGGGGAAAAAGGGACTCTGATCCACTGTTGGTGGGAGTGCCGACTGGTCCAGCCCTTTTGGAAAACAATATGGGCATTCCTCCGAAAGCTAGATATTGAGCTCCCATTTGATCCAGCAATAGCACTCCTGGGAATATACCGAGAGACCGAAAAACACATAGCAGAAACACTATCTGTACTTCTTTATTCATCTCTGCGCTATTCACTATAGCTAGAATCTGGAAACAACCTAAATGCCCGAGAACAGAGGACTGGCTAAAGAAACTATGGTTCATCTACACTATGGAATACTATGCGGCTGTCAGAAAAGATGACATTATGAAATTTACCTGCAAATGGAGGGACATGGAGACTATCATGCTGAGTGAAATTAGTCAGAAGGAAAAGGACAGATATAGAATGACTGCATTCATTAATACGACATAAATAGATACCAGTGTTTTACTAAATGTGGGAAATGGTAATGGCAGATTAAGACTCACCATTGAATATACACAAAGAGACTTAAGTGATAAACTCTAAATACCTGCAGGGCTAGCCACAATGTGTAAAATAAGAGGCAGAGAGATGCAGAGACAGAGAGAGAGAGACAGAGAGAGAAAGAGAGGAAACTGGGGTACCTGCTATTAAAGCAGCATGTGGGTGGGCAGGAGGGGTGGGGTACATTGGTGGTGGAAATGGGGCACTGGTGGAGGGATGGGTGCTGGTATACTGTATTACCAAGAAACAATTATGATTACCTTTGTAATTGTATGTTTCACTGTGGTATAATAAAAAATTAAAAAAAAAAAATAAAATAAAATTAAAAAAAAAAATAAAATAAAAAATGGTCGGAAAAAAAAAACTATACCACATTGAGATCCAGTGTCTTTCTATATAGCATCTCCTCTCAGAATATAATGCTTGTCTTATTTCCTGAGGCAATAAATCAAATAAAGTACCCTAGCCTATAGAAAGCTACATAAAATCACATTAGATAATAAAAACTAGAAAGAAGCAAATTGTTTGCATAACTTATACCTGTTTTAAATATTAATAATTGAATATTAAAATTATGTCATTCACTTATAGTCCCTGAGGAAAGAACACTCCAGCATCTATATGTGAGATGCGTGATGATTCAATTTGGAAGACCCAAGTCTTTCAAACGGGCACTCAAATGCATTCTCTAATCAAAGGAAAACTTTCAGAAAGTCTAACTGTGTGAGTGAGTCATAAATTCCTCAGGCCAGATGGTATTAAGTCATAGCCTGCCAAATATCTGCATCATATACAGTACTACGGTAAATTAAATTAGCATCAGTTGGCACTTTGAATTTTCAAGTGTTAATTTGCTAGACACAGTCATCTGTATGCTTGTACGATACTGATTGTTTTTATAGGCACTGTTTGAAGAATATAAAAAAAAACCTTCTGAAACAACAGTCATTTTTCATAGGTATTGGGCCCATCCTTGATGATATACAGAAAAGTGAATCAAGATTTAGAAGAGAAAAGAATGAGACAAGGAATCTGACAACTGATTTCCTAAGAGAGCCGTACCCAGAACTGCTTGTCCAAGTAGGTGATTCACTCACTTTTTTTTGGACTTTATTTCACTTTCCATACTTTAAATAAATTTGTTTCTGTGGCAATTCCTTACAACTCTAACATTCTGTGATTCTAGAATTTTATACTAAGGCTAATTTTGGCTCAAGTAAAGTTCTGTCTTAGAATTTTCTCAGGCACATTATTCCAAAGATGTCCTCCTAGAGTCAGAGATAACATACAGAAAGTAGGGCACCTGCCTTGCACCCTGAAAACTCAGATTTGATTTGAAAAGTGGTCCCAAAAGCACTTCCATGGAGATTCATGAGTGCAGAGCCAGGAAGAAACCCTGTGAACAGCTCGGCTTGTCAGTGCTCAGGATTTACTCCTGGCCTTCAGTCAGGAGAACAAAAAAGAAAGATAATTTTTTCTCTATTTGCTATGTAAAAGTTTGTCATCCAGTGCTCTTAGCAGTTTGTAAATGTGTCAAGGAAATTACTGAGAATTTGATAAAAGTTATAGATGCTTTTCCAGAAAATGTATATACACAAAAAAAATCTCACATGCCATTTAAAATGTTTTCTATATCTCTGGGAATGTTATAAAAGCCAAAGTGAAGAACCTGTTGCCATATTATGTATTTTACTGCATTATTTTAAATAAGCACTAGGACTTACCTTTAGAAAAGACCAAATTGTTCAACTGATAGCATATATACTTGTAAAATGCACAAATATATATTTATAGAATATATGTGATATATATGTGTGCAATTACACACACACTGATATAAACTTGGAATAATCATTATTTTAAAGACTAGTCAGTGTTTAACACCTCAACAATTATTTTTGCACTATAAAAGGATAGGGACTAGAGTATTTCTTGTGTTTAAACACTCTGTAATAGCAGTTCTGCATGAATGAGCTATAAACCTATAATACATATGTATGTTTGGTAGTGCTTCCCCTATAAACATTGTAAAACATAAGGTCCAATATTTTCATCTCTGTTTCCTGTCTGAGACCTTCACAATGACACGGGCAAGTTGATTCTGATTCTGCCTAGTAGATTCTGATTTCAGTTTGTTGCTCTCCACCATGTACATGCTTCTGTTCAAAGATGACAGATCAAATGTACATTCTTCAAAAAATGAGAAATTGAACTTCTTTATGACCCAGCATTTCCACTCTGCGGAATATACCCAACGGCCTCAAAACACGAGCACAAAAGGCATCTCGCTCCTATATTTATCGCAGCACCATTCACTGTAGGTAAAATCTGGAAACAACCCAAGTCCAAAAACAGATGACAGTTAAAAAAGATCGAGAGGGGGCCGGAGTGATAGCCCAGTGTGTAGGGCGTTTGCCTTGCACGCAGCTGGCCCATGCTGGCCTGGATACGATCCCCGGCATCCCATATGGTCCCCCAAGCACCGACAGGAGTAATTCCTGAGTGCAGACCCAGGAGAAACGCCTGAGCATTGCCGGGTGTGACATCCCCCCAAAAAAGAAAAGATCGAGAAACTGTGATTTGTTTACCCAATGGAATGATAAAGGAAAGGTGGAGCCATATGATTTGCTTATGTGGAGGGCTCTAGAGAGCATCACGTTGGGCAAAGTCCTTCAGCGGAAGAGGGATAGATTTGGAGCAATCTCTCATATGATGGACACAAAGAAACGCAGTAAGGGAATAACAGGTGCCCAAAGGCAGCAGAAGCAAGGAGCATAATAATTGGTTTCCAGTGGAAGATGTGTCACTGAGGGCGAGAAGGTGAGAGAAGGGTCCAATATGATGGTGCTGGAGGGAAGTGGTCCCCTGGGGAACATGAGATGATGTCTACGGTGCCAAAACAGAGACTGGCAGGGGCCTAGGCGGGGAGTGGGCACTGGGAAAGGGATGTGTTGGCACATTGTTCTCCCAAAACCACTTCCAACTCACTCTGGGAACTCCATACAAATAAGTAAAGTTATAGTTTACATGACCACTTCTTTTGCAGCTGTCTAGAAAGTAAGGTTGGAAGAGGGACTAGGTGTCACTCTCTAAATGAAATTGGCTCATTTTTAAGGGGCCATTTTCCTGGCCCCTATAAATCATTGTCTGAGATTTCGGTCCTGCATATTGTCTCTGATAATTCTGATCCCTCAGGTGTCCTGTTTCCTTCTTCAGTTTTCCATCAATGGCTTTAACATGTGTGTGTTTGTGTGTTTGTGTGTGTGCACACACTTGAGTATTTTGGGAATCATGAAAATGGTATGGAGCCGCACACTTCCTGCCTGTCACCCCAACAGCACACTTGCATATGCGAGGAAAGCGCGTGTGATTTCTGAGGTGCTGGGGACTGAGCTGGCTAGATGTTAGGGGACAAGAAGGCAATTGAATCCCTCAGAGAGCTACTTTCTGCTCTTAGGAATCCTCTCAGAGAGCTACTCCTGCTTTCTAAGGCAGAGTAGAACTTCGGGGAGAAAATCTTATTTGTTCTCCGACTCCTATTGGTCTTTCTAACATTGTATCATGGCAGTGCCCATTTGCATGTGGACATTGCTTCCTTAGAGTTGTATCTCAACTGGAAACTGCAAAGTTATAGAGAGCTTTTTCATTCTCTAAGGCATAAAATGACCTGTGACTGCCTTCAAGCAATACAATGAACTATTCGTGTGGCCTCTGTGATATTAATCCTTCCCATTTATATCTCAACAATAGGGGATTACTCTTGTTTTCACTCAGAAACAGTTAGTGCTTAGCAGTTGCCAGGGATGGTTGTACTTGTTTTAAATAATCATCATGTTCCTCATTAACCCAAGAGGAAGATGCTCATTCTATCCACTTCACAGACTAGGGAGCTGAGACCCATACAAGATTTCTGATATGCCTAGTGGCAAAAGCGAATAGATGGTTGTTTCCAACCCAAGGCAGTATAGCTCCATTAGTTGGGGTTTGACAAATGTCAGCACATTCTAATACAACCAGAAGTTCTGATGAACGGGACAGTGTTTCCCTGCACTAAAGTTGTCCAATCTACAGCTGCATAATTTATGTGTGTGCCACGGTGAGGAGAGGTCAATTTGCTAAGCTGCTGCAGGGAAATCGCTATATCCCATGTGCTGTTAAGATCCCTTCTGAGGGAAAGGGGAGCCCCATCAAAGAACGGGCAAGAGGAGCAGCTGTAAAAATGCTGCAGGCCTTGAGGGGTGGGAAGAAAACCTCCGAGCTGGAAAGAAGACAGAACTGGTTCCCCTTCACACTCCAGAGGCTGTACAGATCAACAATGCCCTCTTATTCCTCCGACCTCCAGAAGTGGGATATAATAAATGTGTCTGCTTGTTAATCATGATACTCAGAATAATTTATTCCAGAGGCAGAGCAAAATGAATACAAAGCAACTCATTATCTTTAATTATATCCAAATTAGGTTCAAGTTAAGAATGCCCAGCTCCAAGTTCACGCTAACCAGTTCCGAGATATGTGAAACTCAAGCAATTGTTGAAACTTTCTGTAGGCATCACTGGAGTGTGTCAAAAGTATGAAATCATTTCTTTTATGATGGTTGAGGCTGACTTGGTACAAAGTTCAAAACTGTACCTCCCAAAACAACTGTTTTTGGAATGAAAGTTTCCCTTTGGATTTGTGCACGACATGAGAATGAGGAGGATACGGAAAGACGTCAGACACAATGTATCCGGAAAAGCATGATAGCAAAGGCAGTTGTTTTTATAAATGCTAATGAAGGGCATAGGGTGTTAGTTTGCAGTAGCTTTGTTAAGGTGAACTTGTCTGGAAACATCTAAGTCTGGTCAATTATACCCAACTACACCTTATCTATGATTTGGGGTAAGTTTCTTTAGGCTTTTGAGATGTCTGGTTAAGTTCATATAAGAAGACAATCTATCACAATCACAATCTTCCCGTTCATCATCTATTTGCTAGAGGGGGCACCAGCAATATCTCCATATGTCCTGTCTCATGCTAGTAGAACCGAAAGGCATCTGCTTGCTCCAGGCAATCTATAACATATCATTTCCAAGTGATTAACTTCCACTGTCCCAGAACAGATTTTTTGCTACAAAACTTTAACAACTGCCCTCTCCCTTTTAAGGAATGAAAGCATTTCAGAATCTCCCACTTTTTCCCCATCTAAATAGAGCATGGCCTTTTCATATGGACCATACATTCCAATAATTTTGAATATTCAGTAGTACTCAGCACCAAAAGAATATATAGTGATTATGCCCAAGCCAGAGTAAACTAAAACTAAATCGATAGCTGGGAAATCATTGCCGTAATAAAGTTCTGGCATTTGAGGTTGCAGTGAAAAACGAGTCATTGTAGCTCATTGCCCATCTATCAATAGCTCACCTCATTAATACAGTCAGCCAATATTGATTTAAAGAGAGCGACTGTATGCCCCAGTGACAACCATGTAAGTGATCATGCTGGGGTAGGAAAAAGAGATGAAAATCAATCACCAACCAACAATAGGAGGAGGTTGGTGCCCCCTGTGTGATAAGGAAGACCCCCCACGGCACGAAGTTTACCTTGAGTCAGTTAGTAACAGAAGAAATGACAAGGGAACTTGATTTCATGATGGCATCAAAACTATCCTCTTCTTTGGAGATTATTTCCCTAGAATCTTGCAATGTTTTCTATCTTCATATGTTTACAGCAGCAAGCAAGTCTAAAGTGAAGATTCCTGATAATTATATCTCTGTAGATGTCTGGCGTTTTTAAGTTTCATTCAGTGCTAATGAATCCACCAAGTGACTCATTTGACAATTGCGATGGATATTCAGAAGATTCAATTATACAATGTTCATTTCAATTAGCACACCTAGTAAACATGCCACTGGAGACTGAAAAGAATGTTCTTGATGATAAGAACATGTGTCTTGGTAATCTTTACTAGCCGAAGATAGTATTTGGCATTCATAGTGTAGGTTTGTTAGCAATACAGCATCATTTCCATATGGAGTTGAGCTTACACTTCTTTCCATGAAACAAATCTGGATTACGTTTGCTAGAATGTCTGTGTTGGTCTTATTTTTAATTATAGGTACACACTCATCATGATATTTATATTGTAAAATAGTTTACATTTTTTCTGATATTCCTACTCAACTATTGCATTACTCTGTCAGTGTTCTCCAATTTATTTTTTTATTAAAGAAAACGATCTTCACCATGTACTATCTAAATCATCCAGGTTCATTAATTATTAAATATTTCAGAAAATGGAAAGTAAACCAGCATTGTGAAAAAGGAAAAGTGGAAAAAAACTTTAAAATTTCAGTTCCCAATCTTTGGTAAACATTTTCCAAGACAAAATTTCAAACTCATATATAAAGGTAAATGGATGGAGGGAGGGATGGATCACTTAATTAATGAACAGGCAAAATATTAGCTGATATAAACTGCCAAAGTGGCACACAAACAAAGTGAAGAAATGGCATCTGAATTAAGTATTTATAAATAAAGTTTCTTTATCAAGATACCATGATTTACAAAGTTGTTCTACTAGAGTTGTTTCAGGCATGCAAGTTCCAGCACCAGACTGACCTCTAATGTCCGCTTCCTCCACCAATATCCCCAGGTTCTCTCCCCATCCATCCTGCCCACTTAGCAGGCATATAACAAATTTATTTCATATTTTTGCTCCAACAAAACTTAAAGGAATTGGCAAATGGAATTATTAGAAAATATGTCAATTTATCTTAATTTGTTATAATTATTGATTGCTATCTGATCTTAACTTATGTTATAAAGAAGTTCAAATAATTTAATGCAATCCAATATAATGCTATTACTATTTACATAAATAGTTTCAACTCTTGAATCTAAATTATACCACATCAAACTTTATTTTGTATTGAATATTGCTGTGACCATTCTCCTGTCTTCCCTGTCACAAAGAAAACCTTAAAAGGATTATGTACTAAAACATTTTAGTTTGCATGAAATAGGTAAAACTTATGAACATAAAATTTAGTAAGAAAAATATATGTGTATTCTACTGACATGGTTATCTAAAGTTAATTTTTAAATGAAGTTTGGGCATAATAGAAGGATTCGCAAATTTGACCTATGCTGTTTATTATCTAAAGAGTTATTACCTTTTATAATAGTTCTCTCAAATTGGTGATCCCAGTTTTGCAATCCAAAGAGAGTGGTCTGTCAACACTTGATACTGTTAACCCCCCACTTTCGTGTTTCTGTTACACCACATGAGAGTGAGTTCATTTGGTGTTTATTCTCCCTTTGACTGATTTTACTCAACATAGAGGGCTTCTTTTCCACCCAAGTTTTAGGAGTTACAGGATTTCATCTTTTCCTTTAGCTTCATAAAAATCACTTACACCAAGAATTATAGATACCATTATCTATGCCAAGCAGTGAAAAAGAAAGGAAGAGGAGAACAGGAAATGCCTTAAGGGTGGAGAAAGAAGGCTTCAGACACATTGGTGGTGTCTAAGGTACAACAACTGTGGTGATACATAAAGTAAAATCTGACTCAGTCACTGTTTCTTTATATACCTAGTTAGCTTTGGGAAGAGGGAAATGGTTGCTATTTGTATTATTGATATTGTATTAAAATCTAAAAAAAATTAACAAAATACGAACAGTTTCTCAAAAGTTGAAATAGTTCAACAACAACAGAAAAATACCTGATTTTGTGTTGGATTACTATAGGTAACATCAAAATATTATATATTTTACATTTCCAGAATATTCCTGGGGCTGGAGAAATATCGCAGAAGAGGGTAGGGCTGTTGCCTCTCATGTAACCTACCCAGGATCAACTCTAGGTATCTTACACAGTCCCTCAAGCGTACCAGGAGTGCTGAGCATAGAGTCAGGATTAAGCCCTGAGCAACATCGGATGTGGCCCCAAAACCAAACCAAAAGGAATATACTCTATATGGCATAGCAGGCCAGCAACTTTGCAATATCAAGTACTTAATGCAAAATTACATGCTGCCTGCTTACATCTCAACAAGCAAGATAAGAACTTAATCACCCATTCTCAGTCTTCGATCTTTCTCTTGGTGTTGCAGGACTCCTCTAAGAGCCACTGCATCTGCTCTGAATTGCTGCCTGCAAATCACTTCATAGATAAGGGGGTAGTCTAAATGTGGCAGTTTATCTTACCATGTATTCTGTACTAGCTGGTATAAATATTCTCCCATACTACCACAATCATTGTGGGACTAGCTAGATCTTACCAGCATATTTGCCTGGCCACATAGGATCCCTAAGTAATTAGACCAGAGAGAAATGCTGTTTGCCTCCTAGCAAGCAAGTATGGCTCCTTGATATACTCAAAGGCAACTAAAACACAAAACTACTGTGAAGTAGACGAGACTTGTGAAGGCTTGGAGGAAATATTTGACTGGTACTAGTATTAGACTTTGGTACAGAGACAAGCCATCTCGGAAACCCCCTTCTCTACCTTAGAAAGGCTTTTCCAGGCAGATCTTGGCTCAAGACATTAGCATATAAAAGGGCCTAGGTGAGGTGATGGGAGAAATTACCTGAGGGCATTTTTTTGCCTTTTTGGGTCACACCGGCAATGCTCAGGGGCTACTCCTGGCTCTGCACTCAGGAATTACTCCTGGCGGTGCTCAGGGGACCATATGGGATGCCGGGATCGAACCCAGAACCCAGGCAAGCAGAGGCCGGCCACGTGAAAGGCAAACGCCCTACCGGCTGGCTATCGCTCCGGCCCCACCTGAGGGCATTTGACCCTCCCTGCTTTCCATAACAGTGGGAGGGAGGTCTGAGTTGCAGGGGTATAATACTAGCCTGCTTCCTCTCTCTGGCTCTTTTTGGGCTCTCTCTTTGTGAGCTCACACCCTTCTTGGGAGTCTTGTCTTTGTCTCCTCTTTACAGGGCCTTTACACATGGTGGCCGCCATTTTGGCTGGGGTTCTAGCCAGGAATCCTAAGCACAGGGTTTTTCCTATTGTGGATTTGTATGCCTGAACCTGTGATAAGTAAAGCCTTTTAAAACTGCATCGGATTCCTGAGTCTTCATCCATTCCCGCAGGCTTCGGAGGTAGAAGGAAACTTCGCACCCGGAACTGTTGGGACCCGGGCAGAGTTCCCCAACATCTTGGCACTGTGTTTACATACTCTTTCTAGTGGAGTTGGAGGGTCTGATGTTCAACACCACAGTAGGTTTCTCTGAGTCAGAAAAGTGTCAGTATTTCTCTACCACACCTTGAGATCACCCCTTACCTCCACCCTCTGCTTTCTTGATAAACTTAGTTATGGTGGCCGACCCTCAAGTTCTAGTGCTATCGGTCATCTGTTATTCCTTTAGGAATATAGTTTTAGGAATATTCCATTAGGAATAGTATTTTCTTTCTCTCTTCAAACAAAAGAAACCTCATTCTATATGTGTCTCTCTTTCTGATTCATTTCACTATGCCTGACTCTGTCATCGTGTAGTGGTAAATTGCATGAGTTCATCTTTCCTAATAGCTGACTGATATTTCTTATGTGAAGACCACTGTTTCTTTGTCCATCATCTGCTTTTGGCGACATGATTTGTTTCTAGATCTTGTGAAACACAATGATGATTCCACTGCGGATAGCACTGCAGTGAACTCAGTAGCACAATGTTTCTAAAAAATAACACGTGTGGGAGGTCAGAGATTAGGTAAGACAGAGAAGGGAGCATGTGCTAATAATTGTCAAAAGGGCTAATACCAACCTAGAACTGAGCATTGAATATAGGCAAAAAGATGCACATGATAACCTCTAAGTGTATGTATTACAATCCACAATATATAAGAGAAGGAAGAGAGAGAGGGGGAGTAAGAGAGAAAAGAAATAAAGAATCTGCCATAGAGGCAGGCTAGGGGAGAGGGGAGGGAATCAGGGACATTGGTGGTGGGAAATGGGCACTGGTGGAGGGATGGGTGTTGGAACACTGTGACGTAAACCCCCAAACATGAACAACTTTGTAATTGTATATCTCACGGTGTTATAATAAAATATTAATTAAAAAATAATGCTCTTGGGTCTCTGGAGTAGAGACCCAGAAAGTAAAATTGCTGAAATATTAAGAAAATTCATTCTTACATTTTTTCAAAAATCTACATACTATTTTCCACAGAAGCTAAAACAGATGGAATTACCACAACCAAGGGCCAAAGGCTCATTTTTCCCGACATCCCTCCAGGTGCTCTTCTCTTTTTATGTAACACACTCTCACCCTCCTGGGATGGTCTCGCCTTCGCTTTGCATTTCCCCAGTGATAATCGATGGAGAAGCACTTTTTCATACCCCTATTGGTCATCTGCATGTCATCTTTAATGAAATGTCTGGCAATTCTTCTCCCAATTTTTCCATAGAATTTATCTTGGTGGTGGTGCTGTTATTAATTTTTGCAAGTACTTGATAGGTCTTGAATATGAGTGCTTTGCAATTTTTTTTCAATAAGAAAGCATCACAATACTGGAAGAATAATAGCTTTCTTTGTTTCTCCCTAAATATGGGTGATTTTCTACATTTTAAGAACACGCCTAATTCCAGTAAACTACTGATTAAACAGTAGAATTGGAACTTAACTAATCTCAATTCCAGAAATCTGTATTTTAATGTTGCACTGTCTTCCAGCCAATATGGAATGTGTAACAATGTCTACAAAGTCTCCACTTTACCAGAGAAGAACATCTTTTCTAAAGGAATCGAAAGCAGTAGAGGTCATAAAGCAGAGTGCTGGGGAAAGAGCGCCAACACTGCAAAAAAAGTAGAGTTATTTGTTATACACGTCTCCTCCTACATAAATGTGTTTCCCAGAATTCTGAATTCTTTGATTCAGTCCCAGAAGAGAAATATCCACATTTCCCTCTGGGACTGAATCAGAGTGGCAGATTTATACCTATTACAGACATTAGTTTTGCACAGATTCTGACACATTGAAGTGCTAATTGTGACTTTGTGATGTCACCTTCTTCATGGATTTATGGAGAACAGGTTGAAACAGACCAACCAAGCCACCTTAATGGAAGGGTGACAGCAAGTCTCACTCATGCCTTTCTGAAAACCTTTTATTATTAACAGAATAATTAAAAAGTAAATGAAGTTAATGTATCTTTCTGGATTCTAATTTCTTTCTTTCTCTCTTCTTTCCTTTCTTTTTTCTTTCTTTCTTTCAACTAAATAGCAGTGAGTCTCAGTTACAAAGTTGTTGATGATTGGGTCTTGTTCATATATGCTCTAACACCCAATATCCTCAGTTTCCCTCCCACACCCACCCCTGACCTGACTCTATGGCAGGCCCTTTTCTTCTCTCTTGCTCTCCTCTCTCTCCCACTTCCTTCTTACTCAGTATTCTCTCTTTGCCTCCTTCCCTCTTTCCTTTTAAGCACCATGGCTTGCAATACAGATACCGGAAGGTTATCATGTTCCTCAGTTCTTGTCAAAGTGACCATTTCTACCTAAAATTGTCGCACTTCTTTCTCCTAACTGCCCTTCACCCACCAAGCAGGTGTGGCAAGCTTCCAACCATTGGCTAGCCCTCCATGCCCCTGCTTTTCCTGGCCTTGGATATCAGTCTCAGACTATTTTTTATATCCAACAAATGAGCTCACTCATTTTATATCTGCCCCTCTCCTTCAGACTCATTCCTGAAACATCTTAGGTATGCCTTTTCATGCTTAAAATCCTACTCTAGTTGGCACCAGACTCAGATCTGTTCCCTAAAACCTGGTCAGACCCCCTTCCTCTTTTTACAAGGGTCACCAAGATGGAACCACTAGCTCCACATACACTGCTAAGCAATCAGAAAGGTTCCCGCAGTGGGCTGGCTGCAGGATCAAGCATTTCAAACACCAGAAGGACTGTCTTGACAGACGTTAAGAATGAAAGTCAGTAAGCCTTCAAGTCAAATCTCCTTCGAACTATGCTCAAGCCAAGCCCATTATCTCAGGCCTGTTGGGCAGAACCCCATCGCTAGCAACAGACCAGAGTTCGTCCCAGTGGAAGTTGGCCGGATCTGCCCAGTGCATTTGCTACTTCTTCCAAGTCTTCTCTTTCAAGCTTATATCCACTGACTGAATCTGAGCAATAGTGACCCCTTTCTTTGCATTTAAAGTTCTTTACCTCCTTGTCTTCAGAGGGATGAGTAAAACTTATTCTCCGAATTGATAGAAAAGATTAAAGGAAAGGAAGTCATTCGAAGGATTGAGTGGCATGTGCCAGAATCATGGATGACAAATATAATTTAATTGTACACAAAAATCATCTGTTTATAAATATGTTAATGATTTTCTTTAGATTGTGAATAAAACTTGCCTGTTTGACATTTAAAGATGGTTTTCTTGTGCATCACCAATATGTAATGTTGTGATGTTTGATTTGATGTTTTGTTTTGTCTTATTTTCATGTTGGATGTTGCAACTAGGATTTCACTCATGCAAAGCAAGTTCTGTATCACTGTATCACTGAACTGCACTCCTTGCCTAATATCGCACAAAGGTTTTATAAAAAAAAATTCCTTTTTTAAAAAATAGAAGGAGGTATCAGGTGGGTCACACTCCACTAGTCTCGTGCTCAGGGATCCTTCCTGTCAGTGCTTGGGGAATTTATATATGGAGATGAGGAAGCAACACACGTCATCCTTGTGCAAGGAAAGTGGCTTAACTGTCATTCCTAAGTTAAAGTTAAAAATAATTAAAGCCCATACGCAGCGGATTTTGAATTTTTGAAATCAGGTACCGTCTTTTATGTTTAATTTAACTGTATCTTATAACTTGTCTTATAAGTTGTTCATTAAAGTTTGCAGGTAGCATTGAAAATACTTCATATACTTAGGTCAGAAATATATATACATTGGACAGGGCATTTGCATTCCACATGACCAACCCACGTTCAATCGCTAGTGCAATATGTGGCGATCTAAGCTCTTACAGCAGTGACCTGTAAGCTGAGCCAGGAGTCAATCCTGAGACAACCATATGAGTCCCCGTTTAAACACCATAGATTTGTAAGTCAAGACATTTTCAGAATTAGCAGTAAGTACTTTTTTGTTGTAAAATGATGAATATATCCACAGATATTATTTGCACAATTCCAAAATTTAAAAGAAAAATAAAAAGGATGTTTTGCTTTTTGAAGCATTAAATGCTTTAACAGTAAATAAACAGGAAATTCAAATTCCTTCATTCTGGGAGTGTGTATTTTTAAAGTTGATTAGTAATTTGTGTTGTACATGCCTACATAAAATGTATAAGTTGTAAACAGAATAATGCCAAAGGATTGATCTACATTTTCTTCAAGTTATGCAAAAACATATCAATCTTTTGACTAATGTGAAGTTCATGCTGATTTACAAGTAGTACACAGGAGTTTATTAGTTTTTATAAATGACACAAATGGGAGTTATATACTGTTCTCAAATAACAATATGTATTTGCTTTGGTAATAAATGCAAAATGCACTTGTGGATTAAAATATAAACCTTCACAACAGAATTTAAAGTAAACCTATGAATGTGTTCTTCAGTCTGAGTATTTTTTGTTTTAACTTAAGTCTTAAATGTGAAATCATGTGCCTGATAATTAAAATCTTTGATATTACATTATAGGCTAATTACTTGGTAATAAAGACTGTCAGTATTCCTGGGAGAAGAACTAATTCCATTAGCTTGACTGCCAAAGAAATTGCTCCACAAGTAAAGTCACTTTATTGGTAATGCTATGTAAATTGCCACGAAGAAAGTAACAATCGAAAGGCTAATTTAATTGCCACAACATGTGTGAACAAAAAGCTTTGCAATTATCCCTTCTAATAAACTTATGAGAAAGTTAGTGACATATATTTTGCGATTTTAATACTTGGCAGTGAATATGAAGTCCAGAGCTCAATCAATCAATTTAGCCAATTAAATAAAAAAGAATGAAATAAAGTTAATTTGTTTGTCTTTGATGAATTTTGCCTAATATACTTATATTTTACTTTCTATGAAATGAAAATGGGTAAACATGTGTCTACTCTTTGCTTTCATGTATTTATTCTTCAATGTTTTAATTATTTATGTGATGTGCCTTAAAAGAATTTGCTACAATGTCACTTGTCACTTGTCTTCCCATTGTTCATTGATTTGCTCGAGTGGGTGCCAGTAACATTTCCTTTGTTGGGAATGAGGTCTATTATGGGCACATTGTATGCACCACAGGTAGCTTGCCAGGCTCTGCTGTGGCTTTGGGTTCACCCCAGGGGGCCCAGTCTTTTTCTGTGTCAGACCATCAGCCATCTAGGGCCCACAGGGCAGAGCCCTGGTTGTGGACAAGTCTGTCTCCTGTCTGCCACCTGCTGATGCAGCCGGGCACTGCAGCCATACCTGCAACACCTCAAGGGGGCAAAAATGGCAATTGGCATATTGCTGCAATATGTATTTAATAAACAAACCTTTGTATTTAAAAATATGGTATCCAATATTTCCACAGAGCTAATAAAACTGTAAAGAAGCGGAATACTTATAATCTATATTAAGAACTAGGCTCTGATCAGCAAGATAAATTTTCCTAAAGCTTTTCATTTTGGGTGTATTTTAAATTAATGTCAAGGAATCTCTGAATAGCCCATAATGTATAAATGAAAGTATTGTTGGATCTAATATATATCATTGGGAATTACCTAAATAAAAAAGAAAATTTCCTGATCAATGATAAATGATAAAATAATGACATTTATTTCACAATAAACATATGTGTCTTTGTTTTAGGTTCAAATCTGGGTGAAATCAAAAAACTTATCAAGGACAGTATAGAAAAATTGTTTGTTTGGAAATTAGGGTCAGGACTCACCTGAGAATAATATTAATCTCACCTATTTAAGAGAGATTAATTTGAGTCTTTTGTAGTCTGTGGTAGTTGAACCTTCTGAACCTTCAGACTGAGCAAGAATAAAATTGAGTGTGGCTGAGGGAGGGGAGGTGAAATCTGAGGTTTGGCTCATGGCATGATTTTCATAGTTCTAGTTAGGAACCGTGTGATGAGACAAAAAAAATGTTCTTTCATAGCCTGTGTAAATAAATGTATGCTTCTTCTTTCTACTCACAAATATCAAGCAACATTATGAGCTCTAAGAAGGGACCGTCACTAAGCTCAGTATGTTAGACATGGTGGCTTACTAGATTCACAGAATCAAGAAGTTAACCCCAAATTTCAACTTTAGGGTTCAGATATATTCAAAGGTATAATTAAGACCATAAAAACCACAAGTGGCCTGAATCCAACTTAAAAACATAGTGAAAGGATCAAGGTGTTGAGTTTTTTTCAACATTCTTTAATGAAATGTTTAAGAACTGTACTTTAATACATCTAACATTTCCCTGAAAAAAGTTAAAATATAACGGTGTGCTCTTTTTGTAAAATTTTTTCTTGGGTAACAAGAAATGACTGATTCAAATGTGAGTTTCTCAGACAAAACAAAATGAGCAAAAGAAAGTGTCTATCCAATTACCTGAGGACTAAAATTAATGAAATGTCTATATAAATTTTTATTAAAATATAAGATTAAATTTATTTTCTTTTGATTTTCTGACCAGCCCATGGGCATTTGGGAATTTGGGGCTTACTTGTAGCTCTGTGCTTGGGGACAACTTGTAGCAGGCTCAAGGAACAGAAGGTTCCAAGGTTGGAAACCAGATCAACCTCATTGCAAAGCTAGTGCCCAACCGGCCACATTACCTCTCAGGCCTCTGAGATAAATTCCTCATTTTATTTGTATCACTCCTGAATAATTTACTGCTTTGGACAAATGTGTAGTGACAGGTTTTCACCATTACCGTCTTATGGAGGGTTTGTGTAGTGACAGACACCGACCATTACTGTCTTGTGGAGTAGTTTCACTGCCTTTAAGATCCCTGTGTCTTATCTGTTGACCTTCAACTCCTAAAGAACATCTGGTAATCATAGTACTCACCACTTCCGGAAAGTCAAATACTCATTGTACCATGGTATAAATACATTTTAGTTAGCTCTTTTACTTGGCAACAAATTTAAGTTTTCTATGTATCTTTATTTTTTAGAATTAAGATAGTATTTTATTATCATCAATTTTTATGATTATAGGTTGGCATCTTGGTACTTATTTTTTAGACACCACAATTTATAAAATGTTAAAGGCAGGGTCTGGTGCATAGAACATTCCAACCCCACACTGTTCACCAGAGCCTCGGATTCTCTCCATGTTTCCCCCAGGGTCTCCCCATTCCAATTCTCACCCCATAGTGCTGTACTCCACTCTCTAAGGTCAATTTTCTCCCTACATATCCTTTAATGATTTTGTTCAAAAGCATCCCACCATGTGGCTACATCATAAGTAAAGAGACTTCTTTACTTACAGAATTGCTTAATGAAAGATTTATTATTGTTTTCAAATGTTGGCTATCATAAAGCACCAAAACAGATTTCTGTGTGGCTATAACTTGGGTAATATCAGTGTGAGACCACTAGGTAGATTTCAGAGGCATGTTGAGCTTTGTAAAAACTACCGAACAGTCTCCCAAAGAGGCTGTTCAGTTTGCATTCCACACGGCCATGAGTAAGCGTTTCCCGTGCCCTCGCCATCACTGGCGTTGTCTTTGTTCTGTTTTGGAACCATTGTTTGAATGTCATGTGTCTTGATGCTGATTTAATGCTTTACTCTGATAATGGATGATGAGGGCTTTATTTCACATGAAATTTGCCATCTCTATTTGTTCTTTGCTGAGGTATATATTAAGGTCTTTGTACCACCTTCTAAATAAACTTGTTGGTTTTCTAACACCGGATTTTCCCAGTTTGTTTATTTTGGGGAAATATTGAATGTATCTCTTACATAATTTTCTCTCAGTGTGACTCATTGCCCCCGTGTTCTTCAGTGCAGGGTGTTCTTCTCTTTAGTTGGAAGGCTTTGAATGGTCAGTTATTTTTGTCTTTGGTCGTGCATAGGTAAATAAGAAAAATAAGAAAAATCTAAACACTGATTTATTTGAAAAGAGTCAGTCTTAAGTTTTACTCTTAAATTCTGGTTAACTTTTCATTTAAATGTTTATATTTTAGGTGCTATTGTTATCAGTTTTCTCCATTTTTAATTCAGTCATTTTTAGGTAAATGACTAAAATTCATTTTTAGGTAAGCAATAATTTCAGTTTTTATAGATCTTGAAAATGTTAATTATTTTTTGTAAATGAATTTATTTCTAAACACGTAGTTAGAGCTTCTATAGGTCTTAAATAATGTGATCCCGTTTCAAAAAAATCCAGATTTGTACAATTTTTAAATCTTTAATTCAAATATGTTTTAAATATTTAGTTGTTGCTATTATTGTTAATTTTTTATTTCACTTCATTGTGGTCACATAATGTAGCTTTTAAGCTCTCTGTTTTTTAGAAGTTTTATTGTGGCTGAGTACATTTTGTACATAAATTAATTTTATGCTCATACCATTTGACCTGATAATTGAACTTACAGGAATCTAATTTTTTTCCGAGTAATTAAAATATTTGTGTCCAGGTAAGTATATCATCATATACAAGAAAAAAAGCTATTACTCGGATTGTCATAAGACTCCTAGAAGTGACAATTTTTGTGAAATGATTAGGAAACCTTCTTGAAAGCCAGGAAGCTAAGGGCATGAAAATTTCTGAGAATCCAGAAAAGCTGATAGAAAAGCCTAGAAAAATAACATATTCTGTTATTATGGAAAGTGATTTATATTTTTACCAGTGTCCTCTAAACAAAGAGCCTTTTACAAATGGAAATTGAATGTCTTTCCTCATTGGGTTTGAATAAAATCATCCTGGAAAATATTTTTGCAAATTATTTGCCACAAGACCTGTAATTTTGGCCATAAAAATGAAGGTGCCAAAGCCACTCACTCAATGTTTGTTAGCAGTTTCCTCACTGCTAGTCTTGACGTTACCTTTGCCCCCTGCTCTCCGCCAGTTTTTTTTTTCTCAATTGTTTTATAAATTTTTTATTATACCACTGTGAGACATACAATTACAAAGGTGTTCATAATTGGTTCTTAGTAATACAGTATACCAGCACCCATCCCTCCACCAGTGCCCCATTTCCACCACCAATGTACCCCACCCCCTCCCGCCCATCCCCAGGCTGCCTCAATAGCAGGTACCCCAGTATCCTCTCTTTCTCTCTCTGTCTCTCTCTCTGTCTCTGCATCTCTCTCCCTCTTCTTTTACACATTGTGGCTAGCCCTGCAGATATTTAGTTTATCACTTAAGTCTATTTGTGTATATTCAATGGTGAGTTTTAATCTGCCATTGCCATTTCCCACATTTAGTAAAACACTGGTATCTATTTATATCCTATGAATGAATGCAGTCATTCTATATCTGTCCTTTTCCTTCTAACTAATTTCACTCAGCATGATAGTCTCCATGTCCATCCATTTGCAGGTAAATTTCATAATTTCATCTTTTCTGACAGCTGCATAGTATTCCATAGTGTAGATGAACCACAGTTTCTTTAACCAGTCCTCTGCTCTCGGGCATTTAGGTTGTTTCCTGATTCTAGCTATAGTGAATAGCGCAGAGATGAATAAAGAAGTACAGATAGTGTTTCTGTTATGTGTTTTTCGGTCTCTCGGGTATATTCCCAGGAGTGCTATTGCTGGATCAAATAGGAGCTCAATGCCTAGTTTTCTGAGGAATGCCCATATTGTTTTCCATCCAATACCCATATGACAAGGGGTTAATATCCAGGATATATCAGGCACTGATAGCACTCCACAAGAAAAAAACAGCCAACCCCATCAAAAAATGGGGAGAAGAAATGAACAGAAACTTCCAAAAAGAAGAAATTAGAATGGCCAAAAGGCATATGAAAAGTGCTCTTCATCTTTTATCATCAGGGAGATTCAAATCAAAACAACAATGAGGTACCATCTCACACCACAGAGACTGGCACACATCCAAAACAGCAAGAACAACCAGTGCTGGCGTGGATGTGGGGAAAAAGGGACTCTCATCCACTGTTGGTGGGAGTGCCGGCTTGTCTCCGCCAGTTTTAAAGACTAAAAGAATTCCTAACCAACACTGTTTTGAAATCATATCTAATCAGGGACTCAGGGACGGAAAGGCTATGCAGAAGAGTGATGCATGCTATGTGATATTCCCATATGAAGTAGTGCACTTTGAGACTAGGTACCTTTCTCACAAAAGTACTTCCAGAATGGTACGAAGAAGCAGACAGGCAATGAAGGCTATGCTGGAGAACTCTCATACGTTCTGCGTAGCCTTTGCAAAGGTGTATTATCTTCTATGATGGCTTGTGGTTTTTAATGTACCTTTGTTGGAAAATGATCAGACACAAAGAGCCAAGACCAGAATTTGATTAAAAAGCACTGCTGTGGGTTTTTGACAAACAAAAGCAGAGTTTGAATCCAGTCTCCACATTTCCCTGTCTCTGCCCTTATGAGGTTATGTCACAACAGAGGTTATGTCAGGAAGTCTAGACATAAATAAAAATGACCAGCTCTCCCTGTGCCCAGCCGCTCAAGAGGCACCCAGGAGGGGGTGGTGGGTTCTAGCCCTGGCTGGTCACCCCAGCAGAGCCTTGCAACAAGCCAGACAAACCCCCGCCCCCTCCATGAGGGCTGCCATTTTCCACATCCGGACCTCCCCTCTCATCAGAACTCCATCCAGCAGAGGAGCCTATTACAGCCCGGCTCATGTGGCCACTTGTGACCATGCGGTTCATCAATAAATTCTGTATTTAGAGGTGACTACAAGAGTATGCCACCCACATGGCAAGCCTGGGAAGCTGTTAGTGTCATATTTGATATGCCAAATACTAATAACAATTATGTTAGGTCATTCTCATCATCTAATATAATGGTTTGAGGCTCTTTATGTTCCTGGAGCGAGCAGATGCCCTTGGGCTCTACTAGCATGAGATAAGACATATGGAGATGTTACTGATGATGAACAGGACGATAGTGATAGTGATATAGTGATAGTGAAGAAGAGGTTATGAAAAAGTTAAAGTTAGAGAAACTATCTTTTGTTAAAAGTAAAATGTAATGTATCAAGGACCTCACAGAAAATACCTCCACAATTGATATATGTGATGTGAATCCTTTACTTGTCCCAATCTAACCTTCCAAACATAAAACAAAAATTGAAAAAATGTAAATTTTGACCTTAGACAAACAGATACAATTTTAAAGCTTAATTGTCCTGAGAAACAAATTGATGAACTCGTTGATTCATTTGAAGAACTACATTCCTGGAAAGGAGATTGAGTATATTTATAGATTGAAAATAATGCTGATTTCAACTTACATTGTAATAGAACTTTTTGAAAATAACATTTCTAATTTATATTTATTGCTTTAGAATAGCAGTGTTGTTTCAGGTTCATTTACTCTTGTATTGAGGTAATTGTGTTACCATCCAAATTTAGTTCTTTAAAGAAAAAATGTACATATAACATATATATGCATGCATACAGTTATATATATATGTTCATATATACATACATATTCGTATATATTCCACAAGTCTTTACTATTGTGGTCACATGCTGAATATAACAGCCACAAGTTAGGAGTATCGTTTTTGGGAGATCCTACTCAGTAGTAGAGCTCCTGCTTTCATGTGTTGGGGCCTTGGATTTGGTCCCTGCTAAGGCAAAAAAAAAATAGTCTAAATTACCACTTGAATAAGGAATGCATCCATCAGGAATATTGTTTAGAGCTTTAAATGAGCAAACAAAACTCCTTAGTTCTGTTTAACAGATAGCTTTATACTAGCAATATATTTGGGATTCATTAATAGCAAATAGATCTCTGCACTTGAAGAGCGCAGAATTTTTTGCATAGTGTGTATCTCAATCTACATCATCTGCTCACCAGTTTAGTGGTTATCTAATTCCTCGGGAAAGAAAAATCCTTGTGCATCTAACAGAGAAGTCTTTTGTATAAATTGTGAGAAAGTAACTTGGATAAATGAAATACACCAGAACAGGTAGACATGATTCTTACCCTTACAAAGTTTATGGTATATTGTAGGGAAAGAATATTGAAAAGAAAATTGCTAATGAATGTGTAATTCCAATTCTATTAAGCATAATTAAAGGACATAATTAAAGGATCATCGACAGCCACCCTGAAGCAGTTTGTTTTCAATCTGGCCCAGGTACGCCGAACCAGAGACTCTCAGACATGGGGCAGAGCTGCTACTTGCTCTCCCTGTGCCCAGCTGCTCGTGAGGCGCCCAGGAGGCATGGCGGGTTCTAGCCCTGGCCTGCCATCCCAGCTGAGCCTCACAACAAGCCAGACCACCCTCCCCCACTCCATGGGGCCTGCCATTTTCCACATCCAGACTTCCCTCTCGTCACAACTCCACCCAGCAGACCAGACTATCACAGCCTGGATCATCGACAGCCACCCTGAAGCAGTTTGTTTTCAATCCGGCCCAGGTATGCCAAACCAGAGACTCTCAGACATGCGGCAGAGCTGCTACTTGCTCTCCCTGTGCCCAGCTGCTCGTGAGGTGCCCGGGAGGCATGGCGGGTTCTAGCCCTGGCCTGCCATCCCAGCTGAGCCTCACAACAAGCCAGACCACCCTCCCCACTCCATGGGGCCTGCCATTTTCCACATCTGGACTTCCCTCTCATCACAACTCCACCCAGCAGACCAGACTATCACAGCCTGGATCATCGACAGCCACCCTGAAGCAGTTTGTTTTCAATCCGGCCCAGGTATGCCAAACCAGAGACTCTCAGACATGCGGCAGAGCTGCTACTTGCTCTCCCTGTGCCCAGCTGCTCGTGAGGTGCCCGGGAGGCATGGCGGGTTCTAGCCCTGGCCTGCCATCCCAGCTGAGCCTCACAACAAGCCAGACCACCCTCCCCCACTCCATGGGGCCTGCCATTTTCCACATCTGGACTTCCCTCTCATCACAACTCCACCCAGCAGACCAGACTATCACAGCCCGGCTCGAGCGCCGCTAGCAGCCATGCGGTTTATCAATAAATGCTTTATTTAGAGGTGACTACAACAGTATGCCATCCACCACGGCAAGCCTGGCAAGCTGCTCGTGTAGTATTTGATATGCCAAATACCAGTAACATTTATATTAGGTCATTCCCGTGACCTAATATAATTGTTTGAGGCTCTTTATGTTTCCAGAGCAGGTGGATGCCTTTGGGTTCTACTAGCATGAGACGGGACATATGGAGATATTACTGGTGCCCGCTCTAGCAAATAGATGATTAATGGGAAGATAGTGATAGTGATAATTAAAGGACAGGATGAAGTCATACAAGAGCTTAAGATTTAAGATTCAGAAATGGATTCCTTGAAAAAGTAGTATTATGGGTCATAAGATAGCTAACATGAGGTATTCGGGAGGGAAGGCAGGTTTTATTTAGCCCTGAATCACCTTCCCAATAGAGCCTCGCAGGAAGCCAGAGGTACCCCCTACATCATGAGGGCCACCATTTTTCAACCTCTGGACTCCACAGCTCCTCACAGCTCCACCCCAGAGAAAAGCCCATCTCTCCTCATTGTGCATAGTCACTTTGCGGCTGCACAGTTCATCAATAAATGCACAAACTGAGAGTCTACTACCAAGAGTATACCAACCACACGGCAGAGACTGGCAAGCTACCCGTGTCATATTTGATATGCCAAATATCAGTAACAATTATAGACCTCAATCCCATGACCTGAACAAATGGCTTGAGACTCTTCATGTTCCTGGAGTGAGCAATGCCCTTGGGCTACACTAGCACATGACAGCACGTATGGAGATGTTACTGGTGCCCGCTCGAGCTAATTGATGAACAATGAGAAGACAAGTGACATGATGTGAAGTCGTTCTCCTACTGCTTCATGTGACTTGGTTTTGTGTACATAAACCTGCATGCCATGCAGATAGTTTATTCTTATTAGATTTAACCTCATTATGTTGTTTTGGAGGGATGAAGTGTTCACATATCAACCACTTTATGAATAGAAGAGTGAAGTTAACAATATCTGTCTTTTTTTCCACGAAAGGAAGAAAGCTTCTTGCTTGATAGTACCCTTAGAAATTCACTGTGACCCAGTGTTTAAACAATGTGCATAGAAAGTTGGGCTCACACCCTGCAGCTGTGTTTTAGCTACATGAATGGACATATGATTAAGATAGTATAGCACAGTGTGGCCTAGTGTCTCCCACTGAGTCCCTAGCCTGGTGGTGAAGAGCCAGAACAAAGCCCCAAGTCTTTCACATAGGAATGCACCCGGGACCCAGTCAGCCAGGGAGGAATCTGCACTTCTCCTTCACTCAAATATATTTTCCCCAGCTCAGAAATTTAGGTTCCTTTCTCTGAAATTAGATCTCTGAAAAGTCCTGGAATCAAGGGGTGCTTAGGAAAGAGTTCATATTCTTGTCAGACCTCTACTAGGCTGTTATGACGTTGCCCCAATACATCACATGGGTTGTTTTTCCTTCAGTCCACACTTGCGCATGGTCTTCGTATCCACAGCGATAGTGCCCACAGCAAAACAGACCCAAGCAAACCCAAAGACAGGATGGAGGCAGGGAGTGACACCAGACACCGTGTATGTTTATGGTATCCAAGATGAAGATGATCTTTGGAAGTGGAGAAAGAGCAAAAGTTACTCTGCATGTTAAAATAGTGAATGCACCAGTGATATTGGAGACAACGTGATAGCAGCCCAAAGCTCTGGAGAGGAATGTGCTGCCCGGATACCTGAGAGTAACCTCAGAGGCCAGGGAAGAACAGGAAAGACCCAGAAAAATCTATCTGGACTAGAGATTTCCAGAAGCAGCAGGAAAGAAGCAAGGGAGGGGGAAAGAGGGAAATGAGAAAAATAGAAAAATGGGGACTTTTATTGGGAGTGCTTGATTTGCATGGGAGAAGTATGGGGCCAGAGTGGGTCAATGCTTCCTGCACTAAGCCTGAGTCTCTGATCTATGGCTTAACCACAAAGCTTCAGGCTGACAATTGTCGAAAGGAAACACTGAGCGTCCTTAAAGACTCTTTCCAGATTGCTCCTCTTCTTGGGAACTTTATTTTTCCATAATATGCTGGGATGCATACATTTGTTTCTTTTTTCTTTTCTTTTCTTTCCTTTCTTTTCTTTCTTGTCTTTCTTCTCTTTCATTTCTTTTATTTTCCTTTCCTTTCTTTTTTTTTCCCTTCTCTTCCCTTCTATTCTCTTTCTATTTTCCCCCATTTATAATGCCCAAGACATGAGCTCATTGGAGGCTGTCTGCCCTGGCATGCACAGACCATGTTCCTCTCAATAATTGTCAATATTACTCACGTTCTTACTCACCTTTCGTTGGGAGAAACAGAAAAGGAAATTTGGAGACATAAGTTTCTAAGACAAACCTGGAACAGAATGTTTTGGATTTCACAGATAACAATATGAGATCATTTGGCAGCAACTAAAATAAAGCACAACAATGTCCCTCTAAAGTGATCCATTTATAACCCAAACGCCACATGAATACTAAAAGAAGACACTGAAATCACCCATTGCTTTATATTTTGCTTTTCACCCATTTTCCTATATTGGCATCTGCTCCAGACAGAGAAGAAAAGAAGTTGTGGGTATAATGTGCCTGCATTCTAAATCACCTACAATTTATTTACTTTAAGTTTGGGGTTTGGGTGAGCAATGTTTTATTGATTCTGTAGGTTTTGTCGCTTGTTTTGGAAAGTTTGTGGCTGTACCCCAAGAGGAGCAGTGTGTGCCCATCTACTTATCCTACAGGATGACACTCAGTCTTGGCGTCCAGTCAAAGCCAAAGAGCTTTCAAAATCCCTCAAACCCAGGTCTGGCCCTAAAACAGAGGAAAAGATCCAGGCTGTGGTATTTTTAAATCTTCCCACATTCAATACGCAGCCAATGCCGATAACTGCTGCCCTAGGCCAGCTTGCTCAGATCTGCCCTGGCCGGTCTCCTTCCTGCTGAACTACAGCCTGCACTGTGCCTTGCCCCTGGAACAATGATGTCGCTCTATTTATTCTGGTTTGGGGGCAACACCCAGCTGTGTCCAGAGCTTACTCCCAGCTTGCACTCAGGCATCACTCCTGGAGAGGCTTCAGGGACCAGATAACATGGCAGTGATGGAACTTGGGCTGTGTGCAAGGAACAGGCTTCACCCTACTGTACAATTACTCTGGCCCCAGCTGGTATTGATGTATGAGGGTGTTTTGAGGTCAGGCCACACTGGCAGGGCAGAGGAGTTATTCCTTGCATTCTCCTCAGGAGTGAGCCCCGCTGTGCTCAAGAGACTAGGGAGTCAACCCAAGGCTGTAGTTGACATAGTTGACACGTCCCTCTGCAAAGCAGATGCCGTATCTCGAGAATGGTCAGCTAATAAGGCTGTGTGCAAAGCGAATGCCGTATCTCCCGTCACATCCCTCCAGCACCCAAGAATGATGGCACTTAATAAAATCTCTGTGAAACTCACAGACTAAAATGCCGTCAAATATTTGGGGATGAAAAGAAATAACCCCAAAATGAACCGAACTGACCCTTCCATCACCACTGCTAATAATTTATTAAAAACTATTGATATTAAAAATTGATTTAGCAAGATGGTTTTACAAATTTGGCTTCTGTAAAAACAGAGACAATTTCTGTGATACAGTGTAGGAAATTTAAACCTGAAGTGCTTGCCGAAAGTTCAAATATTGAAACACATATTGCAAATGGGGAGTCATTCTACAGCCACCACTCTGAGAGGTTGAATCTTCTAGAATATTCTATTGTCATAGCACCAGAATAAGTTCCACTTATTTCTCAATAAAATAGTGAATCTAGATCCGAGGCTGTGCAGCTCGGCCTCATGGTGAGCGGCCCTATGGAGTTCCTGGGGAAAAGTAAAAGGCTCGGCCAGCAACTGGTCGTGTCCTACATAGCTCCTAGGGCCTGCTCGCCATGCAGGCGGCTGCGCTCTGAGCAAGGACTGAGGGCCTCCACTCAGTCCCCAGCCTCCAGGTCCAGTGGGTGTGGCCCTGAGCTCCAGCCACCACAGCCAACCACTACAAGACAGAGACTCCAGATCTGAGGCTGCGCAGGAGCTTGGTGGCTCCACTGCCACGGTTTAATCTTTGACTCAATGTATTTTAGCACCAGATCCTTTCAGGATCTTTCTCACTTGTACGCTTCAACGATCATTCTATTTGCATCAAACTGGAGAGGTTATGGGGAATGAGGAATTATGTTGTCACACTAGAATTCACTATAAAATAATCAGATAGATACATCATACATTATTAGTATCCATAGGACAAGCCATAAAGTGTAATAGAAGAGAGATTGGTAAATACAGGACATAGACAAAGAGATAGATAAGTAAAATGTGCCTTCAATGGGGGGCAGGCAGGGTTTGGGTGGGCATGTTTAGGAATTGGGTGGTGGGAATTAGCACTGGTGGAGGGATGGATTCTGGAACACTGTGTTGTAGAGACCCAATTATGAATATCCTTATAATTCTATATATCACATGGTATAATACGGATTGGGAAGATGAAGGAGAGACAGAGAGAAAGGGAGCGAAGGGAGGAAATGCCTGCTCTGGAGCTGGGAGAGGGGGGAATGTGGGGACATTGGAGGTGGGAATGGGGCACTGGTGAAGGGATGGGTGCTGGAACAATATATGACTGAGACACTATTATGAACATCTTTGTAATGTTGTTTTCATGGTGGTAAAATAGTGAATCTACTGAGTCATTTGAGATTATGAAAATGTAAATTTATATGGTGTGGCTTATTCAGAAGGGCAGGTAGGTGTCAGCTAACCTGAAATAACAAAGCAAATCATGCAGTAGTTCTTCCACTACGAAATTTATAGTAAATAAATTAAATTTATCAATATATTCAGAAATAAAAACACTCATTGAGAGAAACTTATACTATTATTATGAGCAAATAAGGAAGGAAATGTTCCAATGTGCCAGAGCTAAAGACAGATATCACACCTCCTACCCCCACCATAGAGATGTGAAAGAAAATCTAGACTCATTCAATCAATGCTGGGTAATGAGGTAAAGAATTATAAGTCAGGGTGCCTTGTTTCCCTTGCTCAGAATGTGAGAACAATAGTATCTGCCTCACAAATGTCTTTCAAGAATTCAATGGAATAGTAGGTATGAAATGCTTAGAATAGCATCTAGCAGTTAATTATTACAAAGCATCCAAAAGATATAATTTAATGTTTTCATCAAATTTGATGTTCTCTTTTGGAGAAGCACTTCTGGTATTTAATATCTATTTAAGACGGTTTCCTCTGGTTAAAAGGTCACCAATTAATTTGTAACAAGAACTAGTGTGTTTCTTCTTTGTTAAATAAAAAGGACCAATGTCTTGGAGATTAAAAAAGTAATTTGCATGAGTGAGACACTAGATGATCACTGCAGAGAAGAATGGCGGGACCCCAGAGGTCTTGATCCCTTCACTCCAATTGCCAATGCTATTGGCAGCAGAATGCTTAGCTTTCATCAACTGAAAAGTTGTTGGCAATCACATTCATGAGAACTCTGTCATTATCAGTCCACAAAGATTCTATGACATGCCTCATGTGAAAATTAAGAATAAGGTTTGCTTATATTAATCTCTCAAATATAAATAAATTTTCTTGTTATTACCACTATCCTGAGAAGCATAAGTTAATACACAGTTTATATTGCTTTTTATGCCATCTTCCAATGGATTGAAAAAGAATTGTTTTATTAATTCTATTAGATTAGTTTTCATTAATATAGGACCTTGTTTATATTAAAAAATTAATAATACAGTCATAATCATTGTAAATGGCCTTATTAGCCCAACAACGTTTGCAAGATTTTTTCAAGAAACCCACATCAGTAGGCTAATACAGAAAACGATGCGCTAGGCCATGTATGGAAACCTGGAGAGAGACAATTCCAGAGATGCAGTGATTTTCCTAGGAGTCAAATATCCCTTCCTCTCTCCTGAGCCCTGATTGGGTCATCCACTGACATCCAGCCGCAGGAATGTCCCTTTCCCTGAAAATAAAATCTGATTTCCAGAAAAGTGTCTCTTCACAGCTCCTCACGAAAGCTGAAAAACAGGAGTCCCAGAAAAGCGGATTTCTCCTGGGTTGTCTGAACAACAGAGGCAGCAACAGACGCTATTGCTCCTGGTAGTAGCAAGACAAGAAATTACAAGGAAAACCCAGAGTCTGACCACAGGAAGATGGCAGGATTAGAGCTCTGAAATCGGTTTATTTTTGCTCCCAAGATAAGCTAGTACTTTCAGGTATTGGTGCAGTTCTGACTATAGAGTATATGTTCAATAGGGATAATTTTTATTCCTGCAAATACTAGGAACAAATGTTTGGTGGTTCATGATGAAAAGATCATCAAAAAAGATGTGAGGGAATGAACTGTTTTTTGTCATATAAGGCTAGCATAGAAACAAAGACCAACAGAATACCTGCATCTGTGTTATATAGTTCAAACTCTTAAGACATCTAATTTAACACATCTAGTTTTTAAATGTCTGATGTTAATCAATGCATAAATTATGTTCATGAGACATGATTCTTCATGAACAGAAATTCCACGAAGTTGTACATTTCACAAATAACAAGATTGTCAAGCGTTAAAGGACTTAGAGAATTTTGCTCATATCCATTTGGAAGCTGCCAAATTTTAAAAAAATCCAATGAAAGAATTTTTAAGAAAGAATTCATTAATAATTCAGTTTTATTCTATGGTATCAACAGAGACTTGAGAAGACCCAACTGCACACGGAATTATAGCATTTTCAGACCCAGTTACTAAGTAAGGCTTCAACTACAGCCATAATCCAAGTCTACATCAAAATGAAAATGTTCCTAAATAGGAACTTAGCAAAAATATTCACCACCTTTTCCTCTAGTTAAAATACAAAAGCAAACCCAAGTGACTAAGAGTCTCTTTCGATGGCATTCATAAAAATGATTCATTTGCAAATTTCTTGCATATATGTTGATTCTCTGCCAGGAATCAAGTTTGACTCATAAATAAACTCTATAATCTTTTTAAAGGATAAAATATTTTATATATTTCTTAATATAATTTTACATACAATTTTTACTAAGTTTATATAAAATTATGGCTTAAGAATGCTTGAACATATTAATAACAGCATGAATGAAAATTAGGTACATATGGCTAAAAACCTATCCATATAATGAGTTTTAATTTCTGAAATAATTTTTGGAAGATTTTTCAAATAATTTGGAATCTTTGGAGTTATTTTAGAAAATTTTAGTCATCAAATCTAATCTCAGTGCTAATAAAGCACTAGATAAAGCATTGTTCTTGGGAGTTTATAAGTGATCACATTTAACGCTATCATAAACTATGACATGTATTATGATTAATGTGGTTTGGAGGACCACATCTGATACTAGAGCCATTACCAATTGGATCCCACGGGATGCCAAAAGATCGCGTGGCCACCCACCTGCAAGATGGTCAGACTTCCTTATGAGAAGAGAATTACAAGGAGAGAAGAAATTCCAAGGAAATTCAGAGTGTAATTCAGAAATTACACTCATTCAGAGTGCACTTATATCTTGGTGCTTGGAGATCATTCCTGGTGAGGATCAAGGCCCTGTGTGGGTATCTGGGTATCTAAACTGCTAAGGCCTTTAAATAAAGGAAGAGGATGGGGAGTTGTGGCTCCCCCTCAGGGAGGTCCCAAACCCCCAGGCTCAAGGACCCTCCTGTGGACTCCATAGCCCTAACAGTACTTGGGGGTCAAGGGCTGACCATGACAGCAGGTGCCAGGGTCTAGCTGGGTCCCGGGCTGTACTCTCGGTCCATTAAGGCCCCGCGCCTATATCCAGGTCTGACACCATTCCTCCTGACCCCTCCATGGAAGAAACAGCAAGACCAGAGGTTCCTGAAGTTATGTTAATGGATATTTTCTGCTTCACCTCGCTGGTCCTGCTGGAACGTCTCTCCAGGGAACTCTGGCTCTTTCCTGGCGGGTTCTCCTTCAGGCTGCTCTCTTGGGGGAGGGGCGGCTCTAGCATAAGTCTTACAATCTCTATTTTATTACTGAATGAAAATAAAACAGAAGGGTTCAAACAGCAGGGAAGTAAGTAAGAAAACTGGCTCGACCTCAGGACACCCAAGCCACAGAACATGTTTGACACTGTGTCCCAGTATCCTTCCACTTGGCAGAATCGAAGAAACTTTTCTGGTGACATTTTGCTTCAGTACAAGCGGCTTCAATATCTAATATAGTGCCTTTTGGTGTGGGTACAAACAAAATGAAAAGATCATGGCATTCATTTATTATTGAACTATATTGACAGTTCATGTTTAAAAGCTAATAAAAAAAAATACCAAATCTGCCATTTGTAAGTGAAAAAGGATGCAAGAGTGATCCTTGAGATGTGAAGGCCGTCATTCACAGGAAGTACTTTTTTATTTGATAGGTAATTTGGGTTGCATTTAGTACAGTTATGACAACTTACTTTTTGAACTGTAATCAATAGGATAGTGTTGTCATTTCGTAAACCATTTTCTTCATATTGAATAAGTAAAAGTACATTTTGATCAGAGTATTTTAGGAGAACAAAAGCATGGTAAAAAGAGAACGAAGTATTTGGGATTCTCTGGGTCTGGGTAGAATATTATTTGCCTTTCAGCATGAACCTTGGTGATGTCTATTTATTGGTCTGAACATTTGGCTACTAGAATGACCGTGTCCTGTGGTATTCCACAAGCACATTCAGCACCCTCAGGAACCACAGGCTTCTCTGTTGCTCTTCTAAGTTCACTGTGTGTCAGTTGCTTTCCCTTGTTGGCATAGCCCTTCAGGATTGTGACTCCTGATGTAGCTTCGTGAAGCTAGTATAGACGTTTTGGTGCATGAGATGGTCTAATAACCCTACTCTGGGATGGTGTAACCTTCCCATTCGTGACCATTGGCCAGAATGCAACCCTGGCCCACACTGAGACCAAAAGATATCGGGAGGGTGGTATTTCCATGCACTGGGAACAGAAGACAAACTAGGGTTCAAGAAGCAACATATTCAGTTTATAGGTAGGAGATGAATACATCATGTGGACTCTCTAAATTTTCAAGGCATGAAGATTAGAAAGATTGAAACAACCATAATTCTGTGCCATTGCTAAGGAGACAAAAAAGCATTTTGTCATTTACCCTATGCTAAGGAAGACAAGTGAGCACATGTAGTATTTATAACCCACTGCTGAGAAATCTTTATGTCTACTCCAGGTGATTCTTAAATCATCTCTGCAGAATAAGTTCTCATTCCTATAACCGATATCTGCAAGACCTAGACTGAAAATTACTCTTACAGGTCAAAGGTTCCTAAAAGTCTTGGCTTCTAAAGTCAAAAATATTTATTCATTATTTCTAGGCAGAACTAATTCATAAACAAAGATATTCACAGCTGGCTAATGAGTTTGTATGCTGTACATGTTGACTACAGAGCATCTTTATTAAACTTATTCATTAAAATCTGGTTGCTGAGTGCTGAAGTTCTCTGCTTATTCTTTCACAGACAAAAGAAAATATATCTTAGAAAATACCTTATTGAGAATCCTGTATGAGAAGCTCATAGCTTAATTTTTAATAAACTGAGAACACAGTGACCAATAAGCTAGAGAACACTAGTTATTGCCAACAATAACTGAAAAATTTGTAGTCAGAGGCTCTTGCAGTAACATTAAAAAGGACAGGCACTCCATCAAGTTTCTGGTCATATAGCTTATTTTCCTCTTGGTTTTACATACTATTAAATCCTCTGAATGCTCTCCTCAATCCTATACACAGATACAAATGTCTATGGACAGAAATATAGCCAGAATAAATATACAGCAGTTTATATTTTTAAAATAATAAATTTGGATGATATCTCTTTTTCTAAACGACACCATCAATATGAACTTATTATCTCTACAAGGTTAAGATTTTATGCCATGGGGTCAGTGAGATGGACAGACTACAGAGCTGGCCTCTGAGGTCTCCATTCAAGTAGTCCTGCTCAGTCCCTGTCATGATCCCTGAGCATGGACATAGGAATGTCCATGCTCAAGGACACTGAGCTGAACTGCTAGAAGTAATCCAAGAACTGCTAGAAGTAACCCAAAATCAAAGCACTCACACAGTAAGCATTTATTCTTGTTGAAAATATTTATCATCAGAAAATATAGAGCTTTATTTACAATTAGCACACCAAAAACCCTCTTTTTCCCCTTTCTTGCTTGTAGCTGAAATGCATTACACCTAATAATGTGCTTATTTCTCTTTTAATAATATAGTTTATCACTGCTAAATGGCATGCATCTCAGTACACAGCAAAATTTTACTTATTATTGTTTAGTTAATATCACATTGCACTCATCAGAAACCTCAACTAAATTGTGGGTGTAACCAAATAGACACCTTGCCCTCAAATGCAAGGTGCTAGGTAGCATTTGGGACAGTTACTCTAAATGTGTCCTTTCTCTAGTTTCAGGGACTAATCACGGTGGTTTAAAGAAGATAAAGGAATTGTGATTGTGACTCAAGACCAAAGCAATGCACTCAAGAGCAACCATTTTTTAATGACTTTGGAGTGAACAGGGTGCAGGGTTTGGTACTGCACCTCTCAGCACAGGAATAGCTGCTGCGTCAGAAAGCAGCTGCCTGGGCATTTCCTCACTATACTGAGTCATGCGCACACCTACACCTTCTTCCAAAGTGTCTCATCTCTGCGATGTCTGAAATTAAGGAACTGAGGTCTGCTAGGACACACATCAAACACTGTCAGGGACCAGTCAGGGAAGGAGATGGTCACAGAGAGGGTGAGCCAGTCATTTTCCCAGGCTTCAGAACTGCAATTATAGTGTGGACTCAAGCCTTCAACGTCACCAACACATTGGAAATAGAATGCGATTTCTGACACCATATAATCATAAGAAATAGCATCTATTAAATAAGGCCTTAGGAATGAATCTATTTGGAGGACATATCAGATCTTAAAAATCTTCACATAGTCCCCAAGAAGTAAACACAATTTAAATTCTGTTACCAAATAGAAATCACTGCTTTCAAACACTGTTTGCACACAGGAGGGGTGTGTGGAGTGGATGCAGCTTGTCTAGACCTCTCCTCACCGCCTCACCTCATACTTTGGAAAAGTTCAACAACTCTGTGCCTCAGTATCATTACCTGGAAAATAGGTGCTGTGGATTAAATTATGTCCTTTCAGAACTCATATGTCACCATTCAGACCCTAGTACTTCAACTATGAGTATATTGGTGAGGGAAGAGACTTTTAAGGAAATAAAGAAAGTTTAAGTAACAAGATTTTGTAGTCCCTAACCCAGCAAGGCTGATGTCTTTCGAGGTACTTGGGGATGATCTGGGGAAATGATATATTTGAAGACATTTTCCTCACCCAAATACAGGAGCCAGTAAATTGTGAATTCAGATAGCACTAGATGCAATCTTGAAGGCGAAATCACAAGGATAGCTGCACAGGCTAACGTTGACACTACACTTCCTGTCTACATAGGCTGCAGTCTTCAGGCAGAATTACTTGTCCATTGACAAACTTTAATCTTAGCTCTTAAGACTTGCAACTGTTGAATGAAGCCTATGTTAATTATATCTATGACAAATTCATCACGTGATGTGAATTGGTGTGGAACTGAACAACTGTGCCCCAAGCACTGTTCATACAAGAAAACAGAAAAAACATATATATGATGGACCTTTGATCATGGTGCAGGGATTAATTACAAGAAGTGTGGACAGAATAGCCACATTGAGTGTCCAAAACATTGCTGACACAGAACCCGAACAGTTTTTAGATTACAGCATGAAGACAGTAGACTTCCCTTTCTTCAAATTGAAGCATTTCTTTGGCAGATAGATAGATTTTGGCCAATTGTTTAGCCTCAAATCAAAGTTGTTCTCTCAGAATTAACAAGATTATGAGATAATCCTGTGGAAAATGCTTTGTCTTCTGTAGAGAGTCTCATGGGAGTCCTTTGTTTCTCTTACAAAAGCCAAGAGAGTCCAGAAGAAAAAGTAGTTGTCTAGCTATAAGTGCCAAGAGGGCAACACAGCTTATCACTAGCTAACAGGAAATACTATTTAGCAGATGGTTTGTTCTGTAACACAGTGTAAGTGGGATAAGTGTGTGCCTTAGGAAGAAGACTCATGATTCCCCAAGATAATGGAGTCAGCTGTGATGAAAGGCAGGATCAAATTATTCTGCTTCGAATTGCTTTAATGGGTTTTGATAGATTCCTGGACATTGTCTTCAGTTCCTCAATCCAAGATCATATTAAAAATAGAGTGGTTGGAAAGGTTAATTGTATGATGATGAAAGGGCAATTGGAATAAAAAGTGACAACTGATCATTTGATTTGAATATGTCTTATGCCATTGGCATCGCAGCCTCCCCGTCAGGAATGGAACCCCGGTATCTCACTTGACAAGTGGGGATATTCACCACTATACTAACAAGAATGGCTTCTGATGTCATCAAAGCCTCCTTGTTGACAGCTTCACTATGAGGCACCTACTGGAGCAGCTTACATGGGGCTCACTAGTCCCTAAGGATTTAGTTGCGGGCTGCGCCATTTGCGGGAATAAGCCTCCACCCTTGGGTGGCCTGTGCATGTGTCCCTACTCACTTCCCACAGCAATCTCAGGGAGGAGGCAAGCTTCCTTCAGAGGCCTTAAAAGCAGATTTTATAGAGAGCCCACAGAGGTCCATAGTGTTGGGCCTCCAGCTCCTTATCCAGCTCTGTAGTCCCGTGAGGTGAACCCAGAGCCACGGCAGAGCCTGGCAAGCTACCCATGGTGTATTCAATATGCCAAAAACAGTAACAATAATGGACCTCATTCCCAATGAGTGGAGACGTTACTGGAGCCTGCTCGAGCAAACCTATGAACAATGGGAAGACAAGTGATAAGTGATGGCTTATGCATAAAATCTTTAGGGGACATCTATAGAGGACTAATATACATAATTATTTGACTCCACCAGTAGTTTATAAAAATATATTCAACTTTTTGTATTTCTACTAAAATCTGTGTCTACCATAAGCCTTTCATGCTAATACTCACCACTTGTTCCATTTCACAAAGGAATAGCCAAATCTCTCTGCTGGGAGCTGAAGAAACAGTAGGGATATTAAAGTATGTCTTTAGATGTGACCAAAACCTGGGAACTCTTGACTCTCTAAGCAATGCTAGGAGTGGCCCTTGAGCACCCACGATATGGGGAGACATGGTCCTAACTCCCTCCTCAAATTTCTCTGCTGAAAAGCTAATCATGAATCAGTAATTAGCTAAGAATATAAATATGCTCTGATATTTGCAGATATAATCAAAACAAAAATGAAAGCTTTACTCTGCAAATATTAAAAGGGGAAATAATACTGGAAAATGTCCTCTAGTAAGAGCACTACCTTTAATATCAAAAGAAAAATCAATTCCTTTTCAGAAACAAAATAACTATACGTTGCGTGGCCAGAGCCATAGTCCAGCGGGTAGGGTGTTTGCCTTCCATACGGCCCACCAGGGTCCAATCCCCGCATCCCATATGGCTCCCGGCATCCCATATGGCTCCCGGCATCCCATCTGGTTCCCTGAGCACCATCAGGAGCAATTTGTGAGTGCAGAGACAGAAGTAACCCCTGAGCATAGGCAGGTATGACCCCAAAAAAGAATTTAAAAAGTAACTGTATGTTGAGCAAAAATAATACATAGTACAAATTAAGCAAGTTGTATGAATCACACCAGTGAATTCTACAAAACCTTTAAAGAGGACCTACTCCCAATTCTTTTTTAAGCTCTTCCGACAAATTGAAGGAACAGAAACACTCCCAAATAGCTTTTATGAGGCACATATCACCCTGATACCCAAAGCAGACAGAGATGTCACAAAAAGGAAAACTACAGACCAATATCCCTGATGAATACAGATGCTAAGATCTTCAACAAAATACTAGCAAATAGAATCCAAAGAGTCATCAAAAAGATTATACACCATGACCAAGTGGGATTTATCCCGGGAATGCAAGGATGGTTCAACTTCCACAAGTCAATCAACATAATACATCATATCAACAAAAAGAAAAATAAAAACCATATGATCATATCAATAGATGCAGAGAAGGCATTTGACAAGATTCAACACCCATTCATGATAAAAGCTCTCCGTAAAATGGGGATTGAAGGAACCTTCCTCAAGATAATCCAGGCCATCTACTACAAATCCACAGCGAGCATCATTCTCAATGGGAAAAACTGAAAGCCTTCCCCTTAAGATCAGGGACAAGACAAGACTGCCCATTCTCACCACTTCTATTCAATATAGTATTGGAAGTACTTGCCATAGCAATCAGGGAAGAAAAAAGACATTAAGGGCATCAGGATAGGAAGGGAAGAAGCAAGTTGTCACTACTTTCAGATGACATGATATTATACCTGGAAAACCTGAAACTCTCTACCAAGAGGCTCCTAGAAATAATACATTCCTATAGTAGAGTTGCAGGCTACAAAATCAATACCCAAAAGTCAATGGCCTTCCTATATGCAAACAGCGAAAGAGAAGAAAGGAACATTAAAGAAACTATCCCATTCACAATTGCGCCACAGAAAATCAAATACCTAGGAATCAGTTTGACAAAGAATGTAAAGGATCTCTACAAAGAAAACTACAAAACGTTACTTCAGGAAATAAAAGAAGACCTGAAGAAATGGAGACACATTCCCTGCTCATGGATTGGAAGGACAGCTACGTGTACAAAAATGAACTTGGACCTCCTTTTAACGCCATGCACAAAAGTCAGATCAAAATGGATTCTAGATCTCAACATCAGACATGAATCTATAAGGTACATCAAAGCAAACATAGGAAAAACGCTCTACAACATCGAAACAAAGTATCTTTAAAGATGACACACCACTGACCAAGCAAATGGAAGTAAAGATAAACAAATGGGATTATATAAAATTGAAAAGCTTCTGGGCCGGAGCGATAGCCAAGCGGGTAGGGTGTTTGCCTTGTATGCGGCTGGCCTGTGCCGGCCTGGGTTTGATCCCTGGCATCCCATATGGTCCCCGAGCACCGCCAAGAGTAATTCCTGAGTGCAGAGCCAGGAGTAACCCCTGAGCATGGCCGGGTGTGACCCAAAAAGCAAAAAAAGAAAAGAAAGAAAGAAAGAAAAGAAAAGCTTCTGCACCTCAAAAGAAATGGTGACCAAGATACAAAGACAATCCACAGAGTGGTAAAGGATATTCACCCAATATCCATCTGACAAGGGGTTAATATCCAGGATATATCAGGCACTGGTAGCTCTTCACAAGAAAAAACAGCCAACCCCATCAAAAAATGGGGAGAAGAAATGAACAGAAGCTTCCAAAAAGAAGAAATTCGAATGGCCAAAAGGCATATGAAAAAGTGCTCTTCATCTTTAATCATCAGGGAGATGCAAATCAAAACAACAATGAGGTACCATCTCACACCACAGAGACTGGCACACATCCAAAACAGCAAGAACAACCGGTGCTGGCACGGATGTGGGGAAAAAGGGACTCTCATCCACTGTTGGTGGGAGTGCCGACTGGTCCAGCCCTTTTGGAAAACAATTTGGGCATTCCTCCGAAAACTAGACATTGAGCTCCCATTTGATCCAGCAATAGCACTCCTGGGAATATACCCGAGAGACTGAAAAACACATAGCAGAAGCACTATCTGTACTTCTTTATTCATCTCTGCGCTATTCACTATAGCTAGAATCTGGAAACAACCTAAATGCCCCAGAACAGAGGACTGGCTAAAGAAACTGTGGTTCATCTACACTATGGAATACTATGCAGCTGTCAGAAAAGATGAAATTATGAAATTTACCTGCAAATGGATGGACATGGAGACTATCATGCTGAGTGAAATTAGTCAGAAGGAAAAGGACAGATATAGAATGACTGCATTCATTAATAGAATATAAATAGATACCAGTGTTTTACTAAATGTGGGAAATGGTAATGGCAGATTAAAACTCACCATTGAATATACACAGAGACTTAAGTTTTACACTCTAAATACCTGCAGGGCTAGCCACAATGTGTAAAACAAGAGGGAGAGAGAGGCAGAAACAGAGAGAGAGACAGAGAGAGAAAAGAGAGGAAACAGGGCTACCTGCTGTTGAGGCAGCCTGGGGGTGCATGGGGAGGGGGGTGGGGTACATTGGTGGTGGAAATGGGGCACTGGTGGAGGGATGGGTGCTGGAATACTGTATTATCAAGAACCAATTGTGAACACCTTTGCAATTGTATGTCTCATGGTGGTATAATAAAAAATTTAAAAAATTGTATGAATCATTATATCACTCTTTCAAGGAAATATTTGCATGATAACAATTTATCATGAACATCATTACATAACTATTATCAAAGAATATTATTTTAGTATACTCAAAATAGAGTATGCACGGCAGAACCTGGCAGCTACCCATGCTGTATTTGATATGACAAAAACTAGTAACAATTATAGACCTCTTTCCCATGACCTGATGGAATGGTTTCATGCTCTTTATGTTCCTGGAGCGAGCAGATGCCCTTGGGTTACACTAGCATGAGACAGGATGCATGGACACGTTACTGGTGCCTGCTCGAGCAAATCGATGAACAACAGGAAGACAAGTGATACAAGTGATACTCAAAATATAATTATTGGTCATAAAAACACAAAACTTTTGAGTCTAAAGTCTAAAAAAATATCTATTATGGAGAACAGTCTATTACAAACTCCAAAATTGTCCATGATATAACAAGACCATCTGAGGGAGTGTCCATACGGAGATAAAAGCTTCCTTGCACTTAACAGGCTACAGTCCTTTATTAGTTATTTTAAACATAAGTTATTTGCATATGTCTATGGTTATTTAAGGGCTTATATGTGAATGTGTAATGTTAATGAATCATGTATACAAAATATTTCATTTGGCAGGAATCTTTAAATAATAAGATGGCTATCATATTAAGCACAGTCAGAATTAATAATATGATGACTTACATATACTATATAAATAATATAACATAAAATACAGACAATATTGATAAATAGAATAACAAAAATATAATATGGGTTATACAAACAGACACAATGTGAATAATATACACTATGAACACAAAATAAATTATATAATAGTACCAATGAACTACTTTATTAAAATTTTTGTCTTTGAAAGCAAGAACATGGACATAAATTCCAGTTTTCCTGAGAAGCTGAAAGAATAAATACAAAGATAGCCTTGTGAGGCTCCAGAATAACAGAGCATTCGCTGTGAAGGTGCCTGTCTTGCTCCTTCCGCTCCCTCCAGCATGGTTCCATCCAGAGAGACACCAAGGGTTCACTCCTACTTGCAAGGGTTAGCCCAGCTATTGTTTTCTCTGCAGCCCCAGGGAAATCCTAATTGCTGTTAATACTAAGACCAGCAAAGCTAGGCTGAGGGTCTGGGGCTAGAATGCAGCTGTGTGTCCTGAAACCACTTCATAGATGTAGGGAGAACAAACACTCAACTCTAGGAAGATGAGCCTAAAATCAGAGGCCGTAAGATCTGTTACAAAAAATGTATTCAGAGCCATAACTATTGGAAAGGTGACATTACCTCCCACAACCACAGAGGCATGATAACAGGAAGCACTAGCAAAATAAATAGAAGGTGCATACAGCATTTTCAAGGCTATCTTTAAAAACAATCTTAACAAAGACTTTAATAGGGTACCCTACAGTAAATCGTTAATACAGACGTTCTGTTGAACATTTAGAGGGTAACTAGGCACATAAAACTTTACTTGGCAGTTACTTCAGTATTTAAGACACTATTGCTATCAACATATTTTTCATAAAGGAAGTCATGCACTACTGTCAGTTATATTTATTACACGGAGGAACATTTTAATGTAATAATGCAGATGTCTTCATTCTATAAACCCAATGGTACTTAAAGCTCGGATTTGATTACTTGTGCCGAGGGCCAAACCGAGCTATAAACCTGCTAAATTCTAACCAGCTACTGCTGTTGATTTGTGCACATTTGAGTTGTAAATTATTATACAAAATAATCAAATATGTATAAAATGGTAGTGATGGAAGCAGTATCCTAGATTCATAAGATTTCATAAGGAATAAAGAAAAGAATTTACAAACAGCATTTTTCTGCTCCCGGTTTATGAAATTCTCTTCCACAAATATCTCTTCTAATAACTGAAGAAATGGTCTGTCAATCAATTCTGCCTATATTCTCTTTTCCCTTTTCCTTTATTCATAACTTACTTCCAAAACAATCGTCTTAACTGCCCTGCTCACCTCCATTTCATACTGAGAATGACCAAATGCCCCATGCGGTGCTGTTATGGAGATATTAAAACTATTACCAGGGATCTCTTTGATGGCATTTTGTAAGATGCAGAGCTGTGGAAGCATCAGTTGGAGAATAACAAACTTAAAGAATGAGAAATTCTGTTCTTGTGAGAACCGGAGAGCAAAACATTCCTTGTAAACTACACCGAATGCAGCACTTTATACATATACATATTTATTCACACACACACACACAAACACACACACACACATGAGAACTGATCTGGTGTCGAGCACAGACTTGTATTTTTATTGTAATAGAAGCCTTATTTTGCCATCTTATGCACTCTAACCAAAGAAAATTTCATTTTGAAATTTTAATATAAATGTTAAAATTGTAACTAAATTTGTCATTATTTTGATTTTTTTTTGGTGAAGGGAGACCTTTGGGTCTCACCCAGTCTGCTCAGGGGATACTCCTGACTGCACTCAGGAAGCAGTCATTGGCAGTGATCGGGAACCATATGGGATGGTGGGTATCAAACCTGGGCTGGCTGCTTGCAAGGCAAATGCCTGAGCTGCTGTTCAATCCTTCCTGCCCTATCAGTACTTGGGGTGAGAGTTTGACAGATAGATTATTTCTGGAGTGGGTCATTTAGTAAACTATGCGACTCTAAAACAAACAAGAGGCAGAGAATTCACCTCATACCATAATTGTGTCGACAGTCTCAACACTCATTTTTAAAATTTAAATTTGAAATGCTTTATAAGCTCTTTATACACTCTGTTATTTCTGCTTTCTGAAATTTTTTGTTAGAGTTTAAAAGGAGCATAAAAACACCCGCTTTTAGAGAAACTACAGCTCTCTTCATTGTGGATGCAAGACTTTGAAGAAGTTGCCTTAGCTTCCTGAGCTTAGGTTTCTTCTCTTCTAAGCTACAGATAGTATCATGCTAATTGGATTCCTTGGAGAAGAATAAACTGATCACATATAAGCAGCTTTGTATTATGAATGAAGCCAGAAAAAAACAAATAATTTCTAATATCATATTAGTGTGTCATTTTGATATTTTTAATCAGATTATTTAAATCACTATGAAAAAACTGTAATGCATTTACATTTTAAAAAACTGTGTAGCAATTGTAGATGACTTTTTGAAGTGTTTTGCAGTGCTTATAAATTTTCTATTAAAATGTGCAATTTATAACCATAGTAATTAAGTATATTAAAATATTTTAAAAGTATAGTATTTAAACTTTAAATATTAACATGTGTAGTCCATATCTTGCCCCTTTAAAATGCATAGTCATTAATTTCTTAATTAAACCTGAAAAATCTGCCATCGGTACTCATCAATACACTAGCTCGGCTCTTCACACGCTACCTTACCGAATGCAAGGTGCCCTCCCAATGGAAAACCAGCAGGACAGTTCTACTGTTCAAGAAGGGAGACTTTCACGACATGGGCAACTATCGCCCCCATCTTCCTGTTGTCCGTCATCTACAAGCTGTTTACACGAGTCATCCTGAACAGGATTAGCAGAACACTAGATGAAGGACAACCGTGCGAGCAAGCAGGCTTCCGAAAAAGGATTCAGCACAATCCACCATATCCACACAGTAACCAAGCTCATTGAGGTTTGTAGGGAGTACAAGATGCCTCTCTGTCTCACGTTCATTGATTTACAGAAAGCCTTTGATTCTGTGAGACTGAAGTGGTCATCGAAGCCCTAGCCAAACAGGGTGTTCAAACCCAATACATCAAGATCCTTCGTGAGCTGTATTACAGATTCACGACCAGGATCTCACCATTCTACAAAGTGATCAATGATGTCAAAAGAGGTGTTCGACAGGGTGATACCATTTCACCAAAACTCTTCAGAGCTACCCTCGAGAACATCATGAGACAATTAGAATAGGAAGGAATGGGAGTGAAGATTGATGGTCAACAAATACACCACCTCCGCTTCACTGATGACATCATTCTTATAACACCAAACATTAGCCAAGCGGCACAAATGCTGGCTGACTTAGACCGAGAATGTGGAAAGATAAGTCTACAGCTGAATCTAAAGAAAACCATGTTTATGAAAAATGAACTAGTTGCAGAGGTCCCATTCACTCTCAATGGAACAAACATATCTGATTGCAGCAGTTATGAGTGCCTAGGTCGAGAAATCAACATGATGAATGACCTAAAACCTGAGCTGCGCAGGAGGAAGAGAGCGGCATGGAATGCCTTTAAAGGTATCAAAAGAAATAGCAAAAGGACAAAGAACCTCCGGCTCCAGAAACATCTCTTTGACTCCACCATTCTCCCTGCATTAACATACGCCTCAGAGACCTGGTCCCTACGAAAGCAGGATGAGAATGCTATTCGGGTCTCCCAGAGAGGAATCGAAAGAGCTATGCTTGGAATATCACTCCTCACTCAAGTGAGAGAAGGAATCTGGAGTTCTGACCTCCGTCGCTATTCCAGAATCAGGGATGCTGTCTCATTTGCCAAAGCATCGAAAATCAGATGGGCTGGACATGTAATGCGATTTGGAGACAACCGCTGGACTAGAGCCATTACTGACTGGATCCCACGGGATGTCAAAAGATCACGTGGCCGCCCACCTCCAAGATGGTCAGACTTCCTTGTCAAGACCCTGAAGGAACGGTTTGATTTAATTTTATTTTATTATCCCCCCAAATATTATTACACCATTTTAGACATAAAATTGAAAGATGCTCATGTAGAGTTTTGGTTCTACAGAGTTCCAACACCCATCCTCCACCCAAATCCATCTCCCATCACCAATGTACCCACCTGCCTCCCCCCCCACACCTCAACTACTTAGTGGGTTTTGTATGTCATTTCTCTCCCTCTTTATCTCTCCTCCCGCCAAACTTTCCTGCTCTTCGTGGAATGCAGTGCATTAAAAGACATTACTGTTTCCACTATTTTAATGGACCGCACTGCTGCTTTCGGCAGCGACCCTGGGCTCGAACTGGTTTTGTTTTGTTAATCTGGTCGTGAGGCAGTTTCCCAGCATTCAGACAGTGAAAATGGTGGCTAGTGTGATGGGCGAGTCTCATCCGGCTGCTTCGGGAATCCCCAGAGGTGACGGGCCCATTCCCAAAACCCGCCTGCCCTCCTGGGGGTCCCATATTCATCTGGGCCCGGGCGAGCCGAGTTCCAGCCTCCCCAGCCGCTTGTGAGCCTCTTCATGCTATGGCTGATGGCCGCAGGGCACCTCCTGGGGGGCCACCAGGCTTGACAAAATGGAGAGGGGAATGGCCGAAACCTGACTCCATCTGACTAATTCCCAGTGATTCCCACTTCTGGGAGCCGCCTACCTGGGCTCTAACTGGTTTTGCTCTGTTAATCCGGTCGTGAGGCAGTTTCCCAGCATCCGGACAGCGAAAATGGTGGCTAGTGTGATGAGCGAGTCTCATCCGGCTGCTAAGGAACGGTTTGAGGCTCTTCATATTCCTGAATCAACCAGATGCCATTGGGCTACATTGACACGTGATAGGGTCCAATAGAAATGTTACTGGCGCACGCTGGAGCAAATCGATGAATAATGGGATTCAAGTGATCAAGTGATCATTAATTTTTATTGTGAATGGATCCCAGTAAAGAAGGTTTTACTCCATTTAGTCAGACAGCAACAGTGTAAATATACCTCCTTTAATGGAATTCCTGGTCTCATGAACAGATCCTGATAGTGGTATTTCCACACTGTAGCTCTTTCCAAGTAGCAGGAGGAAACATTTCCCAGGAACTTACCCCTATGTGATGGTCTGAATGTTGTACAGAAAGAAGGGCTATATCACTACCCACTGCAGTGAGAGCATGGCACATGGGATTTACCAAGAAATCAGAGAACTCTGCCCTGACCACATGAGGACTGGAACGCAGGTGACGTGGTGGCAGTCTGTGGTCTTAATCCCTGTGGCACAAGAATGTCAAGTAGTGAATGTGATGTAGCGTTGACAATAATAACATCTTTTATAAACTAGTTCTCAGCATCCTTGAAATAGTTCCTCCAGCCTCAAAGCTATGAAGAAATGGGTTGTCATCAATAACACAATACTGTCCTCATCTATAACCTAATTTACTTCAATTCCCAGGTTTATACTGAGTCCGTTATGTTTAAGAAATGCAAATAAGGACATAGATATTTCTCAGTAGACTGAATGCATGGTTTGCATACAACAGAGCCAGGCTCAATTCCAGTATCTCATGGTACGGAGCATGAATAAGAGAACTCCAAAGCAATGGCCAGGAATAGCTCCTAAGGACAAATAAAAATGGCCCCAAATAGGAACAAAAAAGTAGTAGTAACTCATCTAGAATATTTTTACATCCATTTGTGTGTGTGTGTGTGTGTGTGTGTGTGTGTGTGTAGGAAAATATTTGGGAAGTAGTTATTAACAACTCTAGAACCTATATCAGGCATTAAGGGATATTACAGTTTTCTAAAGATGAGTGAAGTATTTATACAAGCTTTAAACATGTTTTGTTAGGAAATTCCCTTTTGTCATACCATTAAACATTCTGTGGAAGTATTCCAAAATATGTTTTGAAATTTACCATAAGAATAGTTGCCAATCAACATTATAACTTTACTTCAACCCAAGAACTTTTATTCATCATTTTCTTTGATTTAGGTAAAGGGCTCAATGCTCCCATTGAACCAAGGGTGAATTAATATCCTCTCTGAGGTCAAGAAATTGCCATATGGAAGATAATATCTTTTCCTCATCCAGATAAATAAAATGGTGCTTATCTTGCAGAAAAGATCCTGCATTTGTATAGTCAGAAATGAGGACCTGAGAGACAGAACAGGGTGTGATGAGACAGTGGCTGGAAGGAGCATGTTTCAGAATGAGGCGTGTGCTGGTAGGCAGTCTCTGAAGGTGTAAGCACAAAAGAGCAAGGGAGAAAAACAATTAATGAAGACCAAAATCCTGCTGGAAGTACAGATAAAAAAGAGATGATGAACTCTCAGAGACACATGTTAGGAAGCTGAAGATGGGGAAGTCTCTGCAAGAGTAAAGCAACGATGCAGAGAAGTTCCCAATTAAGAGCTGCATAAAAGGGCCTGAGCAACATCACGGACGGTAGAGTGCTGGCCCTCCACGTGACTGATCTGGGTCCAGTCCCTGCTACCTCAGTTGCTCCCGACCCTCACAGGAATGATTATTTTGTGTAGAGCCAAGAGTAAGCCCTGAGTACTTTCAGGTTCAAAACATTTTTAAAGAGAGAGAAAAAGGGAAAAGAGATAAATAATAAATTTACTGGAAGATTTTTAAAGATAAGACAGAAATTAAATACCAAGTGAACCAAATAAGTGTATGTTTAAGTCATTGAGATAAATAACAGAAACTTAAAAAAATACATTGCACTACCCTTTCACTGATAAAAACACACCATGACTCTATTACCCAAGAAAGATTGTCATAAAATATAGGGATTAAGGGATTGGAGATGATCTGTTGGGAGATGGAGAACACCAGCCTTGCATGCGCCAACTCAGGTTGATCCCACACCTGCACTCCATATGGTCCCCAAGCCTGCCCTGGCATAAGCATATGTGTATGTGTGTGTGTGTGTGTATGTGTGTGTATGTGTGTGCGTGTGTGTGTGTAATATGGCAAAACTTAAAACTCAAGAATTAGGGCTTGCACCAGAGAGATAGCACAGCAGGTAGGGCATTTGCCTTGCACACGGCTGACCCGAGTTTGATCCCTCAGAGTCCCATATGGTCCCCCGTGCTCTGCCAGGAGTAATACCTGAGCAAAGAGCCAGGAGTAACCCCTGATGGTCCGGGTGTGACCCAAAAAGAAAAAAAATGAATTAAATGAATTAGGGCTTGCTTCATATATGTATATGATATATGTATCATATATCATATATTCATATATGTATATATGTGTATATATATGTATCATATATCATATATTCATATATGTATATATATGTGTATATATATGTATATGGAAAATGGCGGGCCCCATGGAGTAGGGGAGGGTGGTCTGGCTTGTTGTGAGGCTCTGCTGGGGTGGTAGGCCAGGGCTAGAACCCGACCATGCCTCCAGGACGCCTCACGAGCAGCTGGGCACAGGGAGATCAAGTAGCAGCTCTGCCCCATGGGGCCCGCCATTTTCCACATCCGGACTTTCCTCGCGTCACAACTCCACCCAGCAGACCAGACTATCACAGGCCAGCCAGCAGCCGCACGGTTCATCAATAAATGTTTTATTTAGAGGTGACTACAACAGTATGCCACCCTCACGGCAAGCCTGGCAAACTGCTCTTAGTAGTATTTGATATGCCAAATACCAGTAACATTTATATTAGGTCATTCCCGTGACCTAATATAATTGTTTGAGGCTCTTTATGTTCCTGGAGCAAGCAGATGCCTTTGGGTTCTACTAGCATGAGACAGGACATATGGAGATATTACTGGTGCCCGCTCTAGCAAACAGATGATTAACGGGACAATAGTTATAGTGATATATATATATATATATATATATACAAGTATATATATACTTGTATATATATACTTGTATATATATACTTATATATAATATATACATATATATACAAGTATATACTTGTATATATACTTATATATATACTTGTATATATGTATACTTGTATATATATACTTGTATATATATACTTGTATATATACATATATAAGTATATATAAGTAAAATACTTGTATATGTACACTTGTATATATACTTGCTTCATATATATCTATATAAACATATGTATGCATGTGTATATACATATATACACACACCACACATATGGATATGTATGTATGCATGTATGTGTGTATGTAATGTATCACTTGTATCACTGCCTTCCCATTGTTCATGGATTTGCTGGAGCCGGGCACCATTAGCATCTCCATATGCCCCTGTCACCTGCCAGTGTAGCACAAGGGCATCTGTTTCCTCCAGGAACCCGAAAAGCCTCAAACCATTCATTCAGGTCATGGAAATGAGGACTATAATTGTTACTGTTTTGGCATATCAAATATGACACAGGTAGCTTGCCAGGCTCTGCTGTGTGGGTGGGATAATCCTGGTAGTAGGTAGGCTCTCAGTTTATGCATTTACTAATGAACCGTGGGCAGCTGTGCAATGGAGAGAGATCATCTTTTCTCTTGGTTGGAGCTGTGACGAGCTGTGTAGTCCAGATGTTGAAATGGCTGCCTCATGGCAGTCAGCTCTTCCTGTGCTTGGCTGATCATGTAATACATACTTGTATATATACATATATACATACATATTGATTTATTTAGAAGAAAGCTGCCCAAATGTCATTGTTTATGTGAGTTCATTATTGTTCTCATATTACTCACAGTACTTATATCACTAAGAAAAATTAATAAATGTATTATGTAGTTGCTATGATATTATTTTAAGAATAAAGACATATATGTCCATTCATAAGTATTTCATTCATGCATGAATTTCCATCCATATTATGAATCAGGCAGTTATCCTTTACTATGTACCTATTATACATCGGTTTTGTATATGAAAGAATTCTACTAATGAGCAGTCCATTGAAGCACTAGTTTCTGTTATGTCCATAGATCACGTGCCATGTGAAGAGATTACATGCAGAGCAAAGTAATCCAAGAGCAGTTATTGCAAGACAGCAACTGAGCAGCAGAGGGTCAGAAGCCATGCTAGAAGCCAGCGAATGAGTCTGGGTCGCCACAGGGAGCTAGAAAATAACTGAGTTCAGAAGATCCGCGCTCACTAGCAATGTCAGCTCCCGGGGAAAACGAAAGGCAGAAGAAATGGAAGATGAATTGGATGATAGAGTTAAAATGGGGAACTTCTGTATCTCAGAAAAGCTTTTAAGCAGAGCAGACTTAGTGATTGAGGTGAGGGGGCTGAGGTACTAGCTCAAACTGAAAGGGAGTCACGGGTCTTCCAACAGAAATGCTCAGGAGCATCAATATCTGCTTTAGAATTAGTTAATGAGATGGCAACTTGTCTTTGTGCAAAGGCCATTTCTACTTAAGAGGCCATTTGGGGGTTATTTTCTTCATTTCCTATACCTCTGTTTCCCCACTAAGATCCTCAGTTACTAGGTGCACTGTAATAATAGCTGCAGTAGCTTTGTTTAAATGCCATACATCAAAAAGTTGTTTTTGAAGCTTTGAGGGCTTAAAATAATTGCCCAAATTTTAACTCCAATGCCTAATCCAGCAAGAACTTGAATTTAGAAGCTTGACTCTGTTTGCACATGGCTACGCCTTCATAGCACTGTTAATGCTTTCTGTGAATCTGTTTATATCCAGAACAGAGAAGGGGCAAATAGGAAGTAGAGGAGGGCTAGCATGAAAAAAAATGACTGAACACTTATAACTATCACCAATGAATTTATGCAGCCTGAAACAAAATATGCAGCTAAAAATAGTTTATTACCTTCAGGGCTGTAAGAGGTGCATAAAAATTATTTCAAATTTGTGTTCTAAAAAGTGCAGTTCTCTGTTCTCAAAGTGGCCGTGGAGAATCGTGCCCACCCAGTAAACACAGAGACAGTAGGAAGCAAATGTCAATTCTTAAAGTTCTGAATTTAACACTTCAAAATTCACCATTTCTAGGTATTGTGTGGATATGTATATGTAGCAAATTTTAACAAAAACATTTCTAGTATTTTAATAATTGACTACTATTAATGAGAAGCAGATAAAAGTTATCCATTGTTATTGAAGGATTAAATGTAGGGGTTGATCATGTAATTTTTTAATTTTCTTGTTCTCAACTTTCAAGTAAGAATGCTGTATCTTCGACATCTGATCCAATTTTCTGGAAAAAGTGATTTCTATTAGGCTAATTTCTTCTCTGCAATGATATATCTTAAATTATATTGGGGTTTTATGAAAGTTTCCATAACTCTTGCCATACTAAATGCAAACTTATTGAATACAAAATGCTCTAAACTTATTCATCACTGTGTCAATAACTACTTTTAGATAAAATCACGTGGACTCCCTAGAACAATCACTGGAGTGAATAGATAATGGCAAAGAGCACACAATCCCTTGGGACTGAATTCCAAAATAAAGCTACAGAATAAATGAGCCAAAATTGCTACGTGCTGATAAAGGAGTAGTAATAGAAAACATTACCCCCCTGTTTTAAACATGATTCACGTAAAAGCACAAAAGTCTCTCAATTTCTTTTTATGGCTTCTCTCATGGTTTCCATCATAATCTACTTTTACTTCTTCACACAGGAGATGATCGTAATAACTATTCTGACAGCATTTTCACAATTCATTTGGAATTAATAGACTGATCTCACCTCTATCCACTTTTCCCTATGTAACTCTGAAACTTCTAAAATTGAATTGCATGTCCATCCCTCTAGAAAGAAACCTGTAAATAGAGCTTGGAAACTTCACAGTGTTATTATTCAGTTTCCAATGGCTAGAAGTAATTGTTGGCTACCCCACCGCAGTGGGTGGGAAAAAGCATTACTACTTAAATGTACTGATCATTATTTGATGATAAGTAATTATCATTATTACTTAAATGATACATGAAAACCTAAAGGATCTAAATACCGAAGCAAGGGTGTCTAGATGTGTATTTGTGTTTGTTTAGAATGGTGCGCTTATGATTGGGACATAAAAATGTGGCCAGAAAATAAGTAAATCAAGAAAAAAAAGAACATGGCTTATTCCATGTTTCTTATTTCTAACCGTGGGGAGAAGTTTTATGTTTATCATGATTCCTGATCAAATTGCTAGACCAGGTTTAAATGTGGAATACCTTCACCGGTCATGAGAGAATGCCATAAAAGCAAATGACCGAATAACACTCAGCCCAGGATCCCCACCCCTTCCTACACCTTTCAAGCTCCTGTGTCCCACAGATGTGGGCTCTGAGCTCTGCCTGCAGACCCTAGCAAGACCTCTCGAGAACTGTGTGGGGAGCAGGCAAGCTGAGGTGGTCTGAGGTCTTGGTCCTGTTCCAGCACACTCTTGTTCTGCTGGACACTGGCTGGACTTTGCACTCTACTGTTCTCTGCGCTTCACTGTGGGGCCTTCTTGGGCTGAAAGTCCTCTCGGCATTCAATCCAGGCTCTTCTAGAACAGCTCACTGCCCTGGCCTAAGGCAAAGCACTTGAAATACTGCTTTAAGAGCAAGACCAAAAGAAGACTTTATAATGCTGCTGTTTTCAAGTTCGGTGCTGCTTGCTTTTTTTCCTCCTGCAAGTGATATTTTTACAGAACAAAAGAGCTGTGTTTGCATAAAATTTGGATAAACCCTGCAGGTCATACGGATTCCTCTAAAAACCCAAGGATGCACAGTCTGTTTTCACAAGTAAATCTCTCATGTATAATGGCTCCATCTTAAAAGATCAAGCCATATTCCTTTACCAGCTCTGCCACCATTCACTAACTAGCAGAACCTTATTTATTTGCATTAAATTAATTATACCCTATTACCTCACATTTTTGTAGCGTGCAAGATTTGAAACATGCCAATGTGATTATGATGATCTTTGTTTCACCCAAACTACACATTGTCCTGCAAAGGAAGAACCAAGCTAAGAGCTCCAATCCACTTTGGCTCTTACAGAATTGCTAAATGCCAAAATCTGGAAATAACTAACTCAGGTGAGAGGATGGAGAAGGGCGGCACATGTACATCACAGCATCAACTACCTGTCGATGAGAAAAGACAAAAATTACAATCTGTTGCTGCTGGGGAGGACCTGGAGACTGTCGTGAGTGAAGGCAGCTGGAGCTGCAAATGTGCAAAAGAAGAGGGAGAGAGATGCAGAGACAGAGACAGAGAAAGAGAAATGGAGGAAAAGGGGCTACCTGCTATTGAGGTAGCCTGGGTGGGGTGGGAGGGGTGTGGGTACATTGGTGGTGGGATTGGGGCACTGGTGGAGGGATGGGTGCCGGAATACTGTATTACCAGGAACCAGTTAATTATGAACACCTTTGTAATTGTATGTCTCATAGTGGTATACTATTTTTTTTAAAAGACAGAAAAAATCTCACAAGTATATAAAAATGCTCATTGTCACTTATATCCATAAAATGTGTAATAAATTCCTGGTTGGGAAAACTGGGCAGCAACGTGTAAAAAAATGAATTTGGACCTGTGTCTAACACCATGCACAAAAATCAGATCAAAATGGACTAAAGATCTCAATATCAGACTTGAATCCATAAAGTACATTGAAGAAAATATAGGAAAAACCCTCCACGACATTGAAGCTAAAGGCATCTTCAAAGGTGAAACATCACTAACAAAGCAACTAGAAGAAAAGATAAACATATGGGACTACATGAAACTGAAAAGCTTCTGCACCTCAAAAGAAACAGTGACTAAGATACAAAAAGCAGTCCACAGAATGGGGAAAGAATATTCACCCAATACCCATCTGATAAGGGGTTAATATCCAGGATATATCAGGCACTGGTAGAACTTTACAAGAAGAAAACAAACAACCCCATCAAAAAATGGGGACAAGAAATGAACAGAAACTTCAGCAAGGAAGAAATTCGAATGGCCAAAAACATATGAAAAAATGCTCATCATCACTAATCATCAGAGAGATGCAAATCAAAACAACAATGAGATACCACTTTACACCACAGAGACTGGCACATATTCAAAAGAGCAAGAACAACAAGTGCTGGCGTGGATGTGGGGAAAAGGGGACACTCATCCATTGTTGGTGGGAATGCCGGCTGGTACAGCCTTTCTGGAAAACAATATGGACTTTCCTCCAAAGACTAGAAATTGAACTCCCATTTGACCCAGCCATACCACTCCTGGGAATCTACTCTGGGAAACCAAAAATACGCAGCGGAAACACCATCCCTACTTTTATGTTCATAGCAGCATTATTCACAATAGCCAGAATCTGGAAGCAACCAGAGTGCCCGAAAATCGATGACTGGATAAAGAAGCTTTGGTACATCTACACAATGGAATACTATGCAGCTGTTAGGAAAAATGAAGTTATAAAATTTGCCTATAAATGGATGGACATGGAGAAGATTATGTTGAGTGAAATTAGCCAGAAGGAGAGAGACAGATACAGAATGACTGCATTTATTTGCATGGCATAAATATATATGTACATATTATGATACCAATATCCAAGGTCAAGTGAAACATATATCAGGAGGTCTTGTCAAAGGTGGAGATTATCACAAACGTGTGGGAGTCAGAGTTTAGGTAAGACAGAAAATGGAACAGGGGGCTAACAATTGTGAGGGTACTAATGCCAACCTAGAACTGAGCATTAAATAGAGGCAAAAGGATACAAATGACAACCTTTTAATGTATGTTCTGTAATCCATAGTCTGGAAGGGAAGGAAAAAGAGAAAGAGAGAGAAAGGGAAAGAAATAAAGAACCTGCCATGGAGCAGGGCTGGGGAAGGGGGAGGGAACCGGGATGTTGGTGGTGGGAGATGGGCACTGGTGGAGGGACGGGTGCTGAAACACTGTATGACCAAAACCCAAACATGAACTTTTTAATTGTATATCTTTTTATTTGTATATCTCACGGTGGTATAATAAAATACTTAAAAAAAAAAAAAAAAAAGTGCTGATTTTTCCATGAAAAAAAAATATGTAATAAATTGATCATGAGACATCAAAACAAAAGAGAGCCAGGACTGTACTCTCATCTGTGGGACAGAAGAAGCAGAGGAGTGCCTGTGTGTGTAGTCGCTGGGTCCCATGGTGGCTTACATACCTGCAATCCCAGGACTGGTGGGAAGCCTAGGCCTTACCTAGCCTTGCAGGTACCTAGCCTCTCAGAAGAATTTCAGGAGCAGTGAGCTAAAGACAGATATTTTGGAGATTCTGAGTGAAGAAAGGAGGGAGAGCGTAGGAGAGAGGGATACTCAAGAGAGAACACTGGCTTCTCCAGAGGTGGAGGAGAGCCGCAGCACACACAGCCCATTGCTAGATATCAAGGCCACATCTTGAAATAGTACCGGCAGACTAAAACTCACCATTGAATATACACAAAGAGAGTTAAGTGATAAACTCTAAATATCTGCAGGGCTAGCCACAATGTGTAAAAAGAAGAGGGAGAGAGATGCAGAGACAGAGAGAGAGACAGAGAAAGAGAGGAAACTTGGGTACCTGCTATTGAGGCAGCCTGGGGGTGGGCGGGAGGGGGTGGGGTACATTGGTGGTGGGAATGGGGCACTGGTGGAGGGATAGGGGTACTGGAATACTGTATTACCAAGAACTAATTATGAACACCTTTGTAATTGTATGTCTCAAGGTGGTATAATAAAAATTTTTAAAAAATGAGAAAAAAGAAAAAGAAAAAAAACAAAGCCCACATCTCGAGAGAGGAAATGGGGCAACACATTTGCTCCGGCCCAGATGTGCTCAGCCACGTGGGCTCAAGCAGCGTGAGCTCAGGCAGCATCTGCGCGACCTTCCTTTCAAGACAGCTGTATAGGGTTTTTCTCAGGTAGCCCCCACTTGGGTCTTCTACCTAGGTAAGAGTCCTGTTGCTAAGGTGCTTGTCAAGGGTAGTGTTGGAAGTGGTGGATGGTCTTCTTTGAAATTCCTTTCCTGACCTTTGTTCCTGCCGGAGCTTCTCTTAGAAGGGGTTTCTAGCCCTCTCAGGGTGTTGCTGACTCCAGGAAACTCTTAGGAGGCCTAGGCCTTAATTCTAGCAGCGTCAGAACCAGTGCATTTATTGCTTCTCAGAAATTCCCCTTGCAGGAGCCCTCCCCTGTCTGCCTCTCTGCCTCCTGAGTGTGCAGCTCTACAGCTTTTGAGGTGACAGAGGTCCTAGGCAGACACGAATCTCTGTCTGAACCCCTAGGGCCAGCAGCCTGCCAAAGTCCCGGAATGCAGAAACCCAAGTCACTATCCCATCATTCTGATCCGGAGCACTGACTCAGACCAGAGATGGGGGAGCTGAGCCCACCCCCAGTCTTTTAGCAGGAACAGCCTCGATCAGAGCATCCGATTTTCAGCCCTTCATCTCAAGGCCAACCTTGACAAGGGGACTTGTTCCAGGCATTCCCTGCGTGACCCTCACCAGTAATGCATTTTATTATTGTAAGGCCTCTCCAGTAATGCAGAGTTTATTATTTTATGGCCTCTCTAGTAATGCAGTTTATTATCTTTAAACTCTTTAAAGAGTTTATTATCTTTATATTTGGAGGTTAAGACAATTATAATGATAAAATAAAATAAATTTTTCTATTATCACTATCACTATCACTATCTTCCTGTTCATCATCTATTTGCTAGAGCGGCACCAGTAATATCTCCATATGTCCTGTCTTATGCTAAAAGAACCCAAAGGCATCCGCTTGCTCCAGGAACATAAAGAGCCTCAAACCATTATATTAGGTCATGGGAATGACCTAATATAAATGTTACTGGTATTTGGCATATAAAATACTACACAAGCAGCTTGCCAAGCTTGCCGAGCGGGTGGCATACTGTTGTAGTCACCTCTAAATAAAGTATTTATTGATGAACCGTGCAGCTACTAGCGGCCACGCAAGCAGGGCTGTGATAGTCTGCTCTGTTGGGTGGAGTTGTGATGAGAGGGAAGTTCGGATGTGGAAAATGGCGGCTCCCATGGAGTGGGGGGTTCGTCTGGCTTATCGTGAGGCTCTCCGGGGGTGGGGGGGCAGGCCAGGGCTAGAACCCGCCATGCCTCCCGGGTGCCTCATGAGCAGCTGGGCACAGGGGAGAGCAAGTAGCAGCTCTGCCCCATGTCTGAAAGTCTCTGGTTCAGAATACCTGTGCCGATTGAAAAAAAATGCTGCAGGGTGGGTGTTGATTATCCAGGCTGTGATACTCTGGTCTGCTGGGTGGAGTTATGATGAGAGGGAGACTCTCAGACATGGGGCAGAGCTGCTACTTGCTCTCTCCCTGTGCCCAGCAGCTCATGAGGCGCCCAGGAGGCATGGCGTGTTCTAGCCCTGGACTGCCACCCTAGCAGAGCTTCACAACAAGCCAGACGACCCCCGACTCCATGGGGGCCGCCGCTTTCCTCATCCAGACTTCTTTTCTCGTCACACCTCCACCCAGCAGACCAGTCTATCACAGCCCGGATCATCGACACCCACCCTGCAAAGGTTTTTTTTTTCATCCGGCCCAGGTGTGCTGAACCAGAGACTCTCAGACATGGGGCAGAGCTGCTACTTCCTCTCCTGTGCCCAGCCGCTCATGAGGCGCCCGGGAGGCATGGCAGGTTCTAGCCCTGGCCTGCCACCCCAGCAGAGCCTCACAACAAGCCAGACGACCCCCCTACTCCATGGGGCTGCCAAATTTTTCTATTAATATAAAAAATAAAATAGGGGCCAGAGCAGGGAGGGTGTTTGCCTTGTTTGTAGCCAACCTGGGTTCAATTGCCTGTATCCCATGTGGTCCCTAGAGCACCACCAGAGTTCAGAGTAGGGAATAACACCTGAGCATCTCTGCGCAGTGACCCAAAAAGCAATAAATAAATAAACAAACAAATAAAAATAAAATAGATGTGCTCTGGCACTTGAGAAGACTCAGGATGTGTGATGTTGATGGAATATTGAAAAAACCAGAGAAGTCATGATTTTCCCTTCAGTGCACCTCAATAGTAATTAATTCTACTTAATAAGCACCCTTTTTCTTTGCTTATTCATGGTCAGTCCATTATTTTTAAGGAAGAAAAATGTGCATGGGATAGACTTTGAATACATCATTTTCTTGAGCTGTCATCTCTAAAAGTAAAGATCAGATTTGAGCACAATACATAAAATATTTTATATTCACATATATTCTTACAATATAGCTGCAGATGCTTATATCTTCAGGTTTATATACATTTCAAGGTGTGTATTGTCATGTCAATGTCAAATCTAATATATTTAATATAGTCTTTCAAATTTCTAGTATATAAATGCATCCCGTATTCCCTTCATATATATGCGCATTCCTGTTGAAGATAACGTTGGAACAACTAGCAGTTTTCAGCATATCACTAACAGATAATAAATTGTGGCATTCATTGTCGAGCATTGTTTGCTCAACTGTTTTTTTGACTCTAGCAAGAAAAATAAAGCCATGCACAGAAAAAGGAAGGTTTCCTTTTGAAAACACAGCCCAGGGCCCGATAATAAATCATCTAATTGGATGAGTCATTAACACATTACACTACTGAGGCTTACCTACCTAAGTGTTAAATGCATTTTAAAAAATCACAGCACTTTTCTTACAGAGCAAGATAAGAAAAAATTTAGAATAATCACATGCTAAATTTATCCTTAGTTGTTGAGTAATATGCAGAAAATAGCCAAGGGTTTCCAATACTGTATTTCTCAACACAAGCTGAGAATGCATCTAGCGAATATAGATGTCTTGCACTTGTTGTGTGCTCAGAATTGCCCACATATTTGGCATTTAATATATCTCTTATTTATTTATTATCTTCTGGTTTGGGAGCTACCCCCAGTGGTGCTCAGGAGATTACCTCCTGGCTCTGTGCTCAGAAATACTCTTGGCAGAGCTCAGGGAGCACAAGCAGGTGCAGGAACTGAACTAGGCTCATCTAAAGTAAATGCCTAACTCTTGGACTAACTCTGCCTGGAAACATCACTCTCTGCTATCTTTACACTGTTTGTTCCTAATACACTGTATATTCCTCTTTATCCCTAACTACAATGATCTCATCCACTAATGAATGTTTATAAAAACACAATCACCGTGATTTTTTTTTAAATCCATAGGAATTTTTTGTTAAAGTATTGGAAGAGTAAGGGAATCTGCTCCTTAACAAGATGGCCAACAGCCCCAGCCATAAAACAGACAAACACCCTGGTGAGGAGTTAGATAGGAAATGTCAGTGAATGCCTCACTCACATGCACTGTGCCCCTTTTTACCCAGAGGTGACTAGGATAAGGTGCTTAAATTATTCTAGAACAAATGAGTTAATCATAGGGCAAGCTGATAGAGCATCCCTCCTCTCTCTGCCCTTGCAGGTAGAGTTCTCTACGGACAGTCAACCACAATAGCACTGTCAGGCAGAGGCAGGGCGGCCACTTATTGTTATTAAATAAACTCACAGAAAATCCAGATATCATTGGTCCTATTCTATCACTCCTCCAATACAATTTTCTAAGTCAATTTAAGAAACTAAACAAAACACAGACACGTACCCTAACTGATATTCTTGTCTACTAAACTCCCAAAGCGCAGTATCCAGATGTCTCCATTCCTAATATTTAGCTGCAAGGGGTCTGGGTAAAGGCGTGACCTCGTGGTGAAGGGCACTTCTCGTTGTCATATTGGGAGGCATCACAGAGCGAGTGACTGCAGAGGTTAGCCAGGGAGGCAAGAAGGCTTGTAGTTAGAACAGGGCTGGGTGGTGGCCAGGACAGGGCTTTGCTGGCGGTATGGAGATAGGCACAGAACAATAGCAGCTCAGAGAGTGTGGGGCAGCAGTACACTTGTAGACTCTGCCAGATCCCCGCTGTGTGGGCATCTCCCTCCCCATTTTCGACCCAAGGGCCTGTGGATTCTGGTGTGGTCTCAAGATTCACACAGCAACCAAGCATTGTGTGGTCCAACTCAGACCTGCTCTGGAGCTCTTTTGACAATGATTAAATATCTAAGCAATGGAGTTTGTAGTACACAGACTTGGAGCAAAAAGGGTTCCATCCACCATGAAGTTGAAGGTATCCTCAGGAGCCACGGAGCAGTGCAGAGGGTCTGTTAACATAAACTGTGGCTTTCTGAAAACAAGAATGGTGGTCCTCAGATCACTAAAAACGTCCTTTACTTGAGGAATTGTCCAGAATAATAAAACAATGATGAAACAGAAGATCTAGAAAGCATCATAAAATACATGTCTGAATCACAAAGACCCCCAATTTTATACTTGAGAAATCTCGTCCTGAATAAAGTATGCAAAGGAAACCTTCCTTGCATCTTCCCTGGCTCGATGACCACACCTAACCTCTCACTCAGAGTGTGGTTTATTTGTTGTCATTATAATCTCCCTTTGTTTGTTAATCTAAGAGGTCAGTAGAACAATGTTTCTTGTCCTTTGTTCCTAACACTCTTAAGTAGTTTCTTTAATAGTACAATTACAAAAGCATGAATTCTCATTTCTTGCTCACAAATAATCAAAAGCTGACCCAAAATAATTAGGGACTTCTTCCTGCTCCTGAAAGAGCCAAAGGAGGAGGTAGGAAATCTTTCCCCTGCTAGCCAGCCTTCTCCGTTCTTCCTCATTTATCCATTTCCTACTCAAGCTTCTCGCCTTATCCCCAAATTTCATCATTGCACTTCCTGAAATTAAAGGAAACTTTTCAATTCTTTGGAATTCTGTCAAACTTTCCACTCTCACCTTAGACAATTTTCTAAAGTGATAGAATTTTAAATAATTCCTTAGAATATTATGCTGGAAATATTTCCAGAGTATTTCCTCTCAATAAATGTAATAAACATCCAGTGCTTAAATAGCTTCTCTTCCACCCCCTCCCATGGCCTTTCTGCCCATCTTCTGCTGTGATTAAAGCAGAATAGTGAAATCCTTTGATGATTTCGTTATTCTAAAGGAGCAACCTACTGGAAGTAACTAGGGATGGGGAATAACGGGCAGGTAAAGTTAGGTAAAGAAAAGAACTTTCTAGCCTGGAAATAAAAACGAGTGGGGCATCACAGGCTGAGAACTGACCCCCTGTGCTAGGAAGAGCCATCTTAAGATGCCATCATTTCTGATTCAAACCAGCTCAGGAATAGAATTATATTAAGAGATGAAAGTTTATCAACCACTTCTCATTGAATTTTCCCTCCTGAACCAAAACCTCACAACCACCACCATCATGTCTGGAAGTTCCCTTCCTTGAGAGTGTAGCTCTGATATCAACTTCTACTCACAGGGGAGCGAAATGAAGGCTGTGCTCTTGGGCTTCTTCTGGGCAGGAACTCTCGTGCAGGGAGGTAGAGCTCTTTCATTCCTACACTCAAGTATCTGCAGAAGTGCAGTTCATAACTACTCATGGACCAGTCAAGTGAAGAGACCTGGGGCCAATCGAGGCATCTTTGTCAAAGCCGTCTTTGGCAACACTAACAGGCTGGAAGATGGTGGACACCTGGCCTCAAATCTGCCCCCTGTCTGTGTGGTATCAGGAAGGGGTTTCTAGAGAAAAACACAACAAATCCTTGTATTAGGATAAGTTAATCCCAGTCTATGGTCACCAGAATGAAAAATAAAACACCCTCAAAGATTGGTTCCCTGTGCACACTTTCTCTTTACAAACCTAAACAAAATAAGGGTCAGGGTTTTGGCTAGGAAAAGGGGAAACTAAGGGTCAATGTCCTCTTTAACTTTGCGGCAAGGCGCTGTCCTTGTCTAACATCTGTCTTTGGCCCAGTTTCAATAAGAAGTTTGGATTTTCACAATACATCTTGCCAGAAATCAATAGTAAAAGCAACGTCTCCTGAATCTGAAAGATAAATTCCACTTAAATTTCTTTCTTATTTGCTTTACCTTGCTCTAATACTTCCCTACAGTTACTTTGAAAATATTCCTATTGCATCATAGACTCACTACAGATTTCTTAGCCATATTTGTTGCAAAAGATTGAAGATAAAAGCTTCATCCCATGAAGCTTTTACAAAAAATGTGGTGGTGGTCTTTGAGAATCATTTGCTCCTAAATTGTCTTTTTTATGCATGCAAGATTAGCGTACACAAAGGTGTGTGAACATCATTACTTCAGGACAGGTTAGCACCTAACACATTAACTGCCATTCACCTATGCATTGTAGCTCAAGTATTGCAATTGAGAAAATTTATTACAGTTTTGGGATATAAAGACTTGAATAATTTCATCTTTGTGTCTGAAGAGTCCGTAGCACTATCCTAGGTTTGTCCTTGCAAGGCCTTCCGCACCATTCCTGTTTATTTTGTCACTGAATCATCTTAAACCAACTATTGTTTTCAACATTTCTGCCTTTTGAAGCTTTGGATGGTTGTTTCATCAGCAGGGTGAAGTCTGAACTTTTAGTTACTCACCTGCATAGCAGTTTTGAAGATGAATACTTAGTATTGCCAGCAAGTGTTTATTGCTGATCACTGATCAACATTCACCTCTGTAGAAACTGTGCAAGTGGTCATGAGAGGGTTTATTTATCCCGTCTTTCAGTGGCTTCAAGATAGAGTTTATGGGCCTGGAGTGACAGTACAGCAGGCAGGGCTTGCATCTAGCTGACCTGGGTTCGATCCCCAGCATCCCATATGGCCCCCAAACACCACAAGGAGTAATTCCTGAGTATAGAGCCGGGAGTAACACGTGACCACTGTTGTATGAGACCCAAAATAACACAGAGAGAGAGAGAGAGAGAGAGAAAGAGAAATTAGGCCACCGAGTTACCTCCAGCATCTCATTTCCATAGAGAAATTACTTGACTTGATTCAGGATGTCCCCTTGGAAACTCCCTAAAATGAGTTGTGTCACTGTTTCAATATATTGCTGATAGATGAACCGATAGGTCAGCAAATACCTGAAGACAAGAGTCTTCCATATCACCCTCTATGCCCATGGCGGCCTCTCCAGACCTCTGGCTCTCTGCAGCCTGTGACTCTTCTTCCGTGGGCTGAGTGATGCTCCTGTTAGTATAACAGTACTTCCAACAAATGATGCAAACTGGCTTTCAGAAAGATGCTGATAATTTGTGTGTGCACTAAGAATTCCAGGCTCACTTATTGATGTGCTGGAGAAGAAACAGGCAGGTACCTAGGCCACCACTGCATGCGTTGCTGTTCTGCCTACCTTAAAGCTGCAGCATGGGGCCGGAGTGATAGCACAACCTGTAGGGCGTTTGCCTTGCACATGGCGAACCAGGTTCGATCCCCAGCATCCCATATGGTCCCCAGAGCACCACCAGGAATAATTCCTGAGCGAAGAGCCAGGAGTAACCCGGTGTGATTCATAATAAAAAAGCAAAAAAAAAAGCTGCAATATGCACAGAATTGTGTTATAGATTAGGTGAAAGTTTACAAACCGACTTTGGACTAAAGAAAATAGGATAAAGCAATTATATAATGATGGTGATTATGCTGTAAAATAATTACATTATATTGTTATTGTGAAGTAGCAAAATAATACATTATTATAGCAATTCGTAGTAATTGTTATAGTTATTGCAATCATATAATATTAATGATTTCTCAACAGTAGAAACACAGGTTTATCTTATCTCAATTTTTATTAAACTTCAGAGACTTCATTTATTTGTCAGATCTCTATTGTTACTTGGAATAGCACAGTATTGTGAAAATTTTCATCAAAGTCGATACTCTGAAAAAATGTATTACACTGTGTTGTCAACAAATACTATATACGTATAAATGTATATATAAACATCCATGTACCTAGACATGCTTTGTTGGAGGACATGTTTAGCTAATCTGGGAGCTTTGTTGTTTTGCCCACACCCAGCTTAATCTTATTTAATTCAAGGTTCATTTTAATGAGACCTCTCTTCTATGTAAACACTGCTAGAGGGTGTGGCAGTTACAGAAGTCACCTTAATTGAATAACTTCTGACTTATACATCTACTAAGACTTCTATGTTTTCTAGATTGGGCACAGCTCCTCTTTATACCCACTGCACCCAACGTGGGACAGTTAGAATTTACCAGGAGACTACCACCCTGGCTACGCTGAGACTATAGGAAGACTATAGGAAGGATCATACTAGTTTGCTCTAAGCAGGCGAGAGTGACCCTTTCAGTACGAGAACAAGATACTCAGAATCACCCTGGTGCAGATAATAAAAAGAAGGAGCTTGTGGGTACCATCTAGATTACATGAAGCTCATGAAATTAAGATGTATTACTTTATATCAGCCCTCTCTCTCTCCAGTGTTTTTACATAAGAGATAATCTCGGGATTAGTCCTTGGTATAACCTTTGTTTATACCTGCAATAGGGTGTGGCATTACACTCTGTTTAGGTTCTTTGTTGGCATGACAACCTCCCGACTGGATTACTTTGGTGTATATAAGGGGCTGACTTGAGGCCCCTTCACCTTTTGCCTTTTGGTTCCTCAGCCTTCAGCTTTTGGCTCCTGCAGCTTTTGGCTTTTGGCTTTGGCCTTTTGCTCTTTGGCCTTTTGCTCCTTCTGGGTAGGACTCCAGCTCGGGTGACATCCTCTCTCTTTGGTGGGAGACTTAGGCTCTTTTGTATGGTCTAAGTTCGGACCAGAGCTAGAGTTTGTTCATTATATTGGATTTCTGTGGAAGAGCTTTTGTACTATTAAAAGTCATTTTTGGAACTGCACCGGACTCGTAAGTTTTCATCTTTCTCGGAGGTAGAAGACAACCTCTGTCCTGACACTGTCGGGGACCCCGGCGACGTTCCCGACAATGCTTAACTATTTTTCTTAAAGAAGATTCATTGTTTCCCCATTACAGTTCTAATTAGTCCTTTCTTGTCATATATTAACTTTGCATATGTACAAAGAACGCACATCAGACCAGAGAGACAATACAGTAGGGAAAGCATTGACCTCACATAGCAGCCCTGGGTTAGATCCCTGCCACATCATAGGGCCCCAGAGTAGCCTCAGGAGTGCACCCTGAGTGCAGAATCAGTAGGAATTCCTTAGCACCATAGTGTGCCACCCCCATGAAGTAGCAAAAAACAAAAACTAAAATCCCACATCAGAAATAAATGAATCGGCCACAGAAGTTCTAATAAAGATTTCAAAATCTGTGAAAGTCATTGATCCTGCTATTAGAAAGTAAATTAACAAAACAAAGCTGACAGGTGATGTTATATTTACAATTTTCTGTGACTATAGCAAAAAGTCCCCTTCTTTTGGGTAGGACTCCTCTCGGCTGAGATCCTTTCTCTTTGGTGGGAGACATGGGCTCTTTTGTATGGTCCAAGTTCTCACCAGAGCGAGAGTTCTTTCATTATATTGGATTACGGTGGTAAACTCGCAGACATGGGGCAGAGCTGCTACTGGCTCTCCCTGTGAACAGCCGCTCATGAGGCGCCCGGGAGGGATGGTGGGTTCTAGCCCTGGCCCACCATCCCAGCAGAGCCTTGCAACAAGCCAGAAGACCCCCTCCATGAGGTCCTCCATTTTCCACATCCGGACTTCTCTCTCGCCAGACCTCCACCCAGCAGACCAGCCTATCAGCGCCCGGCTCATCGAAGTTCCACCCTGCAGCAGTCTTTTCTTAAATCCGGCTCAGGTATGCCGGTCCAGAGACTTGCAGACATGGGGCAGAGCTGCTACTGGCTCTCCCTGTGAACAGCCGATCATGAGGCACCCGGGAGGGATGGTGTGTTCTAGCCCTGGCCCACTATCCCAGCAGAGCCTCGCGAACAAGCCAGAAGACCCCCCACTCCATGAGGGCCTCCATTTTCCACATCCGGACTTCTCTCTCAGACCTCCACCCAGCAGACCAGCCTATCAGCGCCCGGCTCACGCAGCCACTTGCGGCTGTGCGGTTCATCAATAAATGCTGGACTTAGAGGTGCCTACAAGAGTATGCTACCTGCACGGCAGAGCCTGGCAAGCTACCCGTGTTGTATTTGATATATGCCAAATACCAGTAACAATTATAGACCTCATTCCGGAATGGATTGGGGCTCTTTATGTTCCTGGAGCAAGCAGATGCCTTGGGCTCTACTAGCATGAGACAGGACATATGGAGATGTTACTGGGGCCCGCTCGAAGCAAATCGATGATGAACGGGAAGACAGTGATACAGTGATACAGTGACAGCAAAAAGCTGGTATAAGGAGATCAATAAATGTGAAACCTACAGCAAGACAGACGTTTTCTGAGAGAGAGAGAGAGAGAGAGAGAGAGAGAGAGAGAGAGCATTAACTTAACCTGTAATACTGTCCTGGTAAAGAAACCACTGATCACCAATAAAAGGAGACCAGCGTAAAGCTCTAGCAAACATGTGATGTGTTGTCTAAGCAGTGAAGGTTAAACCCAGGAAGCAGCAGCCGTAGCAAGACTAGGAGTATACAAATATGCTTTATAACATGTCTATTGTCTGGCTCTTCTCTACTCATTTCACGAGTCACTCACAAAATAAGACACAGTTATCATAATGAGAGCAACCACCATGTTTAAAGACATAAACCTCATAAAGTTTGTTTGTTAATTTAGGGCTCTGCTAAAACCTTTGCATGCTGGAAGATGGAGACCAGGAGCAATGTAGCCTGGGGATCAGGAGAAGCTGAGTAGGAAGCTGCTGGCAGCAGTGTAAACTATCTTTCCAGCTGTGTAGACATCTTACCCAGTGGCGTAGACATCTTTCCCAGCTGTGTAGACATCTTTCCCAGATGTGTAGACATCTTTCCCACCTGTTAGACATCTTTCTCAGCTGTGTAGACATCTTTCCCAACTGTGTAGGCATCTTTTCCAGCTGTGTAGACATCTTTCCCAGCTGTGTAGACATCTTTCCCAGCTGTGTAGACATCTTTCCCAGCTCCCCATTGTTGCTAGGAGGTGGGAGTTGGGAGGGAGGAGAGCAGGGAGAGAAAGTGATAGAAATCAAAGCAGAGAAAAGAGAAAGATTTAAAGTGAAAATAAAGCAAATGCTGAGAGAAGCAATAAGTCAGTCTATGATACAAGTTCACGTTAGAGGAATTAAGTGTGTGGAAGATCTATTTCCAGCATAAAAAATTATTTTCATTCTCTACTGTTGCACACTAGATTTATATGTGTCATTAAAATTATGGAGTGGGAGAGAGTACAGCAGGTAAGGCTCTTGCCTTACACTAAGGCCAATCCAAGTTTAGTCTCCAGCACCTCAAATACCAGAGTCCCAGCAAGAATCCCTGAGCAGAGAACCAGGAGTAAGTCCTGAGCACTGATAGGTGTGACTCTAAACCAAACTCAAAGAAAATTTATGAGGTACATAGAAAGGAAGAAAAAAGGAAGAAAAAGAATTAGAAAAACAAACACTGTCAATAGACAAAATATTCACCACAACCAGACTCAGAAATGATTCACGGGTACTGAAATTATTGGAGGGTAATTTAGATATCTATTATAAATATGTAAATATTTGTACTAGAAATAACTGATGGCATTAATGATCATAAGCATGATTTCATCATATAGAAAATATAATAAACTGTGAAAAATAATATTAGATGGAAAATGCCATTTCTGAGTGATCAGTAGTCTCAGAAGAATATGTTAACAGAAATTTCTCTAAAAATTAAACTATTCCCAATTAAAACACAATAAAAAAGCACACACGAATATATACAAACATGAATACATAAAATGACACATAGTGGACAAACACCTAGAATGAATAAAATACATAAAAATATAATCTCAGAAGGCTGGCAAAAGAAGGTTCAGAGAAAACAAATATATAAGAAAAATGTCCAAATACTTTTAAAACTGTAGACAAAAAACCAAAGATCTGAATTATTCAGAATATACCCAGGAGGAAAAATAAAACATAGTTAGGCATAGCAAATTCAAACTCTAAAAAAGAACAGGCAAGTTACCCTATTGAAGGCAAATTACCCTATTGTGTACCTTCCTTCAATCCAAAGAAAGATGTGAGCCTAAGAACAATCACCACAAAATTACAAGATTTCTCATACGAAGGCTGTGTGAACTATATGCCCATGGAGTGCCATGTTTAAATTGCTAGCAAACAGCAAAAAAAAAAAAATCTACTCAGGTTTTAAACAAAGTGAAAGGATCTCTGAAACATTAAGAAGGAATGAGATCCCCACAAGAAACTTAGACTAGGAAAGTTCTTCATCCAAGACCCGACGTAGCAGGAAACGTGGAATGGGGACGTAACGACAAAGATGAACAGCGAAACTGGACCAGTTCAAGCTAATGCAGAGCGCCAGGAATAAAAGGTGAAAGATAACCTCAGTCACGTCACTTATTATTGATTACTCTAAAAGACAGCTTAGATTTCTAACACAAAAATTGTTACAGCATATTTTGTATTTCACAAGAATATGAAATTAATGGTGTCTGAGTGACAGTACAGAGAGGGCATTTGCCTTGCACAGCCAACCCAGGATCGATCCTTGGCATCCCTTATGGTCCCTAGGCACCGCCAGGAGTAATTCCTGGTGTGTAGAGCCAGGAGTAACTCCTGAGCATCACTGGGTACGACCAAAAGAGCTCCCCAAAACAAATAATATGGAAATAAAACACATGGCAATGCCCCAAATTGCAGAGTTCAAGTGCACTATTGCGAGACCTGTAGGTGAAGGAGCGCTACATCATTTCAACGGAAATTGTCGTTCATTAGAGGAATGCATTTTGAACTGAGAGAATCGTTTAAAGGCATATTTTCGTTTAGTTTGGGGGGTGGGGTTTGGGGGCCACACAGGACAGTCATAGGGCTGCCTCCTAGTTCTAATTCAAGATCACTCCTGGCAAGACTGGCAATCTGCATGTGGTGCCAGGATGAACCTGGGTCAGCTGCATTCAAAGCTCACCTCCTGCACCCCGCTCAGGCTCTAAAAATAGCCTCCAAAGAGCTATAAATAATAGCTCTGACCTACAAGATGGTCAGACTTCTTCGTCAAGACCATGAACGAACCATTTGAGGCTCTTCGTATTCCTGAAGCAACCAGATGCCATTGGGCTACACTGGCACGTGATAGGGTCAAATGGGAATATTACTGGTGCCCGCTATAGGAAATCGATGAACAACGGGATGTCTAGTGATCTAGTGATCTAGTGATAAATTATAATAAAAGAGTGAAAATAATAGTAGAAGCTATTCAAAAGCAAGAAGTAGATTTTTAGAGACAAGCATTTAATCCAACATTGCATAAAATAATTAATATGAATGTCTGAACTCAAGACAGATATTAAATTTAGATTTAAAGAAAGTCACTGTTTTCTCTCTCTTCTCTCTCTCTCTTTCTTTCCTTTCCCCCTCCTCTCTCTCTCTCCCCCCAGAAAAAAATTTGCCCTGCACCTGTGAGGTGCATCAAAACATCGTTTTTTTTTTAATTGGAGAATCCCGTGATGCACCACTGATTGTGGGCTTGGGCTTCTGAACTATGTGTCTCAGGGCTTGTATGATTGGGACGAACCCTCTAAAGCAGTCAGGTAACTTAATAAGCAGGGATATTCTTTTTTTTTAAAATATTTTATTATACCACCGTGAGATATACAAATAAAAAGATATACAATTAAAAAGTTCATATTTGGGTTTTGGTCATACAGTGTTGCAGCACCCATCCCGCCACCAGTGCCCATCTCCCACCATCAACGTCCCCAGTTCCTCCCCCTTCCCCAACCCACCTCCATGGCAGGTTCTTTATTTCTTTCCCTTTCTCTCTCTTTCTCTTTTCCTTCCCTTCCAGACTATGGATTACAGAACATACATTAAAAGGTTGTCATGTGTATCCTTTTTGCCTCTATTTAATGCTCCAGTTCTAGCAGGGATATTCTGAGAACTGCGTCATTAGGAGACTTCAATTTTGTGCAAATTTCATTCAGTGTCTTTACACAAGCTTTAATAGCAAAATCCACTATAGCTAACCTATGTGTAGCCTTTATGGATGCTGTAGTTCCTGCAGCCTGCAGCTGATAGCATCATTAAGTGATGCCAGACAATAAAAGCATAGGGGAGTTATAAGCAGGAGCACAGACAGCGGATACGTGGTCAGACACAAATCTAAAGTACAACAAAGTTGCTATCTTAGCACCAAAACTACCTTTTGAATAATGCTAATGGTCATGGACCAGAAGAGAAATGAAATAATGAGAAGAGAACATGTTGTATGTAAAAAGTCTATCAATCTGTAAAGCATGCATATAATTTTAAGATTCATAGAAAAAAAACTAGATCTGAGGGAACAATAGGAGACATACAATAGCCAAACAATTTTGAAAAAAAGACAAGAAATGTATAATGATTCACGTTTTTAATATCTGACTTCATATAAAATTGTAGGCAAGATAGTGCAGCGTTCAAAAAAGTTTTGATGTTCAAGTTAATGAAAGAGCATGGAGTTCAGAATAGAATCACATATAGATTCAACTGGTTTTTAAATTTGCCAAGGTATTAAAAATAGAAGCCATAGTCTGCAGCAATATGTGGATTTTCATATGCAAAAAACAGTCATCTACCTATAGGCTATAACAAGAACTAAGTTAACAGATTAAGGAGGAATGGAACACAAAATATCCTGTGTGTTAACATGTATACCAATCTGCTTGGTGGAAAAAAATAAGTAAGTCTTGAATTCTTGTCTTTGATCATTTTTGTGTTGTAAAATGCAGTCATAACTGATCTAAATTTTGTAATATGATATCAGCAGTTTCACCAAAAAAATGTAATTTTAATGTTAGGCACTTGAGAATGAATATAGCCTTTCTGGTGAAAGCACAGCCCTAATCACTCCATGTAAAAAATAAACTATAAATCACCTGGAGAATCTAAAGCATAACAGTTTGGTCGTCTTGTATGATACAATAATCTCCTAAATACAGTATCAAAAGTATAAGCTGTAAAATAAAATGATTGGATTAGATTTGATAGAAAATGTTCCTATTCTCTGTCACCATAATGAAAAATCATTTACTGCTGGAAAAAAAATTCTTATAAATTATCTATTATTTAAAGGATTTGTACCCAACATCTATTAAAGTCTCAAGACTAGGCTCAACAAAAAGGAAAAAAATCAACATAAAATATAAAATAGACCAAATTATGTAGATACACTTTCACAAAAAAATATACTTAGATAATAAATATGTACATGAAACAATACTCAGCATTATTATTAAAATGACAATTCACACGACAATACAGATAATCACACTATTAGCCATGATCATTTAACCTGGTTTTATAGTCATTGTATAAGAGCATCATTCAAGTGATTGAGTGAGTTAAATAGTATTTAACAATTTGCTCTTAAAATTAGCAAGTTTACCTTTGACCAAATACCCAAGGGCTGTGTCTTATAAGGCTTCCCCCCCTCAATGTTTTCTTTATCTCTGCTCTTCCCGAGATGTGCCGACAAACTGTGCTCACCCCTCCCTCCAGAGCATCAGAGGATCTGTAGTTTCTCTCTCATAAAGTAACATGGGTCAGGGAAAGGGTCTAGTGTCTGTCCGAGAACCTTATTCATCTCAGAGTCCTAACACTCGTGCACTCATTGTACAGTTGGGCATTACATATCTACGCTTCTAATCTCTGCACACAGAGTGCTTTATGCACTGTGATTGCTGATTGCTTTAGTACACCCCAGCACTTAATCCTTACATATAAATGAATAATCTGAGCCTTATTGACAAACTCATTAAGGCATCAAAATAAGCACCTTAGTGCGATTTAATCTGGCATTTTTAGTTGGCCAGAAGCATTATTAAATCTATAAATTAATTTTAACCCTGAAACGTTTGAAGTCATAAAGGCAATAAATAATTGATTCATGTCGCTGCCCAGTTTTCCCAACACCACTTATTGAAGAGGCTTTCCTTACTCCATTTTTAGACTCGTTGCACCTTTATCAAAAGATTAAATGATCATGTGTTTGAGGTTGGGTGTCAGGATACTCAATTCTATTCCATAGGTCCACAGGTCTGTTTTTATTCCAATACCATGCTGTTTTAATTACTACTGCCTTATAGTACAGTTTGAAGTTGGGTAAGGTGATGCCTCCCATCTTCTTTTTCCCGAGGATTGCTTTAGCTATCCTTGGGGGTTTATCGTTCCATACAAATTTCAAGATTGTTTGGTCAATTTCTTTGAAGAACAATATGGACATTCCTCCAAAGACTAGAAATTGAACTCCCATTTGACCCAGCCATACCACTCCTGGGAATCTACTCTGGGAAACCAAAAATACGCAGCGGAAACACCATCCCTACTTTTATGTTCATAGCAGCATTATTCACAATAGCCAGAATCTGGAAGCAACCCGAGTGCCCAAAATAGATGACTGGATAAAAAAGCTTTGGTACATCTACACAATGGAATACTATGCAGCTGTTAGGAAAAATGAAGTTATAAAATTTGCCTACAAATGGATGGACATGGAGAAGATTATGTTGAGCGAAATTAGCCAGAAGGAGAGAGACAGTTACAGAATGACTGCATTTATCTGCATAACATAAATATATAGGTACATATTATGATACCAATATCCAAGGTCAAGTGAAACATACATCAGGAGGTTCTGTCAAAGGTGGAAATTATCACAAACGTGTGGGAGTCAGAGGCTAGGTAAGACAGAAAATGGAACAGTGTGCTAACAATTGTGAGGGTACTAATGCCAACCTAGAACTGAGCATTAAATAGAGGCAAAAGGATACACATGACAACCCTTTAATGTATGTTTTGTAATCCATAGTCTGGAGAGGAAGGAAAAGAGAAAGATAGAGAAATGGAAAGAAATAAAGAACCTGCCATGGAGGAGGGCTGGGGAGGGGGGAGGGAACCGGGGACGTTGGTGGTGGGAGATGGGCACTGGTGGCGGGATGGGTGCTGCTACACTGTACCGACCAAAAAACCCAAATATGAACTTTTTTAATTGTATATCTTTGTAATTGTAAAAATAAAAAATTAATTAAAAAAAATTAAAAAAAAAATTTTGAACAAGAAAAAAAATAATTGATTCATGGACTGAAAAGGAAAAAGTTTTGCAAGACAGGTATATGGCCACAATAATCAATTAGAGAATGGAGCTTTCAGCTCTTATTCAGATTTTCTGAGGCTGCCTCCCAACATAGGATGATGCCATCATCTATAATTGTAAAAATCCCAAGTCATCCAACCTCCAGTCCAGCCTCGGCTCTATCAGCAGTCAGTGAAGAGAACTTGAGCAAGACACATCACCTCTGGTTTTCACCTTCCTGGACTGGAGATGAGAGAAATGTCTGGAGGAACACACTTAGAATGGCTCTGGGCACGTGCTAAACTTGCAATGCACACCTGTCATTCTCCTTGGCAATATTAATTAGCCTCTGAGTCACAGGATTCTAACACAGAGGTCAATAAAACAAATCTAGTAATGCTCTACTCTGGTGCTACAACTTTAAGAAGTATGGAGCTGTTTTAGTATCCGACAAACAGCAGCATGACTATTACAATTATTATTTTAATGATATTTCAATGTTGTAAATAAATCATATTGCCCCTTAAATATGTTAGGAGAATTTCTTCAGATGTATTTCAGATTTTGTGGTTCCTTCATTCCAAGATTGAGGATCCCAATCAGAGTTATGATTCTGTGAATCGAGCTTCATATGGATTTGGCAAAGAAGATTAAACCATCCTTGTAACAGAATCAGTTCTATGTTTCGAATTTAAAATATTTCCTAAATGCAGACTAAGGAAACTCACTAAGGATGCACATTTGCACTAAGGAGACAATGTTGAGAGATGAATCGTGTGCACCTGAATGCTTCCAGGAGGAAAATAGAAGTTTACCCCTGGAGACAGATCCCCTTTTGGTCCTTGCCTCCTCACAGCAGAGATTAGAACCTAATTTTACTGTACACAAATAAAAAATTAGATCTGAATTAGATCTGATTTTCCTGGTCCTATGTTGGTGCAATTTTCTTTTTCTAGTCTTCCAAACCCACAACCCCTGGTCATTGCTCCATTATTTCCCTTCTATCATTTTAGTTTTACTCTCACTTTTCACCTCTTTTCAAGGTCTCCAGCCATCTAGAGACCTGCAGGCTCTGCCTGCAGTCTCATTGCCTCATGTTCGCTGTCTGCTACTGGAAAATGAGCCAGTCAACAACCATTGACTGTAGCTTTACAACCATTGGTTATAAAATGGTTTTATGAAAAATCGTACCATTATTGTGAGGCTTATTTTGGATTAGAAATAAATGCTAATAACTGAAAGTGGTGATTTTAGGTCAGTGTGCAAAGATGTCAATGTGTAAATACTATAGCAAGAAAAATGGACATGCTTAATCCAATTCTGTATATCCATATAGTGAACCCCAACATGTGTGTGAAGCCAATACATGTAAACACAGAGATTTTCTTGTAATACTTTCAATCATCATTTCATCCAGCCAAATTCTATATCTGCTAAAATTCTTACTAATTACTGATCCTTAGTCTTAAGGAAGCTACTTCATTTTATTTATGTGAAATTGAGAAGAAGACTGTTTCATTCGCATAGGCATTATGATGATTGCTTCAAGTCATATGAAACAATTAATGGAGTCACATATTAGCAGTAACTTAAAAAATGCAGAAGCAATTCAAAAGTCCTTCAGCAGGTGAATTGATAAACTGTGGTTTATGCTTTTAATATACTCAGCATTAAAGTAAATATTGATAGAGAAGTAGAGAAGTGAAGGGGTAGAAAATGTGTGTTTGAGTGAAGGAAACCGTACTCGACCCAAATTGTTATATTGCACTTACATGAATTCTGGCAAAGGACTGACCACAAAAAACTGTGTGGTGATAAACCAAAGAAACTTTCCAATACCTTTAATGCACCGGAGTTCATGTCTATTTATATCTGTCAGAAGTTAAAGAACTGTGTACTAGAAGGGGAAGGACTTACTGTCACTGATAAATGTTTTAATAATCCTGATTAAAACATTTGCTAGAAATTAATTTGTTTAAAATTGATTATTTAATACTTAAATCAATAAGATACTTTGTAGGTTGCAGTGTTATGATCAATTTTGGCATATCATTGATTAAATTATTCACTTGAGTATGTAACAAGCTATGAACCGGATGGTTGATGATCCACTCATGTAGTAAACAGATGCATTGCTATTTTATAGATTTTTCTGAATTGTATTCATGAACAGCACAGAATTGTAAGTATGAATTAGTCTCTAAATTGAAGACATAAAGTGCTAAAAGAGAGAGCAGTAGTTTTTGGGTTCATTTTTTTTTTTGCAGGGGAGAGCTGTTTGGGTCACAACCCATGAAGCTCAGGATTTACTCCCGGCTCTGCACTCAAGACTTACTCCTGGTGGTACTTGGGGACCATATGAAATGCCATAGATGTAACCTGAATGGCCACGTGCAAACCAAGCTCCCTCCCTCTCTATTATCACTCTGCCCTGAGCAGTAGTACTACCACATACTAGTCCAGTAATATTTGACACTTGTACATATTACTGTAATGGTTGCCATAGTGAGTTGTGTTGATGAGTGAGATTTCCCTGACTCTGTTACTGGAACAGTCCTTAGGAGTAAAGGCACTAGGATTCTCCTCCACTTCCATCTAGCAGCAGATGCCATGTGTTGTCCAAAGTTTCCTGAACATTCTTGTCCTTCCCCATTCATCTCTGGGTAGGATTCGAAATCTGAGTCCTTATTCCTCGTCCCTCTACCTTCCACTACTGAAATACCCTCCCTGTAGCTTTTGTTGTTTTTTGTTTGCTATATGAACATTTGCCTTTTCAAGAAAAACTACATCCACCCCTCTTAAAATATAGTCATGCCCAATAGCTCCTGCAAATGATCGCTTCATAAGCAGAGTTCATCCTAAGGGTTGAGAACATGGAGGGGCACGGCATGAGGAATTGTTCAAAAGTAGAAGTGAATTCCAGGAGCCCAGGAGAAGAACAGTCATTCGGACCAAGCAAGAATAAGATCATAACCAGGGTACCCCAAGCATGGAGATATTCAAATAAAAATAAAATGGCTTTATTTGTTTTTCTTTACTTTATTTAAACACTGTGGTTTATAAAGTTGTTTATGATACAGTTGTTAAAAGCATTCAATGTTCCAATACCAATTTCATCACCAGAGTGACCTATTCTCAATTCTAAGATTACTGCTAATGGTAAAGCAATGGCCAGAGATCTCAGTGATTAAAATTGGGCAACAAGTGTTATTGTATTCTCTCTGGGTAATTGCAACATAAAGTTCCAATGACATAGCGAACTAACATTGTGGTTTACAAAGCTGTTTATAACATAGTTGTTACGGGCACTCACTGTTCCAATACCAAACTAATGGTTCTGGTTAGAACCATAACAAGTTTTCATTTGTGGATCCTTTTTAAAAATGGAACTGAGGAACTATTGAGAAAGCATTACCCCTTTTCTGACTAAGGCAAAGAAGTTCAAAAGCATTACCTGCATGTGTAATGTTTTATCTCTACAAAGAGAGTCATAAAAAGACAAAGAAACCTATCATTCAAAGAAGAAATTTGCATATTTTCAAGATATTTATTATGACTATTCTCAAAATATTTAAATTATGCTTAAAATATACTGAATGTGAGTTCAATGAGGAAAAGTCACAAGCTGACCACATCAGTGTAGCTGTGATTTTATGGCTCACAGGTAATTTCCTCAAGGACAAACAGGTAATAGAGGAACTCTGCTTGACAATGGGCCAGTCTGATACCATTGAATGCTTTACCAACCACATTGCATTATCTCTGAATAATTGCAGCATAAAGTTCCAATGACATAGCAAACAAACTGTATTACTCTGATCGCTGAATCAACTTTTTATGCTCACCAAAGGAGTAATGGCCATCTGGGTGATGAATCAGCCAGTGAATTCTTGAGCCTGAGGAGTTCCAATAGATTATTTTGTCCTTTCCGCAACAGCTCCACAAACCCTCCAATAACCACTGATTCTTCAGACTTGCATTCCTGTTTTTTACCAAGTGGAAGTCTTAGTCTCTACACAGATGTTGGAGAGCCATGTCAAGTCCAGACAATGTAGATGACAGCCTTAAGTCGTGGCTCCTGCTTATTGCTCGTTTGACTCGAGACTCCACCTGTTCGCTCAACCCTAAGATTCAGGAGACAGAGTCCATTTATTCGGACTCAAATCATTGTGATGTGGGGTATACATACCCAGGAAGAAACCTAAAATTTGTCTTGGTGAAGGATAAATTGGAAGGGTTTGGAGGATAAAGATGAGGTAAGTGGTTAAGTGAAATATCTGATAGTGTTAGAAAAATTCAAACTATTTTTTGGGACTACACTTGGTTACCTATTGTTCCCTCTTTCAGAATGTCTGTAGCCATCCACTATGTGGTCTGTGTACATTGTTTGGCCATTTCTTCAGTTGTTTTAGGAAGAAAGAAGAAATATATTTCCATTTTGAAACATAACATCACAGCTACATCAATGCGGCCAGCTAGGTGACTTACCTCATTTAACTCATTCAATATATTTTAAGCATAATTTAAATATTTTGAGGAAAAACGTGTTTAATAAATATATTAAAACAAAGTAACTTTCTCCTTTGAATGATGGGATTTTTCAGTTGTCTTTTTATGACTATCCTTATAGAGATGAAACAGTAAACATACATATATTGCATATTCTACTAAATATATTTTGCAAATAAGAAAACTACTCTAAGACTTGTTGAAACAGTAAGAATGACTTTGTGCAGCATGATTGAATTGGGTGTTTAGATTGAATTGGTCTGTTTATTGCAGAGTGAGAAGAAGGTGATAAATGATAAGAATTATTCAGAAGAGACGTCAAGGTAGAGTCATGCTAAACCCAACTTAGGAATTCCTTCCAAAAGCACATCAAGATAATTAGCTATTGGCAGTGTGAAGATGAGGAGTATAACTATCAGTGTGAGGATGGCTGGATATCAAGAGCGAAGAGCTTCACGTTCCACTGATAGACAAGCTTCTTGCTATGCCTGGGCGAGACAGGTTTGAGAAAGAAGCCCAAGGATAAGACCGTCCTCAAAGAGTGCTCTGAAGTGCTGATTTGGTCTGAAGTATTGTCTGTCCCTCCTCTTTCTCAGTGTAAAGAAGCAATCTTCTCTTCTGTGAACAATGTAAGGGTGTTACTCTCTCCATTGTTTTTTATTCACTAAGAATAGGGGGTTCATCTGCTGAGTATTTATAGCAGGACACTCGGTGGACAGTTTTAGATGCTGGATTTTCAGCAGCCTGAGTGGCCCAGCCCTCAGCAGTTCCAGGAACACAGGTGACCCACAGTCTTATTTGACGGTGGAGGAACCCTTGAAAGCTGGAGTGTGTGGGAGAGGTGAAGAATGTTCTAGAAAGTACTCTAAAGTCACAATAAAGATTTGGAGGTAGGTTTAGTTTTCTAAGTGATGACAGGTCAGGAGGAGGAGATGATTAATTGAAATGAACAGATGGTTTAGTATTCACAAATGATCATCAAGTTTAGTCCAATTTAGAGGAGATAAAAAAAGATAAATGACAGAATTGGAATCTAATACCCAATACGGTATGATAATGTTTTCTACTATAGCATATAATTTATCTCCAACGATTTCTCTTTCTGAGCAAACAAAATAAAGTTTGCTTAATATATGTCTTTATCATATCTTTATATATCGCCATTATGTCAGTGATTTTCAACAGCTGACCCAATTATTTACATGAGTGTTTTAATGGAATAATGAACAGCTAGACTAGCTTTTCGTGTTGTCATTATTTGATTATTCATTTGGGCAATGCAGAAGTGTATTTTTGGCATATGTGAAGCAAGATAGGTATTATGGAAAATTATTTATAAATATGTAAAGGAAGAACCTAAAAAGCAAAAAAAAAGTGATGTAAAGGAAGAGAAAGGGAGAAGTGTGTGCTCAAGAGATAACTCAGGCTTCTCCCAAGTGGAAATAGGTGAGCCACACAGAGAAACATGTAGACAGGCAAGTAAGGGAAGAGATGTGTTCAAGGGAGAACATGGACTGGAAGAGCAAGCAACCAAGTGTACTTTTAATGTTTGTAAATTCAGCATGAGTAACATTATAATTATTTTATAATAACTCCAAGGACAGTTATAGGATATTTTGCTGGCTTGTTTTGTTGGGGGACATGCATGACCATGCTCAGGGTTTACTCCTGGCTCTGGAGTCAAGGATCACTCCTGGCCATGCTCCAAGGACCAGATGGGGAATAGGGATTGGATTTAATTTCATGTGGACCAGGCAAATGCCCTACTCACTGCACTATCTTTCTGGGAAAGCTATAGAATGCTTAAAGTTTGCTTTATTGACCTTTATTTTATTCACCTTAAATCATGGGTTAGACTGATTAAGTCTAAAACCTGAGCCAAGAACCACTCTCAGACTTTATTTGTCTGATATTCTTTTATTGTCTGAGATCTCTGAGATACTCCAGCTTCCCTGGTTTTCAGGCAGTGGCTTCGCTTATTTATGAAAGAGGATGGGAACAAGCCAATTTCTCAAAAGGTATTTGTAAACTCTGGCTCTATGAAGTCAACTTTATTATGATCTAGTCACATCTACCTTATACACAACATTCTCAAATATGGCATCTAGTCCATATCTGGCTTGTCTATTGTTATAAGAAGAACTTGTGAAATAGATTGTCTTGGGAACTAAAACTATCAATAGTTCTTAATCCTAGAGGGACAAATGAAGTGAGAAAAGGGCAAATATTATCTTTTTGACAATAGCAAAGGACAAAGTAATTACAATTTAGAAAAGCCCAAGAGTAATAAGAAAAGGCTCTTTCTAGTCAGGCATTAATGACATTAAAAAAGCTGCAATGTTCCAAAATAATTGCAAACTATCATTATTACCATTATTTACAGATTATTTTAATTAATTAATTTTTGTCCTGTTCCATCTTGGTTTGTACTTTTTATAAACTCGTTGATTTCTCCACTAGATTATGAAAATTCTTAATGTGTCTGTGGTGCAGAATCAAGTTATTGGAGTCATTAGTAATCTGGACACAAGAATATCTGTCATGATCATTTCTATGGATATCAAAGACTCTTTCTGTTCCGCTTGAAGACTCTGCTTTTCTACAAATATACTTTGTAGAAGAATTAGGGCTTACAATTTACTGTAAAAGTTAAAAGGCTTTACATGACTGTTGTTAAAGTCTTGATGAGAGTTCATTTGGTTATTGCTGTGGCATGCATCAGTTTTAAAATAATCAGTGAAATTAGGACTGAGAGTATTGTATATGTTAAGACATATCATAGTCAGCAAAAGGTATTGATGGATTTTTATAGAACTTCATGCAGTTCATGAACTATTTGTTAATAAGACTTATACATAAGTATAATCTAAGACTTATTAAGCATCTCTTTTATTTGACAGTAACTTTCATGCAATTGAACATATCAAGTAAACCCAATTATATTTTAACATCTCTCTTCTTGAAAGAAAAAGTGAAAAATATCCTTTGAGAATTTCCACGGCCCCTCTGGGAAATCTCATAGTCAAAGTTACAAGACGAAGATTTAATTTAGATTTGATTCTGTAAACACAAAATATCAAAAAGTACCTAAAGTTTTCAACAGTTGAATATTTAGGATCCTAGTCAGAGTACCACAATACTTAGCTACCTGTTGAAAGCTGCAAAATACAAACTTAAAAATAAACATAAGAAATAATAGGATGAAATGATAAGTTCACAGTTGAAAGGAGAGGGATTGGAGACTGTAGGGTTGGCACCTAAGTGATGCATGCAGAAGGTGTGTGTTTACTCATGACGCTGCACAGCCCTGAGCAGCATCGAAAGTGAGGCCTGAGCACTAACCTGGGAGTAGCCCCCAGCACTGCTAGGCGTCCTCTCCTATGAGCTGTCCCCACACACTCAGTGAGAAGTGCCGTTTCTCTTCATCAATGGTCATAATAAAGCCAACTTACACAACAGTGCATCCTTTAGATTAGACACAGAAGTCATAGATCCTCTGTGGATCGCCTCAAAAGAGAAGGAAAAATGCCTTTTATCATATCTAATTATGAGCAAATGACAATCAAAAGAACACTGGTTTTAACAAGAAAATCTATCATTTGTTTAAAATACAAATGGGTTGTAGGTAGTAGAAAATAAAACCTTGGTCATAAATTGAGATGTAGTGTCCCGAATGAAGCGTGTTCCTATTTTCGTATCTCTGATCTGGAACGCGCTGCTGGCAACACAGAGTGGTGGGGAGGAAAAACGACGGGCGATAACACCGAAGAAGAATTACTCCCGGAAGACATTCAAGATATTTTCCTTTACATATTTTTTACCTAACTTCAGAAATCTTTGCCCTCTTATATCAGAACCTAGTAAACCAATTAGGAAAGACAAGCGATATTTACTAACTTTTCAAGGAAATCTTCCTTCTGTTATGCTTAAATAGATTTTGTTCTTTTTTGCCTTTTAGGGTCATATTTGGTGATTCTCAGGGATTACTCATGGAAGTGCTCAGGGACCATTTAAAAACACATATAAAATGGTGGGAAAAAGAGTCCGTATCAATGTATCTGATTGAATATGCTGTGTTCATCTTAGCAAGGAGTTCTGCAAGGGAAATAAAGGCATATATCAGCTATGGGGGCACTACCTCAATACAGTGAGAGTCCAAATGCCGGTGTCACCGAGAGAGCTCGGTAAATTTATAGCTGCTGCAATACTTTGCTTATGATGATAATATGGCAATCCCATCCTGGTAGCATGGAAAACTGAATTGTCTTTTTTAGGCAATCCATTTAATTGAAAAAAATACTATGCAAAAATTTATGAATAGTCCTACGTATATGCATAGATAACTAACATGTGTATATGGTTCTCAGTTAATAAAATAATGGTCGCATGTACTCTTTTGTAGATATAGTGTAATAGCACAGCTTAGGAAATTGGTGGGTGATCTCTATAGTTTATTAGCTATGAGACCTTAAGCACGTCATTCAATCATTTGAAACTTTATCATCATCTATAAGTGGTAATAATTATGGTGTCTATTTGTAGGGTTAATGTACTCATGGGATGTAAAAAAAACCATGGTGATTATTATATAAGCACTGACAATGGTTCTATAAATGGGGTATTGCTGGCTTTGGGATGGCAGGACAGTGATGTCATGCTGCCAATATGATTCTTACATCTGTAATTTTTGTTAAATTTGAAGGGAAGGCCTCTGCTCTTTTTCAGTGTTTGGACCACACCCAGGTGTGCTCATGGCTACTCTTGACTGCGCTCTGACTCTGGCGAGGCGTGTCTAACCTGCTTTGGTGATGGAGCTTACCTGCTATACCATCGCTCTGGCTCTAGGATTCCATTTTCATTGGGCTCTTTACCTGCACAGAGGAATTATAACTAACTGAAACTTTACTGGAAAAAAAATACCGGGAAGGCCAGTCAGTTCATCTCTTGAAATGCTCATTTTTGTTTGTGGGTATGCTTCCAAGACATCTGTGATGAAAACAGGAGATCTGAGAAGTCATTTCTCGACCTCAAGTCATCAAGAAGTCTTTTGGAAGTTTTAGAATTATATAATTATGCCAATTCACATTTAGCAAAACTTTAAGTCGCATTTTTGTCTTTCTATAAGTCAATGTAAGGGAATTCCCAGAGGCTCTTTCAGCAGCTTTTTTGCATACTAATTACTTAATAGTTTAAATCACAGCAGCAGCACCATCTATTGGGGACTTTGTCCTGAAACAAATGTTTCTGCTATACTGAGTGAAAGTGTAACAAAGTAAACGGTAGTTTCATTTTAATTCTTCTGCATATAACAGTATGTAATTCATAAACAGCAATGGACATATTCCAGAATTGCTACAAATTATTGATTAAATTCCCAAGATATTGAATGGTGCAGTATATTTCGAGAAGTCAAAAATAATAAAGGAAAAAGGAAACTTTAAGTATCAAAATCAAGAGACCTTAGAGGGAAAATACATCTTCCCTAATTATCACTATCTGATACCTACATGCCTTTTACCTGCTGATGCTGGGGTAACACAGCAATTTCCTGTAAAAGCTCAGCTCACCCCTTCTTTTGCCCCAAGATGATTTGTATGCAATGGGTGAGGAGCAGATTAGGCTACGATCCATCGATCAGAACTTTCAGCTGGATTTATTACACCAGATGGCTCAATTATTCTTAACAGGTTTCAGTCTCTGTATTAGAAAAAGCAGATATAAAGTCTGCTTGCTGGTGGAATGTATCTTTATGATTGAAATACAAGAAATAACTGAGTGGAAGCACGTCTGCTAGCAAGGCTACGTGGGCCCATTCCTTCTCTCTTACCTGCTCTGGTGCTGTGGCAGGTGACCAACAGAGGCATATGGAAGTCATTTGACAGTGCCGAGTTCACACTAGAAATTCTTACTTTACTTGCCCTTCGTCTACACAAATGGATGCGTGTGTGTGAGTGTGTCCATAAACCTACAGAATCAGCATGTCCTGTGGGTTACTCCAGCCTCTGTGCATTTTCTGTATCTTCCTCAGCTAGAGTTTTTCATTCAGTTCAATTCCTGTTAAATATTCCGACGTTGCAGGCATGCCCAAGCCCAGTTCCCTTTAAGCCAGCGTGCACAACACCCCTGCTTGCATCTGACTGTATCTTTTAGAAACTCAACTCACTGGAATAAGACTCTGCTGTCCCCAGTAACTCACCTCTAACACAATCTAAGTGGAAACAAAAAGCTCTGTCCATTTAACGTTCCTGGGTCAGAAGAACACCAAATGGCTCCTCCATACCCCACCCAAACCTTTCATCTTACATGCTGTTGTCTTCACCTTCTCTGCCAAATACACAACCATGTTCAACACGGGTGAAAAGCAATTCTGAGACCAGCCTTGCAGAATAGGCTGGTCATAACAGTAGTGGCATGTCACTGCCAAAATACATTCCCTTGGTGTGTCAAAAAATGTAACATCCCTTCAACCTAGTGATCGTGAATTCATGTTTCTAAGTCACCTTCCACACTCACTCTGCTCCCTCTCCCCTTCGCACCACGTTCATCTCCAGTTTCATAGAGAACCTCCAGGCTAGATGGGAACCTTTTTCACCAGCGCGGTCAGTGCCTGGTGCACCGCTGAAGGTGTCCTGATTTTTCTCCATCATCCCTCAACTCACTATCTGCACCTTTGGCAGCAATCTGCTAAGTGCTGTGGAAGCAAAGGAAATATTTATATCTGGTTCCCAAAAGAATACGTCACTTTTATAAAGAATATAAATGCTCTTTCTACTGACAGTTTACAACTCCACAACCAAAGTGATGCCGTGACATCCTGACATGGTAACATGAAAAAAAAATAAGAAGCACATTTTCTTATCCTAAGTTTGTTTCTCAGTGGTAGGCGTCTCGCTGAAATTATGCTGCTTTGGATCTAAACGTTACAAGTGGGGGTGGGGGAGTAAAACATAAATAACTGGAAGTTACATGAGTGAAAATTAATTAGCAATTCAAAGATCAATACTAATGCTAACTTTAAAGCTGATGGGAATCCTTAAAGATGTGTGTGAAATACTGCAAATGAGAGAGTTTAGGGATAAGGAGCATTTGCCAGATTTTTCTAGTTAGTTTAGTTCTGTTTTAGAAAATGACATTTACTATGAATCAACTCCACAATAGCCATGTACAAATGGAGAATCCCAATAAATGCTCATTTATAATGAAACATCAGGGAAGTGTCAGCAAAGTCTGTAGCCTACTAGACTCTCAAGTCCGAGACTGACGTAAGTGTTGTTGCTGTTGTTGCTGTTTTGGGGTCACACAGTGGGCTCGGGATCTAGTCCTGGCTCTGTGCTCAGGGATCCCTCTTGGTGGTGCTCAGGGACCATATGTCATCCCAGGGAACAAGTCAGAGCTGCTTCTTGCTAGGTAAGTGCCTTGACCTCTGTTCAAACTCCATGGCCCCAATGGCTATCAATATTTTAAAATAAAATAAGATTTACAAATCACTAGACTTCTACCCCCAACATATTGCCAACATTCTCTAACTACATATTATTTTGCTACCTCAGAGGAATTTGAATGGGGAAATGGGTGATTCTCAAGGCCATCATGGAAGAATAAAAACAGGGAAGGCTTTGTGAGTCCCTTGCAAGCCTGGTGGTGATTCACTAATAAGAAGCTTCTTTTCTTTTTAGCTCCAGTGAAGTGCAGAGCTCTAACCCTGGGGAGTCGCGCCTCAAGCATGAGGGAGAGGGAATGAAGATTTCTTCTCCAAATTAGGTTGTCAAGGAGCTCATTTACGCTACACACCACATGTGTGTGGGCAAACTGATGAAGATGTAGATTTATCATCCCCGAAACATGGAGGTGAGCGGGGTGACAAAAACCACAGCAATCCACTTAGGAGGTAAACCAAGCCCCTCTTCTCTGTAGGAGGCAGAACCATGGAGCTTTTGGCCTCATGTATTCCAAGCTCCTCAAGCTTTCCTTGTGGGTTTGGAATGGCAGCAAAGCTTATTTACAATAAATTTCTGCTTTGGTGTAAGGTTGACATACAGACACAAAGTCTGTTTTGTAGAATGTCTACATTCATTGAATCCTTTTAAAGAATCTTACTAATTTTTTAGTCTTGTTAATTTTTAATTAGTCAGACTGGATTTTGCTAATTTGATCACAGAGGTATGAAATATGACACTTAAACTATTGGAAGGTGAATGGATTTAGTCTTACTGGGAAAGACAATAAAATGATTTTGGTACTGAAAAAATAGCAGTTTTGAATAAAATTAATTAGCAAATGTTTGCAAAAAGATCTTCAAAATATTTCTTAGAACACTAGGTCATTTTAACTTACAGTCTTCAGTAAATATCAAAAGAAATATTAGAATATAATAAATGTACAACAGTAAAATCAAGACTGAAAGTGCACTTTCTACTTTTGTACATTTGGCAGCCCTAATTACTAAATTGCAAGAAAAGTAATTATAAGATTCCTACGATAATTTACAGGTTCTTAAAGTTTAAAATATGATTAAATGCCACATCTTAATATGAAAATGCCAGTTTTAGTAGTAGAATTCCAATGACAATTCCTATAGAGACAAGGCAAACGGGTGAAAACTCATAGACCTTCTCTGGCTCACGTAGTTTATATTTCTTTTAAGTCTTTATTACAGGATGCACAGTCAACCCTTCAGCGTGATCCCTGAGACCTGCTTCTAAGAGTTTCTTTTTTTATTTTCACAATCTTAAATATAATGCACTGTGCTTTTCATTCACTGCGCTATGGGTTAGGTTACTATAGCCACGAAGATCAAAGCTTAGTATTTGCTCATAGAAGCATTCTCCTCTCGGAATATTTATTTATTTATTAAAGGCTACAAAATGGTGACAAACTGACATGGAAGTCGCTTTATCCTGTATGAGACACACGGAGCAACTCATGCTTCTGTTTTGCTTAAGAAAGTGTTTCATAAAAATGTTCAGTCACATCTACCTGCCTTTTCAGAGAAGGTGGCCATTCCATATACTTTAACTGGTGTCACAACAATGTTAAAAACCAAGTATTTACATCTAAGTATTTATAAGAAGATGGTATACATGTGTAAGGAATGGCAACGTAACTTGAAATCACTTATTTCATATGAGAAATTCATAAGCATACAACAAAGGGTTTGGTTAATATTTTGGTTCGATTTGCTTTCTACTAGATTTTCCCAAATAAGCAAATCTGGGACATCTCTTGAGGATTCTATATATTTTCTTTCCAAGGTGAAGGCAAGATGATTTATTACCTTTTCCTGAGAAACCTTTGCCAAGAACAGACTTAAAAATCTAACTGATATCATTAGAAATGATAGATTCATAAGCATTCAGTTAGGATACAAAGAACGACACAGTAATCACTCATGGTAATATATGTTCCACCTTCGTAGTTGGTAGCAAAGGCTGCGTTTTTAAGCTAAAGCATATTTGAGACTGGAGAGATCATGCAGTGGGCGGGGCTCCTGGGGTGCGTTAGACCCAGATCCGATCCTCAGCAAAACATCTGCTCCCGTTATCCACGCCAGGAGACCAGGAGTGATTCTTGAGCTCAGAACAAGGAGCAAAATCTGAGCAGTGCTGGGAGTGGTCCAAATAAATAAATAAACAGACTTTCGATGCGTGCTTTAAGAAACGGTAGTTTCAGAAGAACGGGCCCATTAGTTGGGTAAATGAAGAGAACTGTCCTAACTTTCCATAAGAACGCCCCTGCGTGCCTTGTGCCTGGAGTTCTCAACACTCTTGGAGGGTGACCTTGCCATGACCTTGGGAGCAGATGGAAGGACACTCTCATATTCCTGAGACACAGCCCAGCTCAGAGGTAAGGATGCTAAAATCAGGATGCTCTCTTTTTCCCCCTCATTGAAGGAAAAACATGCTGTGATTTTGGTCAGAGCTCCATATTTTGGGAGCCCATCCATAGAAGCTTTATCTCCCTCAAAGATCTTAAGCCAAGTAAAATGTCAGTAGACTTGGCAGTGGGTGAAAACCAACTTCACAAACACACTCTTCATGGCTCTTGCCTAATGCAGTCTCTGGCATCCCTCTCAGAAAAACATAACGATGGAAGTGGAATAAACAGGATGAAGCTTCACTCCTGATGCAAAACAAACTCCTAAAAATAGACTTGGAGAGGTTCATTTAATAACTAATTCCCAGAGGACCAAAGGGCCACTCTATAGAAGAAGGTTGCAATTGCAAAGCCTTGTTTCATATGTGCCTAGGAACTAAAACAGCAAGTTTTGAAATGTTTTAAAACCTCTGAAGATTTTAAAACCTGGCTCAGAGGTGTTTTATTGTTCGTCTGACAGGTCAGGGGACACAGGGAGAGAGGGCCAAGTATGGCAGTGCGGCGCTACAATAAACCACAAAGGGGAAGTAGCTGGGCCTGGCCGTGGGTGTCAGCAGCACGTTGAACAGCAGCCTGTGGAGACGGACAGGAGCCGGAGGAGCCTGGAGCGCGCCTTAGCTCAGCATTTTCGTTCTTCACCATAACGAACAGCATTTTAACTTGGATTAACTACTGTATCCTACTGAGCCCTTTAGGCCAGTACAAAGACACTTGATCGAGCTGTTTTTCTTTTACATATCCTCATTTTCTTGCCAATGGACTCCAACGCTTCCCCCTGTGCGTGGCAATATGAGAAACTCCGAATGCTTCCTTAGTTTCACTGTTTTCTCACCTGAACAGGATTGTGCCTGACCTATATCCAGAATTCAATGTGACAGAAAACACCTCGGGGTCTCAGAGAGGGTACACAGGTAAGGAGATGGCCTTGCCTGCGAGCAACCTGGGTTGACAACCCCAGGGATGTCCCTGGGATCGCCTCAGGTTCCCTGAACGAGCCAGAGGTGATCCCTGAGCACTGCCCACTGTGTTCCCTCTTTAACACGCTGCCTTATCTGTACCAGCAACTAAATGCAACATTTACACTCAGCATCTCCTAGCAAAGTTCCCTGCATCAGTTTAAGTGTAAGGAAGGGTAACCCGTTTGTTCAAAGCTCTTTGACAGCTTGACACCCACAAACCTGCAGGTGTGTGTGTGTGTGTGTGTGTGTGTGTGTGTGTCTGGATGCATTTTCCCCCAAATCTTGGGCACTAGACCTTGACCTACACACATGTTGGGGAGCCAGCGGAGGACGTGGAGCGAGAACAGCAAGACAGACATCAAACCCTTTTATTCTGAATCTTAAATTATGACTTTGTATCATCAATATTTTGGTTACATTGTTACACAAAGGACAAATTAACATCCGGTTTGAGGTCTCTTCTTTGATTGCTTTGGGATTAGTGACATTTCCTTGGCCCCTCAGCTCGAGGCTGAGACTTCAGTGGTGCTGCTCCGTAGGTAGGAACGCTCCGTCCGGGGCTCCTGCTCCATCACCTTCATCCTGGTGGCATCCAGCCCAGTGCTGGCCACAGTGCCCGGCCCCTGACCCCGCACACCAGAGAAAAGTCCCGAGGGGCAGGTGCTGGCACTGGTGCCTCTGAAGCCCCTGACCAAGGTGCCCAAGCCAAGGTAATCCAAATCCACAAAATCCAGAGCTGGGAAGCTGCAGGACTGGCCGCACAGCTTCTTCTCTCTCTAGGATCCAGCCCTCCGGGAGTGTCTGGTTCTCAAAGGGTTCCAGAGCAGACATTAAACAGAAGCAACCCAGGTGGTGAATCTGGAAGGTCCGTGAGAGCCTCTTATGGAAAGGAGACGCAGAGTTGCCCCTTGCTCACGTTCACTTCAACACCAGGAACCTGTGAAGAGTTTGCTCTCATCATACCCAGTATTTTTTGTTTGGGTTTGGTTTTGTTTGGTCTCCTCCAGGAATTCAACAGCTTTTCCTCTTGCCAGCAGAAGAAAACAAAAACAAAAAACAGAAGTAGAGGCGAGGCGGAGAGCAGAATGGAATGAAAATAAAGCTTTGCGAGGAAACGAATAAACCAGAAAGACGCACACCGACATTACAAAAGTCACGGTCCAATCGTGCAAAATTTGCTTCTCTGGATAAAGCACTTCTTGACAGATTCACAATGTCCCCCGCCCCTCCCATTCTCCCAGGGGGGGGCACAGACTGAAGGTGAAGCCACTCTTTTCTTAAGGCTGTACAGACACACAGAGAACACAGTCAGGGGCCGTCTGGCAGGTAGCGGTTTGGGAGACCCAGGCTGAGTCCCTCTGTCACGGGCGGGACATCCGGGGTGGGCTGGGCTCAGCGGGACTCCTCCCGTGGGGCAGCGACTTGGGTCCGAGGAAAGCAAGGTCAATGGTGCCAACCATCAAATCCCATATTGACTTTACAATCACAGGTACAAATTGCTCAAATCGATCCCTTCATTTTCCTTCAGACCTTGTTGCCTGAAACAAATTAGAGGCGAGGATCCTGAGGAACTGTCAGGATTCAGAGAAAGTTCTGGAGATGCACAGAAACATCACTCTTCCACCGCAAACGTGTGCCAGAGGCTGGAGGCGTTAGAGGAGGCGGTCCGTTTCGGATATGTCCGGGGGGGGGGGGGGAGGGGCAAGGCGGACTCCGGATTCTGCAGCCACAGCAGGGGTCTGCCTTTAGAGGGGGAACACCAGGAAGCCCGAGAACGTGGAGTACTTCCAGCCGCCCATGAGGTTGCCTCTCTCCAGCTTCAGGTGAACTTTGTCCTCCCGTTCCATGAGCAGCAGGACCCCGTTGCTGGCCGCTTCTCTCGTGACGTCTTGGTCCCCTGCAAAGGCTGATATCACTGGGTAGCCGTTCTGCATTAAACTCACCTACAATGCAGAGTGCAGAGCTTAGCCGGCAGAGCCAGAGCAGAGTCCACCCACATGCACCCGAAGGTTCTCTCCTCCCCTGGGGACTCTGGGGACTCCAGAGGGGGCCAGGAAGCAGCAGGCAGCCACACTAGCCAAAGCCTAGAGGGTCTCACCGCTTCCTACGCACCTGGATAGTTTGTCTGTTGTACACTTTGACCACGTGGAAGCTGAAGCTGTAGATCCCTTTCCGCGGAGCCACAAATATACTGGAGGCAAGATCGAAATGGTTGCCGATGTTCACCAAGACCTGCAACAGAAGAGCGGATACTGCACAGACCTGCCAAGGCAGCTCCAGCCCACATCAAAGATCAAATCCAATCAAATCACAGCACCAGTCCCGAGCCACAGAAACCCCACGTCTGCCAGGCGAGACTGCCCCGGGAAGCAAGGGGACTCCTGCAGATCAAACAGTCAAGGGCAGGATTGATTTCACGGCTATTCCAGGCGGTGGCAATTAATAAAGATTTTTAAAGTGTACTTTATCAATGCCTCGATGCGTAGATGCAAATTTTGTACACTGGGGGCCTCGTAGGCAGCAAGGCTGAGACCAGAAGAAGATAAGACAAGAAATCACAAAAGGAACCGGAGCACTGCCGGGATGAGACAGGCTCTGGCCGAAACAGACCCTTGGAGCTAGAGAGAGAACAAGGTTCAAGGCTTGTGCACTGCAGCTGGGTTGCCGGCACCACCTGTGATCCCCACAGCAACCCTGGGCACAGCGCCCTGAGCACTGCTGGGGAGGTCCCAAATCTCCACCCAAACAATCGAAAAACAACAACAGCAGAAGGAGCTCAGCTGCGAGGCCCGCAGAGCACAGTGAAGCAGAGATGCAGGAGAGGCCCTGGTAGATAGGGCCGGCCCTCACTTCCTGTCCCGCAGGGCCCCAAACCTGTGTGCCTCAGTCTCCAGGTCCTGGCATGGTCCCACACATGGGATTGGGAAAGGACCAGACTCTGCTCCTCTTCTCTGAGCAAGGCCTTTGTTTGTGGAGCTTATGACATCATGCAAATCAGCACCACTAAATAGAGGAAGAAAGGGCAAGGCCGGGGCAGGTGTGAGCCCCGAGGAATCTCACAAGACAAAGGCTATTGGCACAACCAGCCCCCAGCCTCAGAGAGATCACACCACCCTGCGGGTGCTTTTCCTTCTCAAATAAAACCGGAGGTGAGAAATCTACAGTGCCCTGCCCAGAAGGAGGTGATGGGAGGGATCCTCAGTGGCATCTGATTCCCTGCCAGAGCAGCCACCAGAATTTGGGCCAGCTGTCCGCAGCCCAACCAAAAGCCAACTCTGGCCCTCATGCAGGGGTCCAGAAGACAAGAGAATGACGCATCTTCTCACTTCTCTTAAGACAAAAAGGCAGCGCCCCCTTAGATGAGAGACGCCATAACAGCATCAGGGGACTCCCTCCCTTACACACACACCATGCACCAATCACCGCAATGCCCAGAGCCCAGAAGTGCAGCCCCGCTGTGCCCAACCAAGAACGAGCTGCCCCAGGCCCCCACCCAGCAGACCACAGCGCCTCATCAGCTGCTGGACAGCAGGACCCAGTCACAGGAGACTCTTGGTGCTCGACTGTTCCGGACGGACACTGACCACCTGGCCTGTGCCCGAGCTGCGCTCCCAGACCCTTTGTAGGCTTTGAGAGGTCTCTGTCAAGACCGCAGAGCAGCTTTCTCAAAACCAACTTTCTTCTCTATTATAAATTCAGGACATTGGCAAGTTCAGGAGACTGTCGTGGAGAGAAGAACACCAAAGCTGTCCCAGAAAACCGAGGTTCAGGGAGTCTGTATTTGGGGTCTCAGGAACAGTGCCTGCACCTGCCCGTGATCACTTAGGCGTGAATCAGCTCCTCTTCCTGTTCCTCGGCCCCACACCCAAAGTGTGCTGGTGCCCACGTGACATGAGCAGCCCAGAAACACTGTGAGAACAATGTGGAGGATGCCGGGAGGTGGATAGAAATAGGAAGAATGGGAGAGGAAATTATTAATAAGGTAGTAGTTTCCAGATACCTATTTTAAATCTTGACTGTGGAAACAGATTAAGAAGATGCCCCTGCCCGCTCCCCCAAGAAAAAGCACAGCACACAATCGTCTGTGAGGATTACACACGCGAACACCAGGTCCACAAGAGGCCCTGCTGTGCACACAGCCTCCTGGGTCGGGCTGGTGGGAGGGAGAACAGCCTTACACTCAGGGAGCAGCGCACAGCCCCGGACAGTCAGCCCCGCAGTCCTGTTGTGAGCCAAACACAGCTCCAGAGGACCCCAAGGCTGACCCTGAAGTTACAGGAAGGCCTTCCCTTTGATCCCTTTGTTTCTGAGCTACTTCAGGAGCCAAGGAGAAGAGGAAGAGGACTTGCAGTCTGACATCCAGAGCAGGATAAACCAGGGAGGGGACTGCCAGGCTCCCGCCTTCTGCTTTGAAAGGATGGCGACGCTTCAGCGGGGCAGGACAGGAATTGCCTTTTTAAGCAGTGATGACGGCCCTTAATGGAGCCGCACTACGCAGTTCTATGCTGTTTGCAGGCTTGGTGTGGGCATTGCATTTTAGCCATATCGCGTTCCTGCCATCGCGTTTTTCCGTGACACAGATGTACCTTTCTCTGCTGTTTGACCCAAACCCTGCCCTGCACTAAGAGAAACGCCCACCCTACCGCCCAGTAAGTAACAGGAGCCTCTGAGCCGAGACCACTGAGAAGCCCCTTGCACACAAGGTGCCCTCCCTACACGGTCACCCACCCAGTGGCTGGTGCCAATCCAGCCCCGCAAAGCAGCGACGTGCAGTTTCGGGGCGGGGGGCTGGGGTTTGCAATGGTGCCGAGGTTGAGGGAGGGGGTCTTCAAAGTCCCTTCTTCACCCCAGGAACTCCCAGACCCGGCATTTCCAGGCACGCGAGTTCCACCCACACCACCCAGCCCGGAGCAAAAGCTCGGGCGGGGAGCGGGACGCAAGGGGAGCGCGCTGGGCGCACAGACAGAAGCGCCCGGCAGGGCTGGCGGGGCTCCTCGCCGTCGGGTCTCCCCGCTGCCACCCGCGCCGGCCCCCGAGCCCCGCAGGCCCGGCGGCCGCTGACCTGGTCGAAGTATATGGTCATGGTGCGGTTGCTCATCTCGGACGGCTCGTGGTTGGTGCTGCGCGTGGCCGAGAAGGCCACCTTGGCGCTGCCCGAGCGCACGGAGATGCCCAGCGACGAGGTGACGGCGCCGTCGGCCGACGGGCTGGAGTCGCACACCACCAGGCACTTGCCCTCCAGCACGATGGGCTCCGTGTCGTTCTGTGCCCGCACCGGGCGCCCGGCGGGCAGCAGCAGCAGCAGCAGCGCCAGCGCCGCCCCCAGGCAGGAGCCGCAGCCCGCGGGCTCGCGCAGCGCCCCCCGGCGAGCGGGCATGGTCAGCGCGCGGGGACCCTGGCCGGGCGCCCGCATCCGGGCCGGGGCTTGCGGGGGCGGCGGCGAGCGGGGCGGGCAGGAGCGCGGGAGAGCGCCGGGGAGGCGTCCGCCGGCCTCGGTCCCCGCCTCGGAGGGTCCAGGCCAGGGGCGTCCTCAGCAGACAGGCGCCGGCACACCTGTCAGGGCAGAGAACCCCAAAGCTGAGCAGGGGAGGCGCGCGGAGCACGGGGAGGAGGAGCAGGGGCGCGGAGAGCCGGGACCCCGCCCCGAGCACCCCCTTCGGGGCCAGGCACACGCCGACCCCACCCCCCACCCCCCAGACTAGACAACAGGTCCCAGGGGTGCGTGGGTGCTCTCTGGGGGTGCTGCGCGTCCCAGTGCAAAGACGAGGGTCGCTGGTCCCCAGGGTGCCACCGCTGTGCCGGGGGAGCTCAAAGCCCAGAGCTGAGCGACCCCACCACTCCGGCCCGCGGCCTCTGCTCCGGCGCGTTTGCCGGGAATGCGCTCGGACAAGCCTCTTCGGCCACCCGCCGCTCCGCCCTCCCGGGAGGCTATTTTAAGAAGTCCGCTGGGGACGATCGTGCCCGCCTTTCACTCCACAAACTCACTCCTGGAAGCTTCCTAAGGGAGAGCGTTGGGCGCGAAGGTGGGTTTTGGGGGAGGCGACGCGCTAACAGCCGCTTCCAACGACCCCCGCGGCCGCGCCTTGCCGAGGCGCCCTGGGGACCCGCAGCCGGGCGCGTGGACCCCGGATTCCCGCGAGCCGGTCCCCGCGCTGGGTGCGCTCTGCAGGTTTTCCCTCTAGCTCCCGGCTCTCTGGCCCTCGGCCGCCCTGCTCCGAGCTGGACGTGTCCTTTCCACTTTTCCCAGGCCCCGACTCGTCCAGCGGCGCGGACACGGCGATGGCGCGCGGGGAAAGGCACGGCGGCGGCCCCGTCGCGGGAGCCAAGTTGTGTCTCGGCTCCCTGCAGGCAAGCACAGGAGTTCTCGGCCGCAGCCCCCTCCCGCCCTTCCCGCCTCCGTCGCCGTCTCTCCCGGCCCCTGGCCCCGCGCCTTCAAAGGTGGCCAGAGCGCAACGGGCTGCCCAGAACGCGCGGCCGGCGCCGGGCAGGGTCGGGCACTTACCTGGAACGTCCATGATCCGCGAGCTGCGCGGCCGCCGGACAAGTTGCTCTGCTCGGAGACAAACGGAGGCGAGGTGGAGGGAGGGGACACCGGCGCGACCCCTGTCCCGGCGCGCGGCCAATACCCCGCCGCCCCGCCCTGACCGCACCCGCCCCGGGGACGCCCGCTCTCGGCACCCGCCGGCACCGCGCCACGCCCGGCTCCCGCGAGCCCACGGCCCTGCCCGCACCGCGCCGGGACCGCAGCCGCTCGCCCCACGCGCGATCCCTAGCGCGCAGCACCCCGCGCCGGTGCGCCCCAGACCGCTCCCGCCCGCACCGAGCCCGCAGAGTCGGAGCCCCCGAGCCCCGGGGCGCCCGCACCACGGCCCCGATCGGCCGCTCCCCAATCCCGGTCTCGCTGCCTCCAGACGGCACCGCCACCCGAGCCAAATGCCCGGCGACGCTCGGAGCGCGACCCCCCTGCTCCCACGGGCTCGCCCCGCGCCCCTGCGCAGCCCCAGCGCGCTCTCACCGCAGCCCCCAGAGCCCGACGCTCCCGGACAGTCTCGCCTCCGAATCAGGCCCCCGAGAGGCACCGGCCGAGCCTCCGCTCTCCGAGTCTCTCTTGGCGCTGCCAAATTCCCTCCAAGTCTTATTCCTGACTTGCTTGAGCACTTTCATAATTAGTGAGGAGGAAACAGAACAAAAACCCCCAACCCACCCACCCTCCCTCCCCCCAAAAAACCCCAAACCCGAAGCACGGGGAAGGAAACGCTCGGGTTTGTTGGCGGCGGCGGCTGCGAGTTTGGAGAGCGCAGAGGCGGGCAGGGACTGAACAATCGCCTGCGCTCGGGGTTGCGTCTCCGCAGCTCTGTACCTCGGGGCTGGCAGAGCTCACTGGCCCTGGGGCTTATTTATTAAAATGCGGGCTCTGAGCTCCGGCGGCCTGGGGAGACGCGCGGGGTGTCCGACCCCAGCGGTTCCCAGCGCGCGGCGCAAGTGCGGACGCGCGGCGCCACCTACGGGCCTGGCGCCTTGGTGCGGCTGGGGCTGGCCGCGGCCCGCAGCAGAGGCCAGGGCTGGGGACGAAGGAGGTTTGGGGACCTCTCCTGGCACACCCTCCCCCAGCGCACCCAAGCAGTGTTGGCCTTTGCAAAAACAGAGCGATAATAAACCGCTCCCCTCCCATGTCTTCCAAACCCCTTCCCTTGACAGCCGAACGGGCGCTCTTAATTTTCCAGATTTTTCTGCTCTAGCAACCAACTCTGCAGCCGCTTATCAGCGGTTGTAAAGGTTCTCAAAGGTCTGACAAAGACACCAAGAGTCCGTCCACGTTTCCCTTAAGGGACCCGACTCACTGTGCACATTCTTTAGAAGCTGGCTTTTAAAAAAAAGTCACTTTTTAGAAAAGTACTAAATCCTTTGACGTGCAGAACAGGCCTTTGTTCACAGACTGATCAAAAATAAACCCTAAATGGGCCAATGCTCCTCACAAGAACAAAGCCAACAGACTTCTCATCCTTCCAGACTTCACACCTAGCCCTCTTCGCTTTGAGGATCCAGTCTGGATTCCATTTTGCCCCACCCGTTCAGGTAGGAAGGCTGGTTCTCACAAGCGCTACAAAAACGTCTTTCCGTTCTGGAAGTGCCCAGACCTCAGCAGACCAACACCGAGGATGAAATTCCCTGCAAACCAGGTGGCCAAAGTGAACCAGTAGGAAGACTGGGGAGAGACTAAAAAAAATGAAGTTCAAATTATTGAAGATCTCTAATGAATGTGGTTGCAAGTTAAAAAATAAAGTGATTAAAGCAACTTCTGTACCTAACTTGCAGCCTAGGATGGAATGTGAAACAGCCGCCATCTCTGTCCTTCCGTAGAAATCCACTGAAAATGCAGGCACTTCCTCACTTTTACAACATGCCTGTGAGATGTACTGCATTTTGCTGGGCGCTTTCTCAAAGTCTCTACATTTGCTCCCATGTTTGTGGGTTGAATTCAGTGACAACTGTGCATTCTTACTCTGGGGTATCCACTTTATCCATTAAAGCCTGCATTTGAGAATCTCTTAGTGTCAAAAACAAGAAAGATTTATCATCCTGTCGTAGAGAATCGTGACTCGCAGCCAAGCATTAAAAGCAAAAGACACTGTCTATGAAAGAAATGTGACCGTTAGACCTGTTTGGAGATTTACTCAAGTCGCAGTATACCGCTCACACATCTCTGAAGCTTTAAATAACAGCTGCGTTAGGCAACTGTCTTAAATGCTCTGCTACAAATTTGATTTGAGTAATCCAAATTCAGACCCAGTGAGTCAGATTAATATCACCTTTGCTGGTGAGAGGAGAAGGGGCCCATGCAAACTGCGTGTCAACAAACGTGTTAAAATGATGCCATTTTCAAAGAGCTATCTAGAAAGTGGACACACTTACAAAATTACAACACCAAACATTTTGTCTGTAATGAGAAAAACAGGCAAGATTTAAATTTAGGCATAGGATTATTTTAAGAAGGAAGTTAGTAATTGTGAAAAGGAGCGGTTGAGAAGCAGAGCATCGCTGATTGAAGGCATTAGTAAGTATTACCAGATATTTAGATCATGGTGGAATGTGAGCCTGTAAGTACACTTAGAAAAGTTTCGGCATGTGGCTAAGATGGGAAAGTTTTCACTTCTAGTTAACACAGGGCTCTCCTGTTCTGCTCCATCAAGTGACAGCGAGGGTTGCTATGTGAACTGGAGCAGACGGGACAGTGGACTATTCTCCTAGCGGAAGGACACATCCACAGACAGCAGCAACCGTCTCCAGCATCTGGTCTGTCAGAGACTGCACCCTTGCCCTTATCTAAGCTATAATTTAGTCTACCCCCACTAGAGCGACAGATGGTTGCACAGAGTTGCAGAAGAAAGCAGTCGAGGGTTTAAAACAAGTGGAAGGGAGAAAGCAAAGCCAGAACTGAAGGGTCACCTCAGTTCATTGCAGAAGCGTTATAGACTAAGACCTGGAAACAGCCCAAGTGCCCAACGGCAGACAGTGAGTTAAGAAAGTGGTTTAAGAGCACCATGGATAGTATTTTAACTCTGAGAAAATGCAGAACCTTGGGGTTTGCCTGCTGCCACTTGGATGGAATAGTAGGATGTAGCTGAATGAAGAAAGATGAATTCCCAATGAATTCACTCAAATGCAGGAACTCAAGAAACAAAGGAAAGGGTTAAACTACCCCCAAGGTAAACATACCTGGAGCCTTGATCAGGAATCCCTGAGCTGAGCAGAGGCTAAGTGGGGAGGGGCAAGGGGGGGGGGGGTAGCACAGGGACTGTGGCCAGGGACTGTCAACCCCTGATGGACTGGGACACGAGAGCTGCGATGGGAAAAGCGTCCGGTACTGTTGCAAACAGCAGACCTCAATGAAATGTTCTAAGACTGTTAAAGAAAGAAAACAAAACAGTAAGAAGGGAATTCACTTCCTTTGGCTCCACCTACCTGAAATAGACCAGAAGATTGTTCCTTTGAATAGTACACACACACCACACTCACACACACACATCACACACACCACACTCACACACATCACACACTCACATGCACGTACAGAAATGCACCATTAGCCTGAATCACGCTCTTTTCTGACCTTCTTTCCAGTGAATATGTTATATTTAATGGATTGAGAGATACCTCAATGACTGAAGCATGCAGGAAATAGGGTTCGATTCCTGGCATTGCATGCATGATTTCTGACCACAGAGGCTGCAGTAGTCTCTGAGCCCTAATAAGAAAACAATGTTTATTTATTTATTGGCTTTCAGGTCATGTCCGGCTATGCGCCATACTTTCTCCTGACTGTGCACTCAGGAATCCCTCCTGGCTGGGCTCAGGGGTCCATAGGGGGTGCCAAGGACAGAATCTGGGTAGGGTGCATGCAAAGTAAACTCTCCACCCATCATACTGTCTGTCAGGTCTCCAAACCATATATATTTATATGTTTATTATAGATCTGTAATAAGTACTCTCTTCCAGATACTTTTGCAATCTTAGATGCAAATAGCATAGACATACCTTTTATAAATAACATGTCGACATTAATAAATAGATACATCATTTTGTTAAACTCTATTGAGTAATAAATGACAAGTATAGACGTAGACATCTAGATGTACGCAATCATATAAGAGGGTCCATCAGTAAGGGCCCTTGGTAAGTCCATGGGTGTGCGAAATTAAGGTAATCGCACACCCATGAACCCACATAGCCAATACTGTGACTTCTTTGTGATTTACAGGATGAAAATGCTTAGAGCTCTTTAAGATCCACTTAAGAGTTCCGCTGCAGTATATAGTATATATACTATACAGTATATAGGCTGCCATGGTGGGCATTAGAATATCAGGACTTGCTTTCCTTATAGCGAACAAGTGCAACCTTCCACCAGCCTCACCCCACTCCCTCCCCTCCAGTCCCTGAGAACTCCCCACTGTGTGTCTTTAGGTGATATCACCCTATTTCTGCATTTTTCCGTCTGGCATATTTCACTAGCATAATGTTTCCAGAACATCCAGTTGTGGGGAATGGAACATTTTCATCTTTTATGACTGGATATGTTTCATAATTTAATAATATAATAGAATATATTTGTGCCGCTTGACAAATGTCTGGTGTTATTAGAATGATTTCATCAGTGAAGCAGAGGTGGTGTAGTTGGCCATCATCTATCTTCATTCCCATTCCTTCCCATTCTAATTGTCGCGTGACTTTCTCGAGAGTGGTGCTGATTCGAGTTTTGGTGAAATGATATCATTTCACCAAACACCTCTTTACATCAATAATCACTACCTTGTAGAATGGTGAGATCCTGGTGGTGAATCCGTAATACAGCTCACGAAGGATCTTCATGTATTGAGTTTGAAGGCCCTGTTTGGCTAGGGCTTCAATGACCACTTCAGTCTCAACAGAATCAAAGGCTTCCTTTAAATTAATGAACGTGAGACACAGCAGCATCTTGAACACCCTAAAAACCTCAATGAGCTTGGTTACCGTGTGGATATGGTCTATTGTGCTTAATCCTTTTCGGAAGCCAGCTTGCTCACATGGTTGTCCTTCATCTAGTGTTCTGCCAATCCTGTTCAGGATGACTCGAGTGAACAGCTTGTAGATGATAGACAACAGGCAGATGGGGTGATAGTTACCAATGTTGTGAATGTCTCCCTTCTTGAGCAGTAGAACTGTCCTGCTGGTTTTCCATTGGGAGGGTACCTTGAATTCAGACTGGTAGTGTGTGAAGAGCGGAGCCAGTGTAATGATGAATACTGAAGGCAGATTCTTCAGGTATTCAGGTCTGATGTTGTCTGGGCCAGGTGCTGTTCGCTTCTTTACCAACGAAACAACATGGGAATGGATTTCAGAAGGGAGAACACTGGGATTTCAGTAAGGAGAACACAGGGAATGACCTATCCATCCTGCGGAATTTGGTATGTGGGCTGGTGGACGTGGCTATCAAAGAGATCCGAGTAGAAGTCATGGATAATCTTCTCCATTGACTTTCTGGAAGATGTGATAGATCCATCAGGATGTCAGAGGGCAGTCATCTTGGTCTTATAGTTGGTGAAGGACAGGCAGGAGTTGCGGATGCTTTTCCCGGCTTCTGCTGCATCTTCCAGTATTTCTGCTCCTCTGTCTTTGAGGTCTTCCTTTATCGCTTCTCTGCACTGCTTTGCGAGCTCGGACATTAGCATATGGTTACCTGAGGCTTGCACCTTGCCATGTTGGTGAGTGAGCTCGAGAGTTTCTGAAGACAGGCATCCTTTTTGTATCTTTTTCTCTCTCAACATTCTTTGCACAATCATGGAGGTGCTGAACCAGTCAGTTGTATTCTTTGCCAATGTCGTCAATGATGGCATCTTCCCATGTTGCTGCAATGGTGCCAAAGAGTTCCCAGTTGGTGGTCGTTCTGCGAGTTCTCGTCTTAAACTTTGCAGCCTTTTCTCCCCATTCTGTGAAGTAGAATTTTGCATGAAGGAGACGGTGGTCTGATCCTGTTTGGAATTCTGGATGACAGCGACATTTGTCTGGCAAAACTGTTGATTAAATATGATGTGGTCAATTTCGTTTGTGGAACTGTCTACCAGGAGATTCCCATGTCCAACATTTAGATTCAGCCTTCTGAAACTGTGAGTTACAATGGATGATCTTGGTGGACATGATGAATTCAGATAGTCTCTCACCCTGTTCATTCCATTCTAGGCCATGGGTCCCGATGTGGAGTTCTTCAGCTGATCTTCTCGGTCCTATCTTGGCATTAAAATCACCAACTATGATCTTGTAGAAGGTGCAATCTTCTTTATAGAACTCCTCTAGTTCCATGTAGAATTTCTCAGTTTCTTCTTCCTTGTATGTGGATGTGGATGTTGGTGCGTAAACAATGAAGATAGAAACTGCTGACAGTGAGTCACATCTCTTCAAATGTAATCTTCTGATCGGCTTTTTAGGCACTCAAATTAATCAATGCTCATGGCCAGGTTTGTGTTGAAAAGGACACCGACAACACAGATGCCTCTTTTGTCACATGTTCTGAGGAACAATTCTTCTCCGGTGTCAAAACGGTGTGATGTGATTGGCATCTTCTCATCTTGGCCAGACCAATGATGTCGTACTTGATCTTTCACGCTTGCACCATCAGGTCCTCGATATATGCTTCCAATGCCAGCGTCGTGTATTGAAAGTACAGACAGTCATTTTAGTCCTTCTTTGTTTTGGCAACCTAGTTTGGCCGTGAGAGTTCATGTAATGCGACTTGGAGACGACCACTGGACTAGAGCCATTACCAACTGGATCACATGGGACGTCAAAAGATCACATGACTACCCACTTACAAGATGGTCAAGACCCTGAATGAATGGTTTGAGGCTCTTCGTATTCCTGGAGCAAGCAGATGTCATTGGGCTAGACTGGCATGTGATAGGGACAAATGGAACCGTTACCGTTGCCCACTTGAGCAAATCTACAAATAACGGGATGTCAAGTGATCAAGTGAATAGACTATATCCATTTTTGCATAGATACACACACTCACACACATATATATTTGGATCACATTTCTCATTCATTCATTTATTAAGGAATATTTATTTGGTTTCCAAACTTTTATTCCAGTAAATTTTGTTTCTGTGTACATCATGGAAATGCAGCAATCACCATGAGTTTATGATTTTAGTAGATGATATCTCCCCAAGATAAATGATATAGTATTTTTATTTCAGTAAAAGTAAAATTTTCTGAAATTATTAGCAAATACCTTTTCAATGTGATATAATTCTATTCTGTAGGATTAGTAAATAGAAGATTAAATGATCTTATTGCTAAATACTTCTTCAATTAAACATGCTAAATTATTTATAAGCAGCAGCACATGTATTACACACATGAACATGTATATTCATACATATTTGTTGGTGAAACAGAAAACAATGATGTGAATATCAACTTAAATATGCTTAGTAGCAAACAAAAGTCAAAATTGTGACTTGCAAGCTCTAAATAATTAACAACACAGGTAAAACTCTTTAATAACAAGAATCAGTTCCAATTCCATTCCATGAAAAGTTCAAGAAAAATTTCCTTGATGGAAATTTAATGGACTTCTTATATTTGAAATCTGATGTGTTAGAAGAAACAGAATTCTTGGTCTGAAAAATAATGATTTAGCCTTACTTTTTCCTGCTATGTCTCATTGTCTTACATAACTCAAATATTCAATTTCTTCTATGTAATAGTAGAAAATGTCTCTATTGCCTTACCAAATTGCCCCAATTGTCTGCTGCTCATTATTCTAATCTTATCAAAACAAAAATCCTATAAACAATGACGCCATTTGTCAACTCTAATTTCTCAATAAAATGTAGTAGTTCCTAAATGAAACCTTCTGCAGGATATTACTGGAAGAAAAATTTAGTTAGTCTCCAAAGCAGTAGAGACTCCTTGATATGTAGATAATTATTTTCTGAATTTTTTTATTTAAACTATTGTTTTCTACTATTACCATTTATACCTCTATTGGAATATTTTCATGTGTGATTTCAGGCCAACGCTTTTGAAATTCAGATCACTTTGAATCCATGTAATAAATAAAAATAATATATTTTAAACCTAGAAACTAAATTCAAAATAAGGATACACATGACTAAGGACAATATGGAGCTGTTCACATTTGTACTTTCAGAAGCTCCTTTGGTGTTGGAGGACATGTTTAGCTAATCTGGGAGTTTTGTTGTTTTGCTCACTCCCAGCTTAATCTTATTTAAGCCAATGTTTATTCTAATGAGATCTCTCTTCTATGTAAACACTGCTAGAGGGTGTGGCACTTACAGAAGTCACCTTGATTGAATAACTTCTGACTTATACATCTACTAAGACTTCTATGTTTTCTACATTGGGCACAGCTCCTCTTTATACCCACTGCACCCAACGTGGGACAGTTAGAATTTACAAGGAGACTACCACCCTGGCTACGCTGAGACTAAAGGTAGACTATAGGAAGGATCATACTAGTTTGCTCTAAGCAGGCGAGTATGACCCTTTCAGTACATGAGAACAAGATACTCAGAATCACCCTGGTGCAGATAATAATAAGGACCTTGTGGGTACCATCTAGATTACATGAAGCTCATGAAGTTAAGATGTATTACTTTATATCAGCCCCTCTCTCTCCAGTGTTTTACATAAGAGATAATCTCGGGATTAGTCCTTGGTGTAACCTTTGTTTATACCTACAATAGGGTGTGGCACTACACTCTGTTTAGGGTTCTTTGTTGGCATGACAACCTCCAGATTGGAGTTACTTTGGTGTATATAAGGGGCTGACTTGAGGCCCCTTCACCTTTTGCCTTTTGGTTCCTCAGCCTTCAGCTTTTGGCTCCTGCAGCTTTTGGCTTTTGGCTTTTTGGGCTTCTTCCCTGTGGGATCTCGCCTTGTGAGCGTTTATTCCCCTTGGAAGTTTTTACACGTGGTGGTCGCCATCTTGGCCTACACGTGGCTGGGGTTCTAGCCTGGAATCCTAAGCATCGGGTTTTCCTTTTGCTGATTTGTATGCCTGAACCTGTGATAAGTAAAGCCTTTTAAAACCGCATCGGATTCCTGAGTGTTCATCCATTCCTCGCCTACTGGAGGTAGAAGGGAACTCGCTTCCGGCACTGTCGGGGACCCCGGCGGAGCGCCCGACACTTTGGGGTGAGGATGAATGTGTTTTCCTCTCAAATGCTCAAATGTTCTCCTCAAAGAGGAAGTCGTCTTTTTTCATTGTTCAATAGTACTTTAAGTCCAAAACTTTTGGAGATAACAGTGAATAGTATTTAGGATACTGAGACTATGATCATTTTTAGTTTCTGAAATATTTTTTCTTTGGAAACTGTGTTATTATGTGTATTCATTTTTTGTATTTTCTTAAATTATTTTGCTAAATTTTGTATAAATCATATATATTTACTGGTAAAACTTAAAACAATTAATAGAATATTCATTTAAATATGCATTGCAGCAAGTAAAAGGTCTAAATACTCAGTGATTTGGGGGCACTTTAAATAATTAACAGCATAAATGAAAGTTTTTAATAATCAGAATTTGTTCCAGTGCCACTTAATGGAAAGATAAAGGAGCATGTAAGTTCAGAGAGAGTATGACCTTACATTTTCAAAAGCATGGTGGAAGCAGCAGAAATAGGGGAGAGGAAAAGTTGAGAGAGTACGGGACAATCCTTTGAAAAGTGCAGTGTTGGCTGGTATAAAAAAAAAGTACCGTGTTGAACTATGTCACTAGAATGTGGAACAGTCCTCAGAACTGGTCATCAGATCTGGGGCTAGTTCACGGCGCCTCCGTGTCCAACCCGGCTGTGTTTTTCTTCTTCCTTACTGACCAGGAATCAGGACGCTTTCCTCCAGCATAGCTCCTGCAAACTGCGGACAGATACATCTGCTCCAACCAGAGGCAAACGTACCTTGGATCTGGCCTAGTTTAACTATAAGTTTCTACTTGTTCCAGACTTCTCTGGCAGTAGGGAATAATTATTTTATGCTTGCAATTAGCTGTTGGAGAAGTGTGTCCTTGGAGATCCAGGTTGTGAAGAAGTCCGTGAAAAAAACAAAGCCCTCAGAACTGTGGGGTTTTGCTAGGGAGCAACCCAGAGGCTAGTACCCAAAGGACCAGATGTTTCACTGGTCCCAGCTTCCTGGACCCCTTCAGAGACGTGCTCCTGATGGCAGACCATGTGAAAGCTATTTCCGCTAAAAGGAGTCTTTACTATACACGTACCGATCCTCTTACACAAAATAAGTGCAGGAGCAAATATATCTAAGAAACTTCTTTAACAGAAGCTGAGAGGTTTGCTGCTGCCTGCAGGAGAATGTAGGGCTCAGGCACATGAAGTTCTCGTCTGGCAAACATGGGTGCCATCTTGACTGTAAGGACCCATCCTTCAGCTTATCAAATGCCCTCCCAGACTTTGGAGTAGAGAGTGACCGTATTATTGTAGGAAAGAGATAAAGAATTATAATAAGGCGTTAAGGCATTAAGGAATTGAGGAAGGGGTCCTGGCTGCCCATAAGCCCCAAACTATAAGGATACTGGTGCTACCTGGAAGTGTGATTAAGAGTGAAGATGCAAGTGTCTGGAATGATGGGTCAGGTGGAGTGCTTGCTTTCCTTCACACAGTCCAGAGACAAGCCCAACATGGAGTCCTGAGTAGTACTTCATTATCTGGGCTCACAATAATGACCCCAAAAAATCCCCTCTCCAAAATGGGGTGCATCAGTTATGTTATCTGGGGTGAGACCTAAAATTCTACATCCGTGATAACTTGGTGGTGAGTGCCGGGTTGTGGGGTCTACAGTTTGCCCACTGAGTCACAGCCATCTACCCTTCCACTCCTCTGGGGACTTTTACAACACCTGAAAAATAATGCAAATCATTACTCTAATATATTTAGGGAGGAGAATATGCTCAGGTGAGCAGAGTGAAATTCATAACTAGGAAATGGTCTGGTGACCAAGACACAAACACAGAAGCCAATACGCAACTGCCCGATGAAAGAGGTGCCCTGTCAAACTGCGGAAGATAGGTTCTCATTTCTTCTTTGTTTTGTACATGTCGCTTCAAAAAGATAAAGAAATTGGGATTGCATTGAGATCTTATGGGAAAAATAGTTATTTTGGCTTAATTTTAGTAAGACAAATGAAGAATAGACCAAAACATAGTTGAATCCACCTTTTTTGACTACTAGAGACAGTTTGTCATTCTCAGTGAGATGGGGGTGACTCCTAAAAGACATAGAATTTCAACTTATTTGTACCTTCTTAGGAAAATAACCTGCCTGGAGTTGGAAGTTTTATAGTGACTGTGTCTTTACAGAAGTTAGCGTTGCTCTGTCTTGGAGTTAGAAAGATGTTGCTGTTCCCAGCTCCAGTGGTGCAGGGACCAGGGAGAATCCTAATTGGATCTGCTCAGAACAGGTAGAGACGGAACATCGGAACACCTGCAGAGAGGGAAATATTCTTCTGGTCGTAAGATCAAAATCTTGTTGGGCCCTTTGTGAGAGGTGGACTTTGTTTCCTCACTGCCAGATTGTTCACATGTTAAATATTAACTTGAAGATGAGGGAATTGTGGAACCAAATCCATCCCTCTGCAGGTTGACTAGACCTGTGTTTGATGAATCATTGTTCTGATTTCTCATGAGAATCTCCAAGAAGGCGTATGGATTTCCCTTCAGGATCGTCATCATTTCCAATAAGGATGAACATTTGTTACATTACTAATATATCTAGGGCACAGATTGCATTATATCATTATTTCTCTGGAGAAAACTCTAACCCATAGGGAAAGAAAAGGAACGTATTCAATGAGAAAAAAAATGCAGAAAGAAAGTCAGCTAAAGTCTGAGGATGCAGAGTTCATTTTGAGAGTTGACATGATTAAAGAAGTTCCCAGGAAAAAGAGACTAGAGATAAAGAAATAAGAGCAAACTTTTTTTAGGCAAGAACATCCCTGTCAAATTCCAGACACAAACCTAAAGCAACTCCAAATGCTTTTACATACTTTTCAAAATTGATTTTAAAAATGGTTCATTTAAATAAATGCGAGTTGGCTTACTTGACAGAAAGATTATTTTTTAAAAATCATTTTGCAAATTAAGTTTTAGTTTAATTTGCAACGTTACTTAATTTGTAGGGTTAAAAATGTTGGCCTAGTACTAACACATTTCCATAATTTATTTCCGGGTATTAAAATCTTGTTGATCATATGTTTATATTTGTTTCGGTTTGTTCATTCATTTGTCTATTATGATTGCTGCCTTTCATAGAAATATCCTTTATGCTTATTTTCAAAAATATAAAAATCAAAAACTCCTGCTGTAATATGTGGTTTGCATCATTATCTATAATAAGTTGATCTTAAAAATGTGGAGAAAGAGACAGAGTGACATGCTCCATTTTCCATGAACACGTGGTTCAGACTGAAACTATGGAAAAAGACAATATCATTCCCAAGTGCAAAGACAACTCATAACAGAATGAAAGATAATATATTCCTTAAACATTGAAGGTAAATGGCAAAAGAAAGTGAATAAAATAAATGCCCACTAATGTAAAGCAAATAAAATAAAAAATCAATGAAGATACAGTAAAAATTATTATTTAGACCCTGGGAAATACTAAGGGAATAAAAGAAAACAAACAAAAGTTATTTTCTAATACATTTATGACAGTCACTCAGAAAGTATTAGGCAATAAACTGTTATTAGTACCTTTCATATTATTTATTCTGTATTTTTCATTTACTACCACATGATTACATTACTTTGGAAATAATTTTTATTAAAAGTCATGGAATCTATTTTCTTCAGATACCATGAATATAGATATGCATTTGATTTTTTGAGACTGTCTCAGCAGAAAGGCCAGAAAGGAGAAAGCATTCTGATTTCTGATTTTTCTTCTCTCTTTGACCTTCATGAGTCTCCCACATTTTCACTTAGAAAAATCATGGTGGGTTTCTCCAGCTGCTGAAATAAGCTTTGAAAGATTTTATATCTGCAAGTATGGAGTAAGTGTTCTTTCCCCTCAGGGCTTTCAAATTTTAAGCAAATAAGTGAAATAAGCTATGATTTTTTTTAAAGGGCAAAAGGAAAAATTAAAAAGAGGCTTGGAAAATCAACGCCGAGATTCCGGCAGATAGTAGTCAGCACAGAGCACTGCCAGCAAACAACATATACGTGTGAGTTTCAGGGCAAGTCACTGGATTAAAATGTAATAGTAATAAAACTAAGTGAACAGAAAACATGTCGGTGGACTGAAGTTCAGAGCAATTTTCATATTTAGAGAAGTTTAATCACTCCAACTAATTTCCCATTTAGCGCACATCCAAGATAACTTCAGGAAAACTAGAAAATTCAATTAATCTGAGGCAGTTCATAATTCAAACCTACACAGTTGACAGAAAATGTAAGTTGACACCAAGCATCTTACTTTTGGCTCTCACTGATATTACAAACTCTTGATAATAGGTCTGGAAAAGGAGAACTATGGAAACCTTTTGCTGGACGATTTGAAAATACTAGCTTTATTTGTCAGCTGTCTATTCTTTATCACAAGCTTCTGTGCAAATTGATTATATTTTTAAAAGCATACTTCTGTAAACAAGCCATAGTATAGCATGCTTTGGTTGTAAAATCTGTAGGGCAAGAATAATTAATCCCATAATCTCTTCTATAATTGTTCCTCATGATCCTTCGAGTATAACATAGCTAATCACGCTAAAGGAAGTGAAAGTCATTAGACTATTAGTATTTGGTTTCTCATTCCACTATTCCAATTTTGCTTGGACTGTGATGAAAGCAGTGGATTTGACATGTATTATAAAATTTCGAGTCAATTAATCCCTGATCTGCCTAGAAGATGTTCAGGATAAAATGACAAGAACCAAGAATCATTTTAAGAAGAAAAATAAACTTCTCTGTCAGTCTCTTGGACTTCTGCCCAAATCAAATAAAAAGAATTTTCGATCATGAGGATTTCTAGAATTTCTTTAAGTGAGGACGTCTTCCTTCTAAGTTTCAGGGAATTACCTACCAGGGTTTAGATTTACTCACTGAAAGAAGTAAATTTAAAATATTTATTTCTGTTAATATGAAGGACTCAAAGGAAAAGACTGGAGTGATAGACTTTGACATACTTAAATAAATCATCAATTAAGCAAAAATAGATGCTTACACAGGAAAGAAACAGGAAACTTGGAGTCAAAAATCTTCAGGGACCAAATGTTGAAATGGTCTCAAATATACCTGGCACGGTCCTCAGTAACCGTTTAATCTCAAAAAGTTAGAACCAGTCATTTAAGGAGGCCAATCTCTTCATTTACCACTTTTGTTCATTTTACTCCTTATAAAAAGTGATGGAAAAGATGAAAACAACAGTAATTTAGTTCCCTTTAACCTATGTTAGGCCAAAACTTGAAGCCACAAATAGATTTTTATTGTTTGGCGCCAACTCGGTGCTGCTCAGACTTGACTCTTCCCTCTGAGCTCAGGGATCACTCCAGGCAAGTCAGAGGACTATATGGGTGCTGTGAATTGAACCTGGGTCAGCTGCTTGCAAGACAAGTTCCCTAACCACTGCATTATGGCTCCGGTCCCACAAGTGTGGTATTTAATATGGGGAGTCTATTGGAGACCAGGACCACCCAGGAATTCTGAGCGACTTCATACTTCACACTATAGCGTGAACCTTTTGCTGTTCATTGATTTATTTGCTGGATTATTTCAAATGGACATATTTTTGGTGCCCACTGGACAAAATCACAATGAATACTAATGAACAATAATCTCGAGATGTGAAATTTTATGACTACTCGCTCCAGCTCAGCAACATACTAGAGAAATATTTCAGAAATTACTACTTGCTCACTGAATGGTGCCAGAGAAATGCTTACCTCGATGTCTCAATCTTGAGGACCACTTGAGGGAAGCAAGTGGGTAGAACTGATTGTTACTTCCTTAGGTTGAGGCTTGTGAAAAGCTCTCCAAGGCTGAACTATTTGTGTCTTTCACAGCAATGTGCAGTGTTGGAGAAGTCCCTGCTCCCTCCTCCTGGATGCCATGGAAGAGAAACTCTCATTAATGGATGCTGGCACTGAGTAGGAGAGAAATCACCTTTGTGCTATAAAGTTGCTTTGGCTTGGGCGAGTTCACTCTTGCAGCAGATTTCAAGTCTCTCCAGGCCAGCATGGTTGGCATCATCCTATTCTTTCAACCAGCGAATGTATCTGGTATTATTGTCCTGAGGCAAATCAAAAGGGAAGAGAAAACAGGGAGGAACTTGCTGCCGCTCTAGCCAATAGCAGCACCACCACTTTCGAAAGCTGGCCTGTGAACTTTCTGCATTGCCCTCACTAAACTCGTCAGCAGGTGCACGCAAATTTCAATAGATATGAGCCACTATTTCTCATGATCCTAAATAAGTATGGAAAACGACGCCTCTTTACAGTGGTTGGTCCCATTTTTGTGGGGCTGGCACTGATTGAGAATGAGTGTGCCAGCTCCCAGCAGCCCTCAGCAGGTATCACCCTATGGAAGGTTACAGGCAGTGAGCACTGAGATTGGTGTAAGGAGGAAGAAAGTAATTCTAAAGTAATTCCATTCCGCCATTTCAGGAAAATGGTGAAAAGTGAAAAGCAAAGCAACTTAAAGCAAAGTTCTGGTAGATGCTAAAAGCTTTGTGATGCCCAATAGCTGGCGATGTGGATCCGCCCATTCGGACTTGAGATTGGAGTGAGCGGTCAGAAATCTTTGGGATGAATAATGGAATGAGCGAGGTGCAAAGGTCTGCATCCAGACTCTCTCATAAGAACCCAGCATGTTTTCATCCTTCTTTGGTGGAATTCTAAAGTGCTGTGGAACAAGGGAAATATATTGCAACCATCATGGAACAGAGTGGTGAGATTTATGCCTCTCTATGCCTATCATGTCCCCCAACAAGCCAGTGACATTTATGAGTGGCTTTTCTTCTACAATAGTTGCAATGGGACCCTTGACCCTTTTGCCAGAGAAGCTGAAAGATGACAGCTATAGTGCATGCCACCATTATCTGGCTTTAACTTTTGGCTGGAATCAAAGACAGAACACTTTTACCTCTTCCTCTAAAAGTAAATGCAAAGAATAAAGATGACCTGAGAGTAAGTACGGAAGTCAGCCTGCAGAGGGCAGGCCTGGTGGTTCGGAGCTTGGGGAAGGAGGGGCTGGTTACACAGCCATAAAACTCTCCGGAGGAAGAATGCCAACAAGTTCACATTCATGTAGGGATGTAGGTTGTGACGCCCTTAAGGGTTCCCTTTATCCTCGCCCTATCTGCCCACTCCGACAAGCAGCTGTTCTGAGAAGCCCAGGCAGAGAGGGCTCAGGGAATGAGACAGATGAAAAAGTCTGCACCTTCTGGGCCAGAAGGCGACAATAGGCAATATTAGAAATGTTTTATCTGTGCTATTGGAGGCTCCTATTGGTTTTAAAACATCATGGAAAGCATCAGCTGTAAAGTGTGCTTATAAGAGAGGGGTAGTGAACCCCACTCCAGGACGAGCAGCATCCTGGGTCTTAGAGATCCTTCTTCATCGCCTCCCATACTAAAGCATCCTGAGCTCGTCTCAGTTGATTGGCACGTCCACATTTCCTGAAAGACAATGACCATTTCCCTCTTGCCTGCATGATCCCTCCCTGCCCACTGAAATGAGGGTCCCCCATCTGGAAGCAGACTAAAGGCTATATCCATGGCATGCTCTGGATTCAATGGCTTTGATGATTGTTCTGTTACCAGTTTAATGGAATCTTATTATATTAGTGAAGTGTTTAAATAAACCAAGACTTTACAATAAAGCAGAGGGTAAGAAGAAACTAGAGAAGAGGAGAAATGCCACCAATGCCACCACAGAGGTGATGTTAAAAGCCATTTAATGTTTTGAGAACAGCGAAGAGTTGAGGGACCCAGCACAGATCACATTATTCTCCGTAGCCTTCCAAACGGCCCTTCAGAGAACAGGGGACTTGAAAAGGCATTTTCCAGTGAAACCTCTTGGGGTTGCTGAAACCCAAGAAAGTGCATTGAGAGTGAATAAAGAACGATACAAAGCACCTTGGTTCTGTGGTCAGGCTAAGGCTGGTCTCGGTGGTGGCATTTGTTAATTTTTTATATGCTCATTGACTTTAGTCCTTTGGGATCTTTTTCTCTTTGGGAATAATAGATAAACCCTCTTTGCTGGAAGCCCAGGAAACGGGAAAAGCACTCATTGAGCTGGAAACAGGAAGAAAATGTGCTCGCCCCACCCACACCGCACCTGTCTCACCTTTCTGTTTGTGTGCAGCGCCCAGCAGGGCTCTTATTGGGAACAACAGGCTGTCACCTACCTATCTGGGGTTCCCACCTCCTGCTCAGAGTGGATGGTGGCCGCTGACACCTTCCTCCCGCGCCTTAGAGGACGGATCTGGCCTGGAGAGACACATGTGCGAGAACGGGTGTCCTGGCAGCTGGGAGCACTCTTGTGCCGCACTAAGGGAGGGCATCGAGTGTCTTTTTTTTAATTGAATCACTTGAATTAAAAGTTTTCACGATGGAGATTCCCGCAGCGCCCTCACTTCCCGGCCCCCAGCCCGCCTGCCTCTATGGTAGGTGACCGTCCTGTCCCTTTGTCCCTGTGTTGTAGGCTCTTGAGGCTTACAGGACTGTCTCTGAGAGGAGACCATACAGCTGTCTCGCGTTAGGACCCCCTCGTTGTCCTAATCCTCCCCGCACACTGACCACCAGTTTCCATGTTCTCTGTTCCTGTACCAGGTCGCCAGTTGCCTCTAAGTCTCGCGATTTCCAGGCTTTCTCAGCAGAATTTTCGAAATTGCCCCAACTGTGATGTAACCTGTGGAATTCCAAAAAACATTTGGGATAGACTTTTGTCTTGGATTAAGGTTTTCTTAGGAGAGGAGTTGATCTACCACAAGGCAGAGAGCAAACCATCTTGCATCTTGCTTTGGGCTTTCTCTTTGGCCAGAGTTAGGTAGAGACGGCAGAAACCAAAACGATCACCAAGCTAGCTAAAATATTTATAATGTGTCTTCCGCAAAAAAAGATGACTCCCAATTCCTAGAGGATTTAAATAACATATAACATATATGATGACTTACGTAGAGAAGAAAGTTTAAAACAAGCCACAATTATTAGTTCTGACATTTTACCAGCTGTAATTGGTACTTAGTTTATCTTTGCATGACAAAGATAAATAATGGAGTATATTGTATATATAATGTTGTGTATTATATTCCATTAAAGAAAACAGCAAGCTAGAAATAACTCCCAGGGACCAAAAACAGACACTTAGGTATTAAAACTAACTATTATCAAGTTTTGGAAAATATGAGGAATTAATTTGTAAACTAAAAGGAAAGACAGTATTAAGTAAAACATACTCGAGGTTTGGAATACAATTTTCCAATCACTTATACCTTATATTTGATTAGTTTTCGGTGACTTTAAAAATGGAACATATGACTTAAACAAATCATTAGCTCCCTCTCTCTCTCCCTCCCTCTCTCTCTCTTCCTTCCTCCCTCCCTCTCTCTCTCTGTCTCTCTCTCTCTCCCCACCTCCACCCAGCTTCAATTTAATATAGCACTTCTTTGATGGTTTGGCACAATTTCTCTCTCTAACAGGAACTTAAGATTAGAATCTATTAGCAGCAAATACATTACTTAATGACTTGCACCCGGGTAATTTTGCAATTGGCAAGCTTCAGAAATCTTCAGACTACCATCATACCACAACTATCTTGTGTACGACTTCTCGGCATTCACAAAATATAAACACATTGAAAGGGAGACTTCTTTTGTCTGCTGGTTAGAAAAAAGTCTAACTAAGTCTTTATTTTATTCGCAATTTCTCCTCTGACCATGCAGCCATAACTTATGCATTAGCATGAAGGTTTAAAAGCACATCAACATTAATGGTAAAATGCTCTGTAGTCTCATGTGGATTTTTATTAGAGATCAGCTTTCTTGGGGGAGTGATAAAGGCATCCTAAAAAAAAGCTTATTTTTGCAGACGTTGGCAGGAGATCAGCAATTTCAGGTCACACGACTGTCCCTTGTGATTAGGGACAGAAGTGTCTCTGAATCCTGTACCTACAAAGGTGTGGCTTGTTTTACATTCCTGATACCCTTTGGGGACTAACTACCAATACAAGTAGGGGGAAATTGTGACGGATGACAGCTATCTGAAGTCACTGCATCAGATGAAAGGAGTGTGTGCGACATAGTTGGAGACTGATATGTGTGAGACCAGAAGGCCATGGGAGAGGATGACAGGGGAGGAGAGGTACAAAAAACTGATATTGAAAAATGTCTGTTAAGAAAAGGCACAATAGCTCCTAAGCTTAACAAAACCATAAGAGACAGAGAGTCATTTTAATTTGGGTAGGGTATTCTCTCAACAGACATAGGGACATTGGCTGAATTTTATGTTTGACCATAATAAATTGTATAAATATAATCTTTTATATTCATTTCTATTCAGGGCATTCATTTTTATATTTATACATATAGTTATACACATAAACATATATATTTTTACCAGTATCACTGTAGGAGAACATCTGACCCAATTTGACTGATGTGGTTAGACACTTTTTATAAAACTAGCTTGATATAAAAATAGTGAAAGCCTTTTTTTAATCTCACTATTTTGTTTTGCTTTCATTTGGGGTCTAAAAAGAACCTGATAGAACACAAATGCTGAATACATATTTAGAGTCTTTGGAAACAGACAATAGTGGAAAATGAATCCTACTTTTTAAGGAGGCAGTTTAAATTTTTAGTATTCCAAGTATAATTTAAGTTTGACATTCTGTGAAAATGCCTTCATGATTCACAGGATTTTTAGAATTTGGTTACCTTAGTGATTTTATTTATCTCTCTGATACTGTCTGACAGCTGAAATATGCTTAGTTACACCTGCTGGCAGTTACCAGTTTTAAACTACAGGCAAACTGAAAGAAAGTTGCTTCTAGGACATTGAACATAGAAGAGTCCCTACGGTGGCAAATGGTGAGCAAGTAATGGAAGTGGTATTTTATATTATGTGGGTCTTAATATTTAGAAAAACTTCACATGAAATTCAACTTGCAGGTTGTTACAGATAGCAATGGTAAGTTACTCTAACAGATCATTGGCTGAACACCCATATAATGTCAGTAATTCTATTATTGCAATCCAATATCTATTCCCCTTCACATATCAGAGGCAGTTTTAGAAACTAGGGAGCCTATGCTATGAATTTAGAGGGTCAATTGCAAAGGAGTAACCCCAGTTTGTACAATGAAAGGAGAAACTGAAAAAGAGTCAATAGCATGACTTAAGTTTTCATCATTAATTTAAAGGAAGCCTAATGAATGATCAAAGTTGTAGTCAGCCAGATCAATTTAATAAATCATTAACGTTTGTATTCTTTAGATGAGACCTGAAACATGAGTCGAAAATGCTCTTGAATCGGCATGTTGGACTCCTCTCTAAACTCATCTGCAGAGATTCCACTGCTCCAATGTGAAGACACGAGAGGGGGTTCTTCGAGGTGGAACCTCATGAAGGGGGTCAGAGCACTGATGAAGGAGCTCAATGATGCTTCCTTCTTGTGAGGACCAAGGGGAAGGAGATGCTTTCTCTGAGCCCAGAAACCTTCATAAAAGGTCATTAACCACAATTAAATCCAGAAATCTGGATTCATAGTCACCATAAATCTGGAAAAATAAGCACGGTTGTTCAACTACCAACCCTTTCCAACACACACACACACACGAAATGATGGTGATTTAGAGATCTAAGGACACTGAAATTTGAGAAGTGTCGAAAGAGAGACTTTATTTTCACTGTTTTCACCAGTAAGTCTCTGCTTCTGGAAATTACAAATAAAAGCCTCCCAAACTCCATTCCACATTTCCACATGCTATGGATACTTAAAGGGCTTCCTTTAATGTCAGTAATTTTTAGGATAAATATACTCTAGTAATTGCCTTTACTCCCAAACTCTTGCTATGTGAAATTAATATTGACTGTGAGTCACTTCCTGGGTGTCCTCTGAGGTACTAGCTGCAGGCAATGAGGTCCTCACTGTCTGTCTTGGCTCAAAACCAAGCTCACAGCACACACATATTCACATAGGTGCACATGTGTACATGCAGGGTGTGGGACCCACGGGCTCGATAGGGTCAGGGAAAATAGGGCATTTGCCATGAACATTTCTGTACTTTGCCTTTATTTACATGGCCTGGGCATTTCTTGCACACTCTCTCTTCAGTCCCTTTCTCCAAGATTTCCTCCAGAAAGCCACTTCCGTATAATGCAGAGGCACTTGGCTCCCTTAAATTTTTGGCTTATCTTAGCTCCATTTTCCTTGAAAACTTTTCAAAATGCTTAGCAGATCAAAAGGTTTTTCTTCCAGTACTCAGTTAGGAAACAGATGCAGCTATAGTTTCACTTCTGTTTATTTATCACCCAAATTAAAATCAACCTAAGCCACAAACATTTTCACTGCAAATGAAGGATGTAACATGATTAAGTTTAATTAGACTCATCTAATTTCCTTTTAGATAGCTTACCTTAACTGCCTTTATTCACTTGGAACTTTCTATTTCGTGTCTTACCACCTTTAAAAAGTCCTCATCCTCTCTCAATACTTCAATGTCCATTATTTCCATTTAGGGCAGCTTGTGTTTGCCCGTTCATAGACAGAGCTGAACATAGTTCAGAAACATAGTTCTATTCCCTAACCTGAGAAGAACAGACTCAAAAGATATAAAAATCAGGAACTACATCCATTTATTTTAGCATTATTCCTTAGACTTTTGTGATTTCTTGAGCTTAGATTGGTAATTTTAGCACTAAACGTTGATCTCTAAATCTCACCATAAATTGTTAAATAAAAGAAATCAATGTTGCATTTTCTCAAGACACAAAAGCTCCAAATAATCCATCCATTATTATTTTGCATTATAAGAAGCATTTGACCACTACTAAATATTCATATGACTAGGTGGAAGATTTTCTTCAGTATAAGAAACTGAAGATATCTCAGCTCACAAAATCATCAAAAAAATTCTTAAATATTCTGCACAGATAGGTATCACTGTTTAGGACAGTGGTTTTGACATTTCAAAGGAATGGTGCAGTAAGGGATGACTAGTGAGACAATTATAAAACTACGAAACAAAAAAATTGGGGTTGGTGTTAGGCAAAGTATTTCCAAACATAGTGTGATCCAGAGACAGACATGGGGCAGAGCTGCTACTGGCTCTCACTGTGCCCAGCCGCTCATGAGGTGCCTCGGAGGGATGGCAGGTTCTAGTCCTGGCCCGCCATCCCAGCAGAGGCTCACAACAAGCCAGACAACCCCCCACTCCATGAGGACCTCCATTTTCCACATCCGGACTTCCACATCGTCAGAACTCCACCCAGCAGACCAGCCTATCACAGCCTGGCTCATTGAGATCCACCCTGCTGCAGTCTTTTTTAATCCGGCCCAGGTATGCTGATCCAGAGACAGACATTGGGCAGAGCTGTTACTGGCTCTCACTGTGCCCAGCCGCTCATGAGGTGTCTGGGAGGGATGGCAGGTCTAGTCCTGGCCCGCCAACCCAGCAGAGCCTCACAACAAGTCAGAGGAACCCCCACTCCATGAGGACCTCCATTTTCCACATCCGGACTTCCCCCTTGTCAGAACTCCACCCATCAGACCAGCCTATCACAGCCCGGCTTGCGTGGCCACTTGTGTCCGCATGGTTCATCAATAAATGCTGGATTTTGAGATGACTACAAGAGTATGCTAACCGCACGGCAGAGCCTGGCAAGCTACCCATGTCATATTTGATATGCCAGATACCAGTAACAATTATAAACCTCATTCCCATGACCTGATGGAATGGTTTGAGGCTCTTTATGTTCCTGGAGCAAGCAGGTGCCCTTGGGCTCTACTTGCATGAGACAGGTCATATGGAGATGTTACTGGTGCCCGCCGAGCAAATCGACGATGAACGGGAAGACAGTGTGACTATGGAAGAGATGTTTCATGCTAATTTATGTATTTTGGTTCCTGAATTCTTGTCAATGTATTCGAACAGTCATCAAATAATTGTTTATAACTTGAATTCAGCTTTCCCGTTGAACCCCCTGCATTCCATGGACCACGAGAGCAACTTCCGACCTGAGTCCACCATCCCGATGGAGCCTCGGAGGAGCCCAGAGAAACCCCCCACACCTTGCTGGCAGCGATCTTCACAATCCACATTCTGCAGCAGGTAAGATCTCCACCTAGCAGATTAATCCACTCTCCAGCCCACAGATTAATCCAGTCTCCAGCATGGCTTGTCAGAAACCCAGCCTACAAGGACCCACCACGCAGAGACCCGCCCTTCAGAGGAGAGTATTTCAAGCCCAGGAATGCTTGAGCCTAAGACACAGGTACACCCGGCAGAGCAGAAACCAGCTTTCCCAGGTGCAGGTGCCGCGCGATTTACCTCCAAATTACCATAAATATTCTACCCACCCCTGTGAGAGAGCCCCACAAAGTAATGAGAATATAGCCGCCCGCAGGGCAGAGTCTGGCAAGCTTTCCGATGTGTGTTCAATATGCCAAATCCAGTAACAGAAATGTTTATTTTCCTGATCCCGAAAGAGCCCTTAATATGGCAGCAGTAAGAAAGGCAAACAAGCAGTGCCTGATAAAATTTCATGGCCATCCTAGGCTGCCAAACGAAGAAGGACTAAAATGACTGTCTGTACTTTCAATGCATGTACTCTGGCATCGGAAGCATATTTTGAGGATCTGATGCTGCAAGCAAAAAAGATCAAGTACGACATCATTGGTCTGACTGAGATGAGGAGGCGTCAGTTGCATCATGCTGTATTTGACACTGGAGAAGAATTGTTCTTTGGAACATGCAACGAAAGAAGCGTCGGTGGCATTGGTGTCCTTGTCAACAGGAAGATGGCAGTAAACATTGATTTATTTGCATGCCTAACAAACTGAATAGGACGATTACACTTGAAGAGATGTGGCCCACTGCCAGCAATTTCTATCTTCATTGTCTATGCACCAACATCCACGTACAAAGAAGATGAAATTGAGAAATTCTACATGGAATTGGAGGAGTTCTATAAAAAAAGATCACACCTTCTACAAGATCATAGTCGGTGATTTTAATGTCAAGATAGTACCAAGAAGATCGGCTGAAGAACTCCATATCAACACCCATGGCCTAGAATGGAACGAACAGGGTGAGAGACTATCTGAGTTCATCATGTCTACCAAGACCATTCATGGGAACTCACAGTTCCAGAAAGCTGAAGTGAAACGTTGGACATGGGAATCTCCTGGCGGACAGTTCCACAATGAAATTGACCACATCATCTTCAATCGACAGTTTTGTCTGACTGATGTAGCTGTCATCCCCAAATTCCAAACAGGATTAGACCACCGTCTCCTTCCTGCAAAATTCTACTTGCCGCAACTGGGAGAAAAGGCTGCAAAGTTTAAGAAGAGAACTCCCGAACGACCACCAACTGGGAACTCTTTGGCACCATTGCAGCAACATGGGAAGATACCATCATTGACAACATCGATGAAGAATACAATGGACTGGTTCAGCACCTCCATGATTGTGCGAAGAATGCTGAGAAAGAGAAAGACACAAAGAAAATCAGGCGGGCTGGACATGTAATACGATTTGGAGACAACCGCTGGACTAGAGCCATTACGGACTGGATCCCACGGGATGTCAAAAAATCACATGGCCGCCCACCTACAAGATGGTCAGACTTCCTTATAAAGACCCTGAAGGAATGGTTTGAGGCTCTTCATATTCCTGAATCACCCAGATGCCATTGGGCTACATTGGCACGTTATAGGGTCCAATGGAACTGTTACTGGCCTGCTCGAGTAAATCGATGAATAATGGGATTCTAGTGATCAAGTGATCAAGTGAACTTGAATTAGAACAGCTTTTTCCCCCTATTTATTTTTGGTTTGAGGGGAATAACAGTTTTTTCTATACTGTGTTTTAGTGATTTTTAACACAGGTGTCACAATTGCTTCAGTAAATCACTGAAATGTGAAAGCCAAAGAAAGAGATTTGGCACATTCAGTCACTTTGGGCACCTACACACCATCTTAACTCAGGTTTCACTGTCAATATTCTCAGATGGCCTGAATAGTGGTAAGAACAGCGGATACCCCATGCTTGACTGTTCATATCTTGAAAGAAATTTAGATTTTTTAAAGTTAATTAGAATCTTTGATTATTTGCTTTTGGCCCACATCTAGTAATGTTCAGGACTTACTCCTGACACTGTGCTCAAGGATTTCTCTTGGTGGCACTCTGGGGATATAGGGTATACGGTTGATTAATGCCAGGTTGCCTGCATGCAACACAATATCACTTGATCACTTGTATCCCGTTATTCATCGATTTGCTTGAGTGGCGCCAGTAACATTTCCATTGGACCCTGTCACGTGCCAATGTAGCCCAATGGCATCTGGTTGATTCAGGAATATTAAGAGCCTCAAATCATTCCTTCAGGGTCTTGACCATCTTGTAGGTGGGCGGCCCCTGATCTTTTGACATCCCATGGGATCCAGGCAGTAACAGCTCTAGTCCAGCAGTCATCTCCAAATCGCATTACATGTCCAGCCCATCTGATTTTCAATGCATTGGCAAACGAGACAGCATCCCTGATTCAGGAATAGCGACGGAGGTCAGAACTCTGGACTCCTTCTCTCACTTGAGTGAGGCATGATATTCCAAGCATAGCTCTTTTGATTCCTCTCTGGGAGGCACAAATAGCATTTTCATCCTGTTTTCATAGGGCCCAGGTCTCTGAGGAGTATGTTAACACAGGGAGAATGGTGGAATCAAAGAGATGTGCCCAGAGCCGGAGGTTCTTTGCCCTTTTAGCTATTTCTTCGATGCCTTTTTAAGGCATTCCATGCCACTCTCATCCTCCTGCGCAGCTCAGGTTTTAGGTCGTTCATCATGTTGATTTCTCGACCTAGTACACATAACTGATGCATTCAGAGATGTTTGTTACATTGAGAGTGAATGGGGCCTCTAAAAGTAGTTCATTTCTCATAAACATAGTTTTCTTTAGATTCAGCTGTAGACCTATCTTTCCACATTCTCGGTCGAAGTCAGCCAGCATTTGTGCCTCTTGGCTAATGTTTGGTGTTATTAGAACGATGTCATCAGCGAAACGGAGGTGGTGTAGTTGCCGACCATCTATCATCACTCCCATTCCTTCCCATTCTAATTGTCGCATGATGTTCTCGAGGGTGGCGCTGAAGAGTTTTGGTGAAATGTTATCACCCTGTCGAACCCCTCTTTTGACATCAATGATCACTTCTTTGTAGAATGGTTAGATCCTGGTGGTGAATCCATAATACAGTTCAAGAAGGATCTTGATGTATTGGGTTTGAACACCCTGTTTGGCTAGGGCTTCGATGACTGCTTCAGTCTCCACAGAATCAAAGGCTTTCTGTAAATCAATGAACGTGAGACAGAGAGGCATCTTGTACAACCTACAAACCTCAATGAGGTTGGTTACTGTGTGGATATGATCGATTGTGCTGAATCCTTTCTGGAAGCCAGCTTGCTCACATGGTTGTCCTTCATCTAGTGTTCTGCCAGTCCTGTTTAGGATGACTCGTGTAAACAGCTTGTAGACGACGGACAACAGGCAGATGGGGCGATAGTTCCCGATGTTTTGAATATCTCCCTTCTTGAACAGTAGAACTATCCTGCTGGTTTTCCATTGGGAGGGCACCTTGCATTGGGAGAGGTAGCCTGTGAAGAGCTGAGCCAGTGTATTGATGAGTACCGATGGCAGATTCTTCAGATGTTCTGGTCTAACTTTGTCTGGGCCTGGTGCTGTTCCCTTCTTTACCAACAAGATGGCATGTGGGATTTCAGAAGGGAGAATTTTGGGAATGGCATATCCATCCTGTGGAATTTGGTATGCGGGCAGGTGGACGTGGCTATCAAAGAGATTTGAGTAGATCATGGATAATCTTCTCCATTGCCTTTCTGGAAGATGTGATAATCTATCAGGGCATCTGAGTGCAGTCATCTTGGTCTTATAGTCGGCGAAGGACAGGCAGGTGGTGCCAATGCTTTTCCCGGGTCTGCTGCATCTTCCAGTATTTCTGCTCTTCTGTCATTGAGGTCTTCCTTTATCACTTCTCTGCATAGCTTTGTAAGTTTGGACCTTAGCACTTGGTCACATGAGTCTCGCACCTTGCCACTTTAGCGAATGAGCTCGAGAGTTTTTGAAGACAGGCGTCCTTTTTGTGTTTTTCTCTCTTTCGGCATTCTTCGCACAATCATGGAGGTGCTGAACCAGTCGGTTGTATTCTTCATCGATGTCATCAATGATGGTATCTTTCCATGTTTCCGCAATGGTGCCAAAGAGTTCCCAGTTGATCGTCGTTGTGGGAGTTCTCTTCTTAAACTTTGCAGCCTTTTCTCCCCATTGCGGGAAGTAGAATTTTGCTCAAAGGAGACGGTGGTCCGATCCATTTGGAATTTGTGGATGACAGCAACATCGGTCAGACAAAACCATCGATTGAAGATGATGTGGTCAATTTCATTGTGGAACTTTCCACCAGGAGATTCCCATGACCAACATTTCGCTTCAGCCTTCTGGAACTGGGAGTTCCCATGAATGGTCTTGGTGGACAGGATGAACTCAGATAGTCTCTCACCCTGTTCGTTCCATTCTAGGCCATGGGTCCCGATGTGGAGTTCTTCAGCCGATCTTCTCAGTCCTATCTTGGCATTAAAATCACCGACTATGATCTTGTAGAAGGTGTGATCTTTTTATAGAACTCCTCCAGTTCCATGTAGAATTTCTCAATTTCATCTTCCTTGTATGTGGATGTTGGTGCATAGATTACGAAGATAGAAATTGCAGGCAGTGAGTCACATCTCTTCAAGTGTAATCATCCTATCCGGTTTGTTAGGTATTCAAATGAATCAGTGTTGATGGCCATGTTCGTGTTGACAAGGACACCGACGCCACCGACGCCTCTTTTGTTGCATTTTCCAAGGAACAATTCTTCTCCAGTGTCAAATACGGCATGATGCAACTGACACCTCCTGGTCTCAGTCATACCAATGGTGTTGTACTTGATCTTTTGCGCTTGCACCGTCAGATCCTCGATATATGCTTCAGATGCCAGCATACGTGCATTGAAAATATAGTCATTTTAGTCCTTCTTTGTTTTGGCAGCCTAGGATGGCCGTGAAATTTTATCAGGCACTGCTTGTTCGCCTTTCTTACTGCTGCCGTATTAAGGGCTCTTTTGGGGTCAAGAAAATAAACATTTCTGTTACTGGTTTTGGCATATCAAACACTCATCAGATAGCTTGCCAGGCTCTGCCGTGAGGACACTATACTCTCATTACATTGAGGGCTCTCCCAGAGGGGTGGGTAGAATATTCATGGTAATTTGGTGGTAAATTACAGCGGCCGTGCACAACTGGGAAAGCTGGTATCTGCTCTGCTGGGTGTATCTGTGTCTGTGGCTCAAGCATTCCTGGGCTTGAAATACCTCTCCCTGAAGGGTGGGTCTCTGAAGGTTGGGTCCTTGTAGGCTTGGTTTCTGACAAGCCAGGCTGGAGATTGGCTTAAACTCTTGGGTGGAGAACTTACAAGCTGTGGAGTGTGGATGGTGAAGATCGCTGCCAGCAAGGTGTGGGGGTTTCTCTGGTTTCTTCTGAGGCTCTATCAGGATGGTAGACTTTGGTCAGAAGGAGCTCTCGTGGTCCGTGGAATGCAGGGGGTTCAACGGGGAAAGCTGGTATCTGAGTCTCAAGACAATATACTTTCTCTTTATCCTCAGAAGCTAAAATGTTTAACTGGACTAAGGGGAAGAGGAATGTAGCTATTCCAAATGTAATGTGAATTTTTAAAATTAAAAATTTGATATCACTTTAAAATGCAAATGATTTACATGATATCATATAGAATAGATTCACTCCCTCAAAAAAAATCCTCTCTGATTATTCATTCCTTTACCTTTGCCCCAGAATAGCATTGATCTATTTTACTATTTCCACAGTTTAGCTTTTTTCGAAAAAGGACATATAGTTGGAATCACGCAGTGAGTAGCCTTTCAAATTGACTTCTTTCACCTGATGACGCACATTTAAGGTGCCTTCATATCTTTTGATTTCTTGACAATTACTTTCCTTTTACTTCTTCTAAATACTGTTCCATTGCCTGGCTACCGCACAGTTTATTCATTCACCTATTGAGTGACCTCTTGGTTACCTTTAAGTTTTGACAAGTATGAATAAAATGACCACGGACATCTTGTGTAGTTTTTTGTGGTCATGTGTGATTAAATCCAGTAGGATATTCCTGACTTGTATCGTAAAACCGTAGTTAACTTGGTAAGAAACTGCCGAACTGACTTCCACATGACGGCAACACTTGCATTATTACTGCAGTGAATGAGTGCTCTAGTTCTCCCCATCCTGACCAACCTCAGGAGTTGGAGGAATTTTGCCAATCTTATCACTGGGCTGAGACATCCCACTACTTATTCCATTTGTATTATACTGATGTGTGGTGCTGTGAAATGTGTTTCATGTAGTTATTTGCTCTCTGTATGACTTTATGAAGGATTAGGCATTCTTTCACATCTGCTTACCTGTTTTTAAATGGGGTTGTTTCTCTTGTTGAGTGCTAAAAGCTTTGTCTTTTGAACAACATTTGTTTTGTTAGATCTTTTGCTAGCATTTTCTCCCAATTTGGTTTGACTTCTCATTCTCTCTATCAAACACTCCACAGATGGCTTTCCAATAATAATTATAATGAAATCTAAGGATCATACTTTTGCTGTACTATGTGAAAAACATACAACAAACTCAGCCATCTTGTCTTTATCCAGCCCAGGACTTACAAGATCAAACAAAAACCCGAGAGATTTGGGAGGAGTATTGCTATTAAAGAGGAAGGAAATAGGATAGTAACTGGAGAGTCAGAGACCAGGAATATTAATTAATTTAAACAGTTAAATCTCAAAAAGTAGCCTGAAGAAGAATCTTTCTTCTGTAGGATGTCATGAAGATCTGGGACATACATAAAGAAGATAGTCTTTGAAGGGAATCACTGTGTGTCTCTGGGAATGGCAGAACCAATGTATGTGCTTGGGGATGTCTGAATGGGAGGCACGCAGCAGTGGGAATTCACAAAATTCTGTCATGAAGCTTGATATCTTCCAAGAATAGAAAACTCAGCACCTGAAATTCTTCTCTACTGTAAATGCTGAAGGTGATGAAAATGTCATAGAGAAGTGGCCACGGTCACCTTAATCATTTATAGGCAGTTTACAGCCCCCAGGGATGATTTTAAGGGGTGGTTCTTAGCCATGTACCTTATGGAAAGGATGTACCTTATGGAAAGGCAAATGAGGAAGTGCAGGACTAAGTCATACTGTAATAGTCTCACTTGAGAGACAGGAAACAGTAAGCACTAAGGCAGCTGTGAGTGTGGACCCAGAAGCCATTATGTGAGGAATCTTAGGAGCAAAGTTAACTGGCTCAGGGAAAGGGATTATTGAAGATGGGATCAAGAGCTGGAGAAAGCAGGAGAAAGAAAGTGAAACGGAGGTGTTGAAAAGACTTGGATGTTTGGGGATGCGATGCTTGAGGTAACAAGGCCACTGCCATTGTTGGTGATGAACTGAAGAAGGAACAGCCCTAGGGATGACCTCAGTTGCAAGCAAGCCTCTGTGCATGGAGACGAGGGATTCCCAACCCTTGAGACTAGAGTGTTTGGAAGATTTGGTCCATGGACATTCAGACTCCTACTAATTGAAAGACAGGAACATTTGGTCTGAAGAGCCTGAGACAAATGCCCAGTGAGACTGACTTTCTCTAGGGCTTCTGTAAGACATTCGGAAACAAGCAGTGACACACAGCTGTAGGTGTGATCTGCTAAGTTGGGGTACGAAGCCTTCAGTGTTGCGGGGCTGGCAGAGAGCATGAGCTGAAGGCAGCCAGCCGGAAGGCCAAGGGCAGGCTTAGAAGGAGTGAGATAGTCAACTCAGTGCTGGACTGGCAGGAATTTTCAGGTTGCCAGGAAGAGAACTGGAGCTTTTGGAATAGTGGGAAAGGAAAGAGACTAACTATAGCCAGTGGCTTCAATTTCATTCCTAGGAGTTTTATCTCTTTTCTTGGTGCCTAAGCACCAAATTCTAACACAGGAAATTGAAATAAAAAAATGAAACAAGAGATTAGAAAACATTTTTCTCCCAGACTGCCATAATTGCTAGAACCTTTATCCTCCTCCTCAGACCTGTTGGTTAAGCCTGAAGAGGGAGGAGTTTGATGCAGGTAGCATGCAGAGGTTTTGTGCAAGGGGAGAAAGGGCTTCAGCTCCCTGGAGACTGGATGTTAGAAAGTCCACGTCCATGAGCATTCGCTGCAAATGTACTAGGAAACTGAAGCTGTGAGCATGCAAGAGAAAAAGGATGCAAAATTTTGCTTGAAGTGAAACACAACATAGGCTTCAAATGTACAGCCTAATAATTTAATAACTGTGTCCAAAAACACCTCAAAACCTTATGTGGCCAGACCAAAATCATTATTTATATCATGACTGTCCAGTTGATCCTTTGCCTACTTTTTTCCATCCTCCTTCACCTCTTCCCTTCTCTGGAAACTTCATTAATTTCAAGACGAACCCCAAAGTAGCACACCATAATTAAGAAATAAATTAAATCTGAAACTTACGGTGTTTGCTTTGGCAGTGCAACTGCAGAATTTGTATACAGGCTTTTATTTATATAACTGGATTTTTCTCAATGGTTATAATATGTGTAGTTTATTCATGGGAAGTCGGATCACCATATTTTCAGAATTTGAGTTTCTGTAAGCATTCACATTTTGCTCAGAATGCATGAAGAAGCTTCCCACCAAATCTTTAATTGTTCTGTGAACACAGCACTCCCCCTGCAGAAGTCGGGACCTTCTTGCATGCACTTCAGTCAGTGTTGGAGTGTTCAGTAAGCTCCCTGACAACAGAATGTGATTCGATAATAATCTATACAAGGGACAATTTCGCTGTTGAAAGGAAAGATGACAAATAAAATGAGGAAATGCTCATTTCAAAATTTAGAAATCTTTACAAATGAATACTCTCACTATGGCGGCAGTACCACTGCAGTATTGCTGGCAGGACCACAAACTGGTTCCATTTTGTAAAGACAAGACAGCTCAGCAATGAGCTGGTTTTAAGTATCGTGTCTCAGCCAGATTCTGTGCTAGGGTCCAAGGAAAGAAATTATAAATTGTTGTTACCTTTTCTCCCTAAAGGAGATTTGAGAATTTTGGAAAATTGCAAGAAAAAATATAATATTAAAAATAACTCCACATTCTAACTTTGTAACTTTATATTAAAAATACTGCCAGGGTTTTATTTTAACCCAAAATTATATATAAATGAATATATATATATATTTAATGGGAATAATGGAAATTGCTTTAAAATATTATGTTAAATTTGTAAATATCTAGAATGATTCAAAAAATACAGTAGCAGGGCCGGAGCGATAGCCCAGCGGGTAGGGCGTTTGCTCTTGCGGCTGGCCTGTGCCAGCCTGGGTTCGATCCCGGCATCCCATATGGTCCCCGAGCACTGCTAGGAGTAATTCCTGAGTGCAGAGCCAGGAGTAACCCCTGAGTATCGCAGGGTGTGACCCAAAGAGCAAAAAAAAAAAACAATACAGTAGCAAAGATTGAGATCAATATGTCAAATATTGGCTAAAAAGAGTTAAAATGTGAAATATATCAATGAAGAATAAAATTAAGTGTAAAATACATTAGTAATAATAATTTTATAATATTTTAATTCATAATATCTATTTCTAAATTCAGATACCCTAAAATTGACTAAAATCATTTAAAAATCATAAAACCCATATATTTTTAAAATAAAAAGTATAAGCAGAATTTAACTGTAATCAATTTATCTAAAATTTTATTAGTGTATTATTTGTGTCATTTAAGTAATAGAAATTTATATCTGAAGTATACATCATTGAAAAATCTTTGTTGGGGGCCAGAGCGATAGCCCAAGGGGTAGGGCGTTTGCCTTGCATGCAGCCAGCCTTTGCCGACCCTGATTCCATCCCCCGCATCCCATATGGTCCTCCGAGCACTGCCAGGAGTAATTCCTGAGTGCAGAGCCAGGAGTAAGCACTGAGTATTGCCGGTTGTGACCCAAAAAGGAAAAAAAAATCTTTTTTTATCTTTTATAAACGCAACAAAGCCTTCCTTATTAATATAAGTTTACAATAAAGAAAAGGAGTTGCATTAGTATCTGGCATATAAATGATTCCATGCATGGGGCCAGCCCTGGCCCTAGTACAGCGGACAGGACACCTGCCCTGCACCCAACCAACCAGTGCCACCGCCAGCACCACTAAGGCCGCCTGACCTGCCAAGTGACCCCTGAGCATGGAGCCAGAAGGAAGCCCTAACAACTGCTGAGTGTGGCCTAAGAAGAAAACTAAAAAATAGATAAATAAGAGTCTTTAAAACACACTAAGACACATTTTTTTCTCTGTGCAGCAATTTGCCATAATAACCAGTGAAGATTTATGGAAGAGAATAAGCACACAAAGATGGCCCGATCTTAGGGTTACCTGGGCAGTCCCCAGTGAGCTCATGAGCCTATCATTTACTCAATACGGCATCACTCTCCCACCCTGGATCCCCAAACATGAGCCATTGTTTACATTGGAAGAGGCCTGAAGAGTAGTTAATGAGCACATGGGCATTCAGTAAGTACAGAAAGAGCGGGAGCCTGGGATAGTCAAATAACCAATTAACAGAGACTCAGCCAGTCATTGAGCAGGCACTCAGCCAATCAGCAGACACCTTTAAAGAATAAAGTCCCGCCTGTTTCCTATTCTGTTTCAGCCATGTTGCCCTGTAGGTCTAAAAGACCCTACACTGTTTGATTAATTCTCAAAATTTGTTGGAGATGCCACAAGTTCGCATATCTGTGGACATACACTTTTATGCCTTCCTCTGAGCTTTCCTGGGAGCAAGTCTGCAGTAAAACCTGTTTGATCCAGGGGACTTTCCCCACCTTGGGGTTTAATTAGGGGAATGACTTCCCACATTCTCGGATTACCAGGTCTGGTTAACTATCGTGTATAGTTCATTGATGAGTAGCACCAGTAAATTCAATGTTATGACATCATAAAAGCAACTAAGCAAACGAAGACCATTTTTCAAATCTAGTTCTAGGATTGGTTGATAGCAATAATAAGTAATGCTTTGAGAGTGATGGCTGTCCATGTTCTGAGTGAGCACGGAAGCTCTGTTGTGAGGCTTTGCTGGCCCTTATGTCGTTCTCTGTCTCTGGCTGGTGAATGACGGACCATCTTAGTCAACCTCTGGAGCCCCGATAAGCTCCTTTATAAAAATGTAGCCCTGCTGTACTCTTTGGGGCAAGACTCTGGCGCGTTATGATTTAATGCATTTAAATGCTTAGTATGGCAATATTTGTATGTGCTACCACGTTAAAGATTTATAGAGCTCACTTTGTTAGGGGTTTACGATCTTACCAATGTCTCCAGGGAATTACCATGATTGCTGTAGAGAGTTTTGTTCCAAAGATGACGTCATGGATAGACTCAAAAGTATCACCCACTGATATTGAGGTAACAGGGAACTATGGGACAGCTTGGGGCAATTTGCCTGAAACCATCCCATGAGGCAGAAAGAATGTGAGATGAACAGTGTAAGCTGTCAAGCCAAATATGCCTCTTCATGGGGAGGCTCCACCCCCTTCATCCATGAAGCATGTTTACAAAGATTTGCTGTTGAGAAACCATATGTTTTTTGTCTCTTTTTCCATGTTTTCTATTTAAATCACTTTGGAGTTCACTTACTGAAAGTTCTTTTACCAGGCTATTCGAATTGGCAGTTCAGTTTGCTGGGTTTTCATTCTTATCAGTACAGAAATTATTTTTTTGTGTAACTTGCCCAAAAAATGCAATAGTGGTGGAAATTTAAGAAAAAATGCCCTTCATCTAAACTATATTCAGTTAAAGTGCATAAAAGAAAAATAAAAACCATGAAGGGGGCTTAACTTGTGTTTTTTCCTTCCTGACAGCCCCTTTCATCTTTCATTCCCTGAAAGTGGTTCAGGGTGAAAACTAACATTACCTGTGACACCATCTCCCTCAGATTGTGCCTCCTGAGGGTCACTCAGGTTTCCATTTATGATAAAGGCTTAGGAATTACATCTTCCATTTGATGCCTGGTATCTGGCACAATGCTGTCCAGAGGAGAGATCCATTTATTGCTTTTGAATAAGAAAACTAGCATGATGAATAGGCCCACTAATGGAACAGCTGGAGTAACAGGGCAAGATGACTGTCTTTCACTCTTCTGAACCACTATTAAGAGAAGACAGAAAAATCTTCTCTTGAAACTTGAAGTGTAAAGTGTTCTGACTCACACAAGAATTGGTACTAATGTCGCCACTGTTCCAAAGACATAATGAAAGCAAAAGCCTCAATAGTGGAAACTGTCAGTAGTTCACCAGAATTTAAATGGATGTATGTGTTGGAAAGAGTGTTTTTAGGTAAGATTTTGGTATCATTAAGTCACTAGCAATTTCCAAAATTCTAGAAGTATAAGATGTAACTGTGCTGGGAGAATTTAGGAATATTCTAGAAACTAGACTATCATAGCTAGCATAGCTAGAAAATTATAGTGAGAAGGCTACATATATAAGTACATATATATATATATTTACATAATACTATATCATAAACATGATGGTTTAGGTTATATAATACATCATTCATAATATTGAACAGTCAGTATGTCAGTAAGGAGATGCAAATTTTAATAGAAAATGAAAATAAATTATTTTAGAATTGCAATAGGCTAATGTCTAATACTCCTGGCTAGAAATATTATAAACTGGAGTTTTATTTATCTTTTCCAAAAAACAGGAGATATAATCATGCAGAACAACTTACCCATCTACTTACTGTAGCATAAGACTAAGAATATGGCTCAACAAGGCAATGCATATATTCAGTATTCAGGGGCCTTAGGCTTGATCCCTGGCACTGTGGCGTCCCCTGAGCACTACCAGGACCCATGAGGACAGCATGAGGGTGACCTGGGAACTCCTTCTGGTGCCAATGTCTTTCCTCCAGCGGGTTGATATTGGGAGTTTGGGGTCCTGCTCGCTACCGACTGGATTCCATGGGATGTCAAAAGAGCACATGGCTGCCCACCTGCAAGATGTCAGACTTTCTCATCAAGACCCTGAACAAATGGTTTGAGGCTCTTCGTATTCCTGGAGCAACCGGATGCCATTGGGCTACACTGGCATGTGACAAATGGAAATGTTACTGGTGCCCGCTTGAGCAAATAGATGAATAACAGGATGTCAAGTGATCAAGTGATTTTTATTGTAAATAATCTGTTATGATTACATATGTTTTTCTAAATCTTTCAATGCTTAGTTCTGATCAGCTGAAGAGCTGAAATGTAATGCCATTCCACTAAATATATTTTTTGTCCAGAATTTTGTTCACTCTAAAAGCATACATGTATTTTTCTTTTTTTATTTTTGCCTTTTCGTTCACATCTGGTGATGCTCAGAGGTTAGTCCTGGCTCTGTATTCAGGAATTACTCCAGGTGGTGCTCAGAGGAGCATATGGGATACCGGGAAAGTGAACCCAGGTTGGCCTCATGTAAGGCAAACACCCTCCCCACTGTACTATCATTTTGGGCCTCACAAATGTATTTTTCAATTTTGACTAATTGTTTCTTTCTGTGTATGGTGATGGAATGAGTGCATGGTGCATCTTTATTTAAAATCTTTGTGAAATATTTGCATGCGTGTGTTCATCAGACACAGTTGGATTCAGGGTTTTATGCATTTTTTTTCCTTAAGGTTATTCCCTTGTCCCACATCTTTTACAAAAGGATAGCTTTCTTCTGTTTCTTGGGGGTACCATTATATCATAAATCAAATACTCCTATCTGGGTGGAGTTATTTGAAGGGTGTCTATTTTTGCCTTGTTGCTGTCTGCCCTGGCATCAGAACCATATGCTTTGGAATTTAACTTTATATATGGCAGTTCAAGTCCACCCACATTCTTCTCCTTTAAGAGTGTTTTGGCTATTTTGGGGATTTTGCATTTCTATGTAAAACTTAGAAACATCTTGCCAAGCTCCATTTAAAATATTGTTACTTTTATGGAGATTTTTAAGTTATGTAGACAATTTGTGATGATCTGACAATTTTTGTGGTGTTAAACCAGACATAAGTTAGGTAGATCTGCCAATGCATGAAGCCAATGAGAAATTCTTAAATATTGTTTGAAGGTTTTCTGTATTTTGGGCTTTCATTGCTGGCCATATTCCTAAGTACACTTGATTCTCGGAATTTCCTGTAGTTGTGCTCTGTAAATTCTCCACAGTCAACATACACTAAATTATTGGTCACTAAGAGATACTAATACCAGTTTCTTCAACTGATCACACACTACCTTATTTGTGTGTTTGGTTTAAAAATGCCTTATTTAGTGAAACTGACCTAGTCTCATATGAACTTAACTAGTAAGAAGAAATATAGATTCACTGAGTTTCTATTTTGAAAACAATTAGGGAAACAGTAATAGATTCGCACAATATTCTATAAAATGTGGTCTGAAATGATTTTAATGCTTTATATATTTAGTTCAGCTGTATTTCTCTCTTACACCTCAAAACCTTATGACAGTTTGGAGATTACAAAAAATGTCATTGCAACCTTTAGGCATCAGAGATAACAGAATCAGAAATTTCTGTTTATATGAATTGACCAATTTAGATACATGTGGAGGCAAACATATAAGTACAGGAATTTCTGCAATCATAGGGAAATGCCAGTGCTAATAAATTGTCTTTCAGAGAAAAGACAAAAACATCATGGGAACTGTGAGTGGTTGGTCACAGGAATCTAGAAAAGTGAAGGATGAATTCCATGTGCACCCCAGGAGGGGTGGCAGGTACAGCTTGGCACAGACTCTGACAGAGGACAGCCTTGCCCCTGACATACTCAAGCTCCCGGACCCTTCCGCCTCCACACACTCTCTTACATTTGTTCCATCTGTGGTCAGAGAAGGGTTGGTATAAGTTGTATCATACTTAGAAGCTGACACTTGTCCTGTGATAAGAGGCCAGACATAGAGAACTGTTCCTGAGTCCCTAGAGCAGGATCCAGAAACCAGAGCACATGTGGGCGACGGGCAACGTAGGCTGAGCTCTGCATCTTGATGAGAGCTAACTAACGTGTACATGTGCGTCTGTGTGTGTGAACATGTGTGCCTGTGTGTGTGTGTGTGTGTGTGTGTGGTGGGCAAGACCCTGTAGCGAGCAGGACCCCCAAACTCCCGATATCAACCCACTGGAGGAAAGACATTGGCACCTGAAGGAGTTCCCAGGTCAGTCTCATGCTGTGGACATCCCGGGACCTGGAGGTGACAATGAGAAAGGACAGCACCCTCAGAGTTGAGCGCCTGCTGAAAACAACCATGCTTTGCATTATGTCTCCGTGTTGAAATGTTTTCCCAAGCATCCCAGCTGATCTACTGTATACCAGCTGAGTTTCCTCTGTGGTCTGGCCCTTCTTCCTACCAGCTCTGAAGAGATGGAGTGGGCAGAACAGAGAGAATCTCTACCATTTGGGCAGAGAATAAAATCCAGAGACGGCAGCCAACAGAATAAATGTCCATGTCTCATATTTCTGCTGGCTGGAAGGCCAAAGTAAAGGCACCAGCAGACTCAGTGTCTGGTGCCAAGAGCATTTTGTTTCCAAGGGGCTCTCATCTTGCTCTGCCCTTACGTGGCAGAGTGAGGGAGAAGGGAGAGAAGGAAGAAACTAAGGGCCAAGGGAAAGGAGAGGGGACTCAGCATGGGCCAGATGCTGGATTTGCACCTCCTGCTGCAAGGCTTCAGTCCCACCTCGGGCTCAACACACACCTAATACCTCACCCAAAACCACTTACCCCCACAAAATCCAGAAGTCCCACCGGCATGCTGGAAGTGAGTGTCCCATAGGACTCACTTCCCACTTCCTATGGGAAGTGAGGGTCCCATAGGAGCTTGGAGTCTCAAGACAATCCGCAGCAGCCAACAGGCTCCATTCAGAACTTCTGAGTTTTCCCTCAGTGTCCTGTGAGTTAAAACAGGGAGAACAAAGTCACCTGGGGGCCCATTCTGTTGGATTCCCTCTGAAGCTTTGGGGCAACTTACCTGCCCAGGCATGAGGCTAGAGTTTCCTTGCTCTCGCCCCAAACCCTTGGAGCCCTCTTAGCTCTTTTTCCTCTTCCTTGGTAGGGGGGTTTAATTCTGCTCCTGGAATGTTACTCAAATTACAAAGGCTCCCATTGTCCCCAGACTGCACTGCGACGGACCCAGGAGACCCACAACTCAGGTACCCAGCTGGCAGAGGGCAGAGCAAAAGTAAGTAACGTGTGAGATAAGAGGCTGGTCTTCCAAGAATCCCGAAGACAAACTAATGCCACAGTATTCACGAGTATCTCTCGCCTCATTTTAATTCATGAGTTGCTAAGCATTGCACTAAGTCCAACTAGAACATTTTATTGATCTGCTCAGCTCTATTCGTGAGGATCATTTGTACTGGCACAGTATGTTGGTGTCTGGTGTTAGGAGGTGAAAATGGAATCTAGATGAAAGAGGAAAAGTAGACATGTATTGGGGAGCAATTACCATATAAATAGACATTAACTATCTAAGAGAGTTCTGGAGGGGGTTAAGATTCTGTTTAAATGCACATTTTTTTTCTTTCTGCACTCACAAAAGAAGAAAGCTTTAAATGAAATGTTAAACATTTCAACATCTGTACTATCACTCCAAGTCTCTGTTGAACACACTGTCCAGTTAGAATATGTAGAAAGGTACAAAAACAGACAGCTCAGGGTCGTTTTCTATGACGGTCACAATAGTTCAGCATCCACGTTTTAGTAATGCAAAGCAAATAAATTATGGTGCTTTAATAAAGTTATGTGGATTCAAAATCTTCCAAGGTTTTAATTTATTTTTCTGTTCATTCTTTAAATTTATAGAGGCATTTCCTAAAATCAATTTGGCATAGAGTAGCAATTTTATCAAGAAAAATAGAAAACATGAGAGAAAAATGAAACCTTTTGAATGTAATTCCTTATGGAAGCTCCAATACTTACATTGATTTGCCTTGCTGCTCACTTAATGTGCAGCTTGAGATATAAATCACACCTTCACTTTGTTCATCTAAAAAGTGAATTGAGGTTCTTACAGCAATAAAATAAAATTAAAAAAGAAAAGGAAGAAGAAAACAGAGGATAATTATGACAGTCACATTTTATGTAGGTGTGCAAATAAATTTTTCTATAGCCAAAAAACAAATTAAAGATATTTAACTATGAATATAGATGATTAAAAAACTATCTATGAACCTAGTTAGAAAGGTGTTTTTCTTTTTTTGTTCTTGTTGTTTGCAAGCAATGTTTAAAAACTCTACAGTTGGCTGAGAGATAATGCGCAGGAAGAAGACTGCTTGCCTCTCATGTGTCAACCTGGGCTAGAGCCTGGCTTCATATATGTTCCCCTAGGCCACCAGGAGTGATTCCTTAGTGCAGAGCCAGGAGTAACCCCTGAGTACCACCAGGTGTTGCTCAAAAGCCAAAATAAATAAATAAAATGAAAGTTCTACGTTGGGGAATGCCCCTTATAGGACCAGTCTTCTAATTAAAAAGGATAACAGCTGGGAAGCGGTTAGTCAGTTGAGACCAGGATTCTGAACCTGACCTGAGACTATAGAGGCCCCAGGCGCATGCATCCCTGGCTTCCAGATGGAGAGAGCAGCGGCCCCTGGTGCCTGGACCCTAAGACCAGCACCTGGGCCCAGGGAACCCGGTGCCTGGGTTGCAGTTTTCTCCATGGGGAGAGAAGCTGCTTCTGGTGCCTAGGCCTGAGGGCGAGGACCAGAGCCACAGGGCCTGGTGCCTGGGTCCTAGGGCTGGCACCAAGGCTACAGGGCCACAGGGCTACATGATCAAATAGTAAGACAGACAGACAGACAGACAGAGAGAGAGAGAGAGAGAGAGAGAGAGAGAGAGAGAGAGAGGCTACAGGCCAAATCAGTGAAATATGAGTTAAGGACATAGATAAATAGAGAAACAAAGAGAAAAGAGGCCCTGAAGAGCCCTCGGGCCCCTGGAGAGAGGTTCTTGCAGCAAGGCCCAAGATGGAGTAAAAAGTAGCTGAAGACGTATTATCACTTGTCACTTGTCTTCTCCAGAAGTGGAAAATGGCGGCGCCAGCGGAGTGAGGAGGGGGTGGTCTGGCTTGTTGTGAGGCTCTGTCAAGGTGGTGGGCCAGGGCTAGAACCCGCCATGCCTCCCGACTGCCTCATGAACGGCTGTGCACAGGGAGAGCAGGGAACAGCTCTGCCCCATGTGTGAGAGTCTCTGGACCAGCATACCTGGGCCGGATTGAGGAAAAAAGCTGTGGCAGGGTGGGTGTCGGTGATCCGGGCTGTGATGGGTTGGTCTGCTGGGTGGAGTTCTGACGAGAGGGAAGTCCAGAAGTGGAAAATGGCAGCGCCACGGGAGTGAGGAGGGGTGGTCTGGCTTGTTGTGAGGCTCTGTCAAGGTGGTGGGCCAGGGCTAGAACCCGCCATGCCTCCCGACTGCCTCATGAACGGCTGTGCACAGGGAGAGCAGGGAACAGCTCTGCCCCATGTGTGAGAGTCTCTGGACCAGCATACCTGGGCCGGATTGAGGAAAAAGCTGTGGCAGGGTGGGTGTCGGTGATCCGGGCTGTGATGGGCTGGTCTGCTGGGTGGAGTTCTGACGAGAGGGAAGTCCAGAAGTGGAAAATGGCGGCGCCAGCGGAGTGAGGAGGGGTGGTCTGGCTTGTTGTGAGGCTCTGTCAAGGTGGTGGGCCAGGGCTAGAACCCGCCATGCCTCCCGACTGCCTCATGAACGGCTGTGCACAGGGAGAGCAGGGAACAGCTCTGCCCCATGTGTGAGAGTCTCTGGACCAGCATACCTGGGCGGATTGAGGAAAAAGCTGTGGCAGGGTGGGTGTCGGTGATCCGGGCTGTGATGGGCTGGTCTGCTGGGTGGAGTTCTGACGAGAGGGAAGTCCAGAAGTGGAAAATGGCGGCGCCAGCGGAGTGAGGAGGGGTGGTCTGGCTTGTTGTGAGGCTCCACTTCTGGACTTCCCTCTTCTTTTTCCACTTCTGGACTTTTTCCACTTCTGGACTTCCCTCTCGTCAGAACTCCACCCAGCAGACCAGCCCATCACAGCCCGGCTCGCGCGGCCGGGCGGCCGCGCGGTTCATCAATAATTGCTTTATTTGGAGGTGTTTAAAAGAGTTTGCCTCCCGCTCGACAAGCCTGGCAAGCTTCTCGTGTTGTATATGATATGCCAAATTCCAGTAACAATTATATTAGGTCATTCCCATGACCTAATATAATGGTTTGAGCTCTTTATGTTCCTGTAGCAAGCCGATGTCCCTGGCTCTACTGGCATGAGACAGGACATATGGAGATATTACTGGTGCCCGCTCTAGCAAATAGATGATCAACGGGAAGATCGTGATCGTGATCGTGATCACTTGTCTTCTCATTGTTCATCAGTTTGCTCTAGCAGGTGCCAGTAACATTTCCATTTATCAGGAATGAGGTTCATTATTGTAGCTGTTTTTGGCATATTGAATATACCACGGGTAGCTTGCCAGGCTCTGCTGTGACTCTGGGTTCATCCTAGGGGGCCCAATCTTTTTCTATGTTAGACCATCAGCCAACCAGGGCCCATGGGGCAGAGTCCTGGGGGGTGTAGAAAAAACCTGTCTCCCTGTCTGCCACCCACTGATGCAGCCAGGCACTGCAGCCACACCTGCAACACCTTGAGGGACTCAGCAGTTTTGGTACTTTGCAAATTAAGGTAAAAGGTTTGATGATCATAAGATTTTCTGCAGTGTGAACTTTCTCATGCTTAGTGAGATGCACCTTTCTGAAAATTTTTTCCTGACAGTCTTTACATTTGGAGCTTTATCTTGTGTGAATTCACCTATATGAAAAAAGCTGGACATATAGGTGAACGTTTTCTACATTCTTTACATTCATAGGGTTTCTCTCCCTACGTGAATTCTGTCATGTCTACGAATGCTAGACACAGGTACACCCGGCAGAGCAGAAACCAGCTTTCCACGTTGAACCCCCTGCATTCCATGGACCACGAGAGCAACTTCCGAACCGGAGTACACCATCACGATGGAGCCTTGGAGGAGCACAGAGGAACCCCCACACTTTGCTGGCAGCCATCTTCAGAATCCACACTCTATAGCAGGTAAGATCTCCACCCAGCAGACTAATCCAGTCTCCAGCCCCCAGATTAATCCAGTCTCCAGCCTGGCTTGTCAGAAACCCAGCCTACAAGGACCCACCACGCAGAGACCTGCCCTTCAGAGAAGAGTATTTCAAGCGCAGGAATGCTTGAGCCTAAGACACAGGTACACCCGGCAGAGCAGAAACCAGCTTTCCCCTTTGCGCGCCGTCCGCTCGCGATTTACCTCCAAATTACCGCAAATATTCCACCCACCCCTCTGAGAGAGTCCCACAAATTAATGACAATATAGCGCCTGCATGGCAGAGCCTGGCAAGCTTCCAATGCGTGTTCTATATGCCAAATCCAGTAACAGAAACGTTTATTTTCCTGACCCGAAAGAGCCCTTAATACGGCAGCAGTAAGAAAGGCAAACAAGCAGTGCCAGACAAAATTTCATGGCCATCCTAGGCTGCCAAAATGAAGAAGGACTAAAATTACTGTCTGTACTTTCAATGCACGTACACTGGCATCGGAAGCATATATTGAGGATCTGATGCTGCAAGCAAAAAAGATCAAGTGCGACATCATTGGTCTGACTGAGACGAGGAGGCATTAGTTGCATCATGCTGTATTTGACACCGGAGAAGAATTGTTCCTTGGAACATGCGACGAAAGAGCCATCGGTGGCGTTGGTGTCCTTATCAACACTGAACATGGCCGTCAACATTGATTCATTTGAATGCCTTACAAACCGATTAGGACGATTACACTTGAAGAGATGTGGCCCACTGCCAGCAATTTCTATCTTCATTGTCTACACACCAACATCCACATACAAAGAAGATGAAATTGAGAAATTCTACATGGAATTGGAGGAGTTCTATAAAAAGATCACACCTTCTACAAGATCATAGTTGGTGATTTTAATGCCAAGATAGGACCGAGAAGATCAGCTGAAGAACTCCACATCGGGACCCATGGCCTAGAATGGAGCGAACAGGGTGAGAGACTATCTGAGTTCATCATGTCCACCAAGGCCATTCACGGGAACTTACAGTTCCAGAAAGCTGAAGCGAAACGTTGGACATGGGAATCTCCTGGCGGACAGTTCCACAATGAAATAGACCATATCATCTTCAATCGACGGTTTTGTCTGACCGATGTAGCTGTCGTCCCCAAATTCCAAACAGGATCAGACCACCGTCTCCTTCATGCAAAGTTCTACTTCCCATAGCGGGGAGAAAAGGCTGCAAAGTTTAAGAAGAGAACTGGCAGAACGACCACCAATTGGGAACTCTTTGGCACCATTGCAGCAACATGGGAAGATACCATCATTGACGACATCGATGAAGAATACAACCGACTGGTTCAGCACCTCAATGATTGTGCGAAGAATGCTGAGAGAGAGAAAGACACAAAAGGGCGCCTGTCTTCAGAAACTCTCGAGCTCATTCGCCAATGTGGCAAGGCGCAAGCCTCAGGAGACCAAATGCTAACATCCAAGCTTGCTAAACAGTGCAGAGAAGCGATAAAAAAAGACCTCAAAAACAGAGGAGCAGAAATACTGGAAGATGCAGCAGAAGCCGGGAAAAGCATTCTCACTGCCCGCCTGTCCTTTTGCCAATTATAAGACCAAAATGACTGCCCTCCGACGCCCTGATGGATCTATCACATCTTCCAGAAAGGCAATGGAGAAGATTATCCAGGACTTCTACTCAAATCTCTTTGATAGCCACATCCACCTGCCCGCATACCAAATTCCACAGGATGGATATGCCATTCCCAAAATTCTCCCTTCTGAAATCCGACATGCCATCTCGTCAGTAAAGAAGGGAACAGCACCAGGCCCAGACAAAGTCAGACCCGAACACCTGAAGAATCTGCCGTCGGTACTCATCAATACACTAGCTCGGCTCTTCACACGCTACCTGTCCGAATGCAAGGTGCCCTCCCAATGGAAAACCAGCAGGACAGTTCTACTGTTCAAGAAGGAAGACATTCACGACATCGGCAACTATCGCCCCATCCGCCTGTTGTCTGTCATCTACAAACTGTTTACACGAGTCATCCTGAACAGGATTAGCAGAACACTAGATGAAGGACAACCATGCGAGCAAGCAGGCTTCCGGAAAGGATTCAGCACAATCGACCATATCCACACGGTATCCAAGCTCATTGAGGTTTGTAGGGAGTACAAGATGCTGCTCTGTCTCACATTCATTGATTTACAGAAAGCCTTTGATTCTGTGGAGACTGAAGCAGTCATCGAAGCCCTAGCCAAACAGGGCGTTCAAACCCAATACATCAAGATCCTTCGTGAGCTGTATTATGGATTCACCACCAGGATCTCACCATTCTACAAAGAAGTGATCATTAATGTGAAAAGAGGGGTTCGACAGGGTGATACCATTTCACCAAAACTCTTCAGCGCCACCCTCGAGAACATCATGCAACAATTAGAATGGGAAGGAATGGGAGTGAAGATAGATGGTCGGCAACTACACCACCTCCGTTTCGCTGATGACATCGTTCTAATAACACCAAACATTAGCCAAGCAGCACAAATGCTGGCTGACTTCGACCGAGAATGTGGAAAGATAGGTCTACAGCTGAATCTAAAGAAAACTATGTTCATGAAGAATGAACTAGTTCCAGAGGCCCCATTCACTCTCAATGGAACAAACATCTCTGAATGCAGCAGTTATGTGTACCTAGGTCAAAGAAATCAACATGATGAACGACCTAAAACCTGAGCTGCGCAGGGAGGAAGAGAGCGGCATGGAATGCCTTCAAAGGCATCGAAGAAATAGCTAAAAAGGACAAAGAACCTCCGGCTCCGGGCACATCTCTTTGACTCCACCGTTCTCCCTGCATTAGCATACGCCTCAGAGACCTGGGCCCTATGAAAGCAGGATGAGAATGCTATTCGGGTCTCCCAGAGAGGAATCGAAAGAGCTATGCTTGGAATATCACGCCTCACTCAAGTGAGAGAAGGAATCCGGAGTTCTGACCTCCGTCGCTATTCCAGAATCAGGGATGCTGTCTCGTTTGCCAAGGCATCGAAAATCAGATGGGCTGGACATGTAATGCGATTTGGAGACAACCGCTGGACTAGAGCCATTACCGACTGGATCCCATGGGATATCAAAAGATCACGTGGCCAGCCACCTACAAGATGGTCAGACTTCCTTGTAAAGACCCTGAAGGAACGGTTTGAGGCTCTTCATTTTCCTGAATCAACCAGATGCCATTGGGCTACATTGGCACGTGATAGGGTCCAATGGAAATGTTACTGGTGCCCGCTCGAGCAAATCGATGAATAACGGGATTCAAGTGATCAAGTGATCCTACGAATGCTTCTCTTCGATAAGAATTTTTTCCCCACAGGGACCAGAACGTTAGCACAGCGGATAGGGTATTTGCCTTACATGCTGGAGACCCAGGTTCAATCCCCAGCATCCCATATGATCCCTGAGCTCCACTAGGAGTAATTCCTGAGTGAAGAGCTGGGAGTAACCAAACCACAAAAAAAAAAAAAAAAAAGTATTAAAAAGTAAAATTCAGGAACCTCTTGTCTTGTTCTTTCATCCATTGAAGGGCCAAAGGGAACAGATATAGGCCCCGGACACAGGCCAGAGGCCCTAATGGATTCTGAGTAATGTCGAAGACCCAGCCAGGTCCTCCAGCATCTGCTGCCAGAGTAACCCCCTGACCCACAAGTACTGTTAGCGCCATGAAATCCACAGGGTGTCCCTTGAGCCTGGGGCCTCGGGACCCCCTGAGCGGGACCACAATCCTCCTCCTCTTCTTTTATTTATAACTCCTAACAATTCTACATCTTTAATTTTGTTTGAAGTATCAGACTACCCTTTTTGCTTAACTTCAATTTGTCTTTCAGTGGAGATTTATATCTTATGTAATAGGATATATAATTTAAAAAAATTAATATATATTTAATATATATATTTAATATACACATTAAACTATATCAAGAACAGTGTTGAATTCTCCAACTACAATTGTATTGCCATCAATGTCTTTCTTGAAGTCCATTAGTAGTTGTTTAAGCATTTTGCTGGGCCCTCATTGGTTGCATATTTGTTTAGGAGTGTATTTCTTCCTGACATACATCACTGTATCACTGTCTTCCCGTTCATCATCGATTTGCTCGAGCGGGCCCCCATTAACATCTCCATATGTCCTGTCTCACGCTAGTAGAGCCCAAGGCATCTGCTTGCTCCAGGAACATAAAGAGCCTCAATCCATTCGGAATGAGGTCTATAATTGTTACTGGTATTTGGCATATATATCAAATACAACACTGGTAGCTTGCCAGGTTCTGCCGTGCAGGTAGCATATTCTTATAGGCATCTCTAAGTCCAGCATTTATTGATGAACCACGCGGCCGCAAGCGGCCGCGCGAGCCGGGCGCTGATAGGCTGGTCTGCTGGGTGGAGGTCTGACGAGGGAGAAGTCCGGATGTGGAAAATGGAGGCCCTCATGGAGTCGGGGGTCGTCTGGCTTTGTTGAGAGGCTCTGCTGGGGTGGTGGGCCAGGGCATCAACCCACCATCCCTCCCGGCGCCTCGTGAGCGGCTGGTCACAGGGAGAGCCAGTAGCAGCTCTGCCCCATGTCTGCGAGTCATACATACATATCCCTTATTTATTAATAAACGGCCTTCACTGTTCCTTCTAGCCACTTTCAGCCCAAAATCTATGTTATTGTATAGTAGCATGGCCAACCCAGCCTTTTTGGAGGAGTTGCTTGAGTGGAGAATTATCTTCCAGACTTTGACGTTGAGTCTGCATTTGCTCTGCCTGATCAAATGTGTTTCTTGAAGACAGAAGAATGTTCAATTCAGTTTTTAATCCATTTTGTCACTCTGTGTCTCTTAATTGGTACATATAGGCCATTGTCAATGAGAGAGATTATTACCATGGGATTTTGACCCGTCTTTCTGTATAAGACTGTTGAATTTGGGGGTTTCTCTTATCTAACAGTAGTTACTTCAGTCCTTTAAAAGTAGATTTTGAGTTAATGAAGTTCGTGAGCTGTTGTTTATCCATGATGTTGTATATTATTCCTTTAAATCTGAATGTGAATCTAGCTGGGTAAAGAATTTTATGAGAGGTCTTCATTTCATTGAGTATTTTTACTATATCCCACCATTGTCTTTGGGTTCCTAGGGCTTCATCAGAGAAGTCTGATCTAAATTTATGTATGAAATTTCCTTCTTTGATCTTGCTGCTTGAAATACTGCTTCTCTATCTATGGCATTGTTTGTTCTAATTAGGAAGTGTCTTGAGTCTTTTTGTTAGAGTCTCTTTGTTGGGGCCTCTTCAGGTTTCTTGGATGTGGATGCCTGCATTCTTCAACTCTGGGAATTTTCTGGCAATGATATCTTTTTTTTTAAGTATTTTCTTATACCACCATGAAATAAACAATTACAAAGATGTTCATATTTGGGTTTTGGTCATACAGTGTTCCAGCACCCATCCCTCCACCAGTGCCCATCTCCCACCACCAATGTCCCTGGTTCCCTCCCTCCCCAGCCAGCCTCCATGGCAGGTTCTTTATTTCTTTCCCTTTCTCTCTATCTCTTTATCTTTTCCTTCCCTTCCAGATTGTGGATTACAGAACATATATTAAAGGGTTGTCATGTGTATCTTTTTGCCTGTATTTAATGCTCAGTTCTAGGTTGGTATTAGTACTTTCGACAATTGTTAGCACACTGTTCCATTTTTCTGTCTTACCTAGTCTCTGATTCCTAGAGACTAGGTAAGACAGAAATGTTTGTGATAATTTCCACCTTTGACAAAACCTCCTGATACATGTTTCACTTGACCTTGGATATTGGTACCATAATATATACATATATATTTAAGTCATGCAAATAAATGCAGTCATTCTATATCTGTCTCTCTCCTTCTGGCTAATTTCACTCAACATGATCTTCTCCATGTTCATCCATTTATAGGCAAATTTCATAACTTCGTTTTTCCTAACATCTGCTTAGTATTCCATTGTGTAGATGTACCACAGTTCTTTTATCCAGTAATCTATTCTTGGGCACTCTGGTTGTGTCCAGATTCTGGCTATTGTGAATAATGCTGGCAATGATGTCTTTTTTTTTTTTTTTGGGTCACACCCGGCAATACTCAGGGGTTGCTCCTGGCTCTGCACTCAGGAATTACTCCTGGCAGTGCTCGAGGGACCATATAGAATGCCGGGGATCAAACTTGGGCCAGCCGCAAGCAAGGCAAATGCCCGCTGGGCTATGGCTCCAGCCCCTATGATGTCTTAACTGTTCCTACTTCATTAGGGTTTCTCACCTGTCCCTCTGGAACTCTGATAACTCCTATGTTGTTTTTCTAGAATTCATCCCAGTGTTCTCTTGCCCATCCTTGAGCTATTTTGAGGTCTTTTTCCATCCTCTCTATTTGCCTGGAGTGCTTTCTGCACTTTCTGTATCATCTTCAAGCTCACTGATGCTGTTTTAGGCTGTCGTCATCCTACTATTGAGGGTACCCATTGAGTTTTTCATGTCATCTATCAAATTTTTTATGAATGACACTTTTTTTTGCAGTTTTCTTATTTCTGCTCTCATTTCCACCTGTATTTTATTGGCTGTCCATTCTGCTGTTTCTTTCACATCTTCCTGAATTTTATTGTATATTCATTCCATGGCTTACTTTACTGGAAGCAAATCTATGTAGGGAATCTCCTGGTCCATTATGTGCTTAGATCTAAGGACATGAGCATTTTCATGTCAGTTTTTGGTAAAAAAGTAAGTGTGAGGGACTTATTCTGTCAGTTTGACACAATTAGTACATTCTCTTCTTTGAAATAGTTTGTTTACTGAATTCAAGTTTTACTCACCCATTATCTAAATAGTTTTGTTGTTGTTTGTTTTGGTTTGGTTTTTGCAGCACACACACTGGGCTCAGGAATTCCTTTTGATACTCAGGGGTACATTTGAAGTGTAGGGGATCAAACCTTGGTTAGCTGCATGCAAGGCAAGTACTACCTCGCCAGACCTTAAACTTAAGCGTTTTAAATGTACAGTCTAGTTTCTCTCTCATATTTTAAACTGAGGTGAAATTCACTCAACAGATAATTAACCATTTTAAGAAAAGGTGTTGATGTTTTGAGGGTTCTGATTATTATGCAACCACTTTGCCAACTACTTTCAAAACATTTTGTAGTTTGTTTTACTGTGTTTGGCTCTGAGCCTTGACAATGGACTAAAGGAATGCTGTGTCTGAGCTCAAGAGCTGCACAGACTCATGGCGGAGTGAGGCTTGGTTGGGAAGGGCTGCAGGGCACAGTGGTGGGTGCAGGAAAGAAGAGAGCAGGATCTGTTGGACTGGAAGAAATCTAGTGTGTGGCAGAGAATGAGTAGAAAGGAAGATGTGCCCAGCCAGAGCTAAGCATTTTTCAGGTAAACAGACATGGAGCAGAATCTCAGGAGGCTAGAATAGTGTTGTAGGCCAGGGAACAGAGCTGTGAATCAGGGAACAGTACTGTGAATAATGGACCAGCACTGTGGATAACGAAACAGCATTGTGAGTTAGGGGACAGCATTGTGAGTCATAGGACGCATTGCAAGTCAGGTGATAGCACTGTGACTCAAAGGACAGCACTGGGAGTCAGGCAAGAGCATTGTGTGTTAGAGGACAGCACTGTGATTCAGAGAACTGTATTTTGTGTCAGGGTACATTACTATGAGACAAAGAACATCACTGTGAGTCAGGGAACAGCATTGTGTGTCAGGGAACAGCATTGCTTGTCAGGCAATAGCATTGTGTATATCGGACAGTATTGTGTGTGTTCCCCACTATAGTCAGCCTAATATGCACAGAGGAAGGCAGAACATGGGAATTTCTGAGCAGAAGCAGAACATGGCACATGACAAAGAAACAGCTTCAGAGGAGCTAGATGCCTTCTGTGGCAAGCAGAAAAGCTGATAAGAAACCAAAGCTGCTCTGGTCCGAGGGTTATTTTGATGGCTCATCTGGCTGCAATACGAGTGACTGACTGTAGTGACTTAGAAGTGAATAACAAAATGAACTGTGGGGGCTATGGATCTCCCCAGCAATATAAAACAAACTTATGGAATAGTTATAGAGTAAGACCTTCAGGACATGAACGTTGATTAGAAATAATTTGTGAAAATAAATATACAGAAACATTGCTTCAATTAGAAGCAATCAGAAGCAATACCCCAAAGCTAGGAGAAAGTTCTGAGGCAACAAAATGATTTGTATCAGGAAGAAACATTGGTTGTCCCAGAGAGAAGAAAGGAAGCGGTGACGCTTTGTTCAGAAGCATCTCCTCGAAAACACCATGTAAGAGGTATTGACTTTTGTCCTGAAAAGTGGCCCTGTGTCTCATCATGAGATTATATTTCCCAAATTACTTTTTTGTTGTGGTTTCTGAATAAAGCCATCTTGTTGGAGAAATAACCAGTTGCCTTTTTGTTGGAGGTCAACAGATTGTTGTGCATTAGAAAAGATAAAAGCAGAATCTTGCTCTCAATTCCATCAAGGGAAAGAGATTTAAACAAGGAATTCAAAAAGTAAAAGGGAAGCCAAGCTTTGGCTGGGCTTGTTTGGAGTTCGTAGCACAGGAATTTGCAAAGTCAGGGGTAGTCCTAAATGTAGTCCTGAACCACAAATCAGAGAAAATGCAGTAGAGGACTGTGCCAGGCTCTTGGGCTTACAGGGAGGGTCAACGTCACTCTCAGGCAATAAGATGGTGTCCAGAGTTAACGTACAATGTGACTCTGGGTAGAAAGCAAAAACGAGGAACAAAGTGGTCACAAAAGAAGAAGAAAAGGGGCACACTGAGCATTTAAATGCTGTTGGTAAGTCTAGGAAGATGCACTCTCACTTGCAGCACAGAGTTGAGACCGCAATATCTAGTAAAAAGCAGAGACAGACAAGGCTTCAGTAGTTTTGAAACCATGGATGACACAGAAAGCAGGAACAGAGCAAACGAAAGCAAAATTTTGAGGGAGACCTGGGTAAGGTTGTGGGAACTCTGGCACCCTCATTATTTGAAAGAATAACCACAGTTGAACAGGACAAATGCATAGGCAAGAAATGCATTAGAAATTAATATCTGAACAGTATATAGAAGAAGTCATATCAGAGTAGAGCTGACTGCTGGTGACTGGAGAATTTTTTTTAGAAAGTCACAGAAACAAACAACAATGATGTTAAGAAAATTTGTAGGTAAAAGAAAAATGGCATTTGTACATAATACATGATTATGATGTGGAATTGTGTGTCTCTGATAGTGAAGTAACTGTAATTTCATAAATATTTTTGTTCAATTTGACAACATACCCAGGTGGCTTTTAGGGCTCTCTCATGAATCTGTGCCCAGGAATTATTCCTGGTGAGTCTTGGGAGACCAGTTGGAGTGTAGGAGGGAGTCCTGGGTCAGGGTATGCAAGCACAAACTCCGTAACATTTGCACTGTCTCTTTAGCTCCTCCATAACTCTTTTTTGCACTGCTCATTATCCATTCAAGTAAACCAAGGCAAATAAGTAATTATTATGTCAAGAGATGAATAATAACGGTAAAGTCCAAATCTTTTTTTCCAATTGCTTAAGCAACTGCTGCAAAACTAAGCCATCAAGCTCTAGCTAGACAAAATACAGACAGAATGGACCCCAGTATTTTTCATACTTACCCTTTATAATTCAAACAATCTCCCTCCAGATGCCATTTGAACACGCACTACCTGGTCTCTGTGGCATGGCCAGAAATAGAGAGCACTGGAGATTTTAATATAGGTGATCAACTTTGAGTTTGAAGGATGTTTTCTGAATGACAAGATGAGCATTCAAAAGAAACAAAATAAAACGGTGAGATATGGTTTAGGTCATCGCAGAGATTTTTGAAAAACAGAGTGAAAATAAATAGTCATCCTGTACTTGACTACACAGACAGACATTTAGCACAAAGTATAGGGAGCACATCTGTTCATGTGTCTTACTCTGAGTCAGCTAATCCAAAACCATGCATGTTACTTTGGAGAGAGAACAAAAGGTAGAAATGAAGTCCATCAGAATCATTATCATAAGAACGACTGTCTTGCATAACTTCACATTTTGCAGGCATATACTCCTGGGCTTTGTTTGCTGATCAGGCAATGCCCTGAGGATTCAGTGTTCTAAGGGTAGCGTATATTCCTGGGGACCACCAGGTCTCTGATGTTGCTTGGGCACCTCCAGGGATACACCAGTTGGTGTTTGGGATGACCATGGGGTGCTGTGAACCCAACTGAGGTCAGATTCATACAAGACATGGCTGTTAAACCTAAGATTATATCTTCAGTCCAATTCTTGTTTTATTTTAAATTCAAAACTATCTGGGAACTTGTTATGGTGATATTGTGACATTCTATGTCATTATAAATATCAAACTTGTATGAACTATTGCTTATGAATTTATACTTTCAAATTTCTGCCACTCTATAAAAGCAAATATACTTTGCTGAGCTCAACTAAATTGCAAGAAATACTTGAACAAGAACAGGCTGAGAACCACGACTCTGAAGCCCTGAGAGGCTGGATGAAAGGATGAATAACATCGATCTTGGGTTGTCCTGCAGCCAATCCTGGCAAGGAGAATTCTAAATGAGAGTCAGACAATGTATGTCTATAGCGATAGCATTTGGTGTATTTCCATATAAGTTAGATTTGAACTTTTCCACTTGTCTTTCTGGAGTAGGCACACGAGGTCCAGACAAATACAGGAAGTTGTTTACCTTTCCTCACTTCTCTCCCTTCCTCTCTCTGCCTCTATGTCTTTGTCTTCCTTCCTTCCTTCCTTCCTTCCTTCCTTCCTTCCTTCCTTCCTTCCTTCCTTCCTTCCTTCCTTCCTTCCTTCCTTCCTTCCTTCCTTCCTTCCTTCCTTTCTTCCTTCCTTCCTTCCTTCCTTCCTTCATTCCTTCCTCTTTCTTTTTTATTTCTTTCTGATACTAAGCACTGTGTTTTGCATAATTAATTATAGCTGCATTCCAGCCATATTTAATCCCACCAGTGCCCCCTTCCCTCTACCTGTGTCCCCAGGGTCCCTCCCACCCCTAAGCAACCTCCTAGACAGGCACATTTTCTATTTTTTAACTTATTTTTGGCTTTAGGACAACAGTCAGCAGTGCTTAAAGGTTACTCCTGGCTTTGCACTCAGAACTTACTCCTGGTGGTTCTCGGGGATCATATAGGATGCCAGGGATGAACCCGTGTCAGCTACACACAATCCAAGTGAGCTACCCATTGTGCTATCACTCCAGCCCCTTGGGCATAATTTCAAATTGGATTGTTGTTGATTGCACTTCATATTTCTGATATTGTTGACGCTGTAGAATAGATAATTGTTACTGGTTATCTGGCATATCAAATACAGCACGGGTAGCTTGCCAGGCTCTGCCGTCAGGGTACATGACCTGATGGAATGGTTTGAGGCTCTTTATGTTCCTGGAGCAAGCAGGTGCCCTTGGGCTCTACTTGCATGAGACAGGTCATATGGAGATGTTACTGGTGCCCACTCGAGCAAATCGATGATGCACGGGAAGATAGTGATAGATAGTGATAGTGATAGTAGAATAGATATTGACATTTATCGCACCTCTACAGCTCCAGTGTTCTTAAGGGCCCTGCGCCCTCCCCTGTTATCTTTTGTCTAGCACTTCTTACCCCCACCTCAGATTCTTTCCTTCCCTATCCTCATTGCTACAGTCAAAGGTCAAGGGTAAATTGCATACCGCCCCTTTGCTGCAATGCATGCTGGTCTATCTCACCGGCTCCTAGGAATGCAAGCTTCCTTCCAAGAAATATCATGGTGCATGGCTCCTGTGTCTTCTCTTGCTTTGGGGATATTCAGAAGTACATATTCTGCTGTGGGGTGGTGTGTGTGTGCTGGGGTCAGAGTTTGCTGCCACTTACTCCTTGCCAAAGGCTGCATCTGTGACCCTTTCTGCTGTAAAACCAGCACTGGAGGTTTGGGGAGAGTCTTCTCTGGGTCATGCATGCATATTTCATACCCCAAAGAGAAGTATTGAGCGTTTGCTTCATCTCTGCCCTGTATTCCCTTTAATTATTTACATTTTTTCCTTCTTTGTCACATCCTTTACAACTTGTATTTAGGTTCTGTAAATTCTGTAAGTTCTGGAGGTATTTAAATCTCCAATATCTATAAATAATAAAGCATCTCTTCAATGACAGAAGGTCATTAGTAATTGAAATGACTAACATCATCAGGATTTTTAACCAGGCCTTTGCATTTTTTCAGGGTTTTATTCAATAAATGAAACATTTTTTCTTAACAAAGGATTCACAATTCTTATTTACTGAAACATCAACTCACTGCAAATCAATAGATAAAATGGTATCTGTGTATGCTAGAGCTATTCAAAATTTTTAGAGTTCCTTACAATGATAACCCAAGATTCATATTTTATTTTGTTCCTACTTTTACCTTGTTGATAATAATGAAATTTTTGTCATGCAAAACACTTCTTTATCTTCCTTTTTTTTTGGCTTTTTTGGGTCCACACCTGGCAATGCTCAGGGTTACTCCTGGCTCTGCACTCAGGAATTACTCCTAGTGGTGCTCAGGGGACTATATGGGATGCTGGGGATCGAACCTGGGTCTGCTGTGTGCAAGGCAAATGCCCTACCGACTGGACTATCACTCCAGCCCCTCTATCTTCCTTTTCAATTCAGTTCATTTGTTCTTTCCAGTCAGAGACCAGCCGCTGGGAATCAATTTGCTGTCTTCAAATCCTAAGTGATCAATCCACTGTATCCCCAAAGAAATTAATACCACAAAACCAAATTTTAGTTTGACTCTGTGTATGACATATTACTCCAAAAAATTGCAGAGACATTAGCTATTTGTAGGCATCATACGGACTCGTCTGTTCCTGGCAGGAGTATATAAACCATACACTTCTGTTGCACACTTTCTCACTTTCTCTGAAAAATATTCCAGGTTCTTTTATAAAAGTGTCATCTTTTCTACACCAGCAGTTTTCCAGCCTCTGCTCACACACAGAAACCGATAAACATCCAATGTTCCTAAGTTTACAGCCGGTCTTTGCATCCAGACCTTGCACACAGAGACAAGGACGGGATGTTTCTGAGGGAGAGCAATGACCTTCAGAATTACAGACCTGACTGACCCAGTCTTCCTCCAAGTGTGGCTGAAGCCCCGACCTCAGGCTCACCTCCCCAGGATCTTAAAAAGACCTGGAAGACAGTGCGCACCCCAGACCTGTTGACTCTGCAAACAAATAGCGTCCAGTGCTGGCTAGGAGAGAGCGTTCAATCACTGCCTATTTGACTCTACAGCCCTCTGTGATTTCTAGTTCCTATAATCTAGGAATAATAACATAGGAACTAGTAATCCTTCTGATTACTAGCACCTATAAACCAAGGTCTACATGCTCATATAACATTGTAGAAATATATCGATGGATTTTTTTTAATTATTCACCTTGCCTAACTCAAATTCTTTGTTTTATCTGTACCTGAGTTCTTTAAGGTGCAAAGCTAATTTTGGAACAGATACTTAATCAGTCATAGTCAGGCTGTAGGTGCTTAGAAATCTTTTCTAGCCTGTATAAAGTGGGAGAAATGGCATGCACTTAATTACAAAGCAAGACCAACCTGGTCTTTCTTTAGACCTGCATCTTCGATAGAAGAAAAGGAAATGGTAGATTGGAGAACACTGAAGGATATGTCACCCTGCTTTGTATTTAATTGGGTCCTTGTCAAATCTAAATGGTTGACCCTATCTTTCAAAATAAATTAACTTTTCCTTCTTCCTCTCTCCAAAGGAGTTTCTAATTGAAATTAATTCTCATTCAAGTAAAATCTGATTGTCTTATCACTTACTCACCTCAAATCTTTCTTGTTCAATGAGTGATATTCCAACATGGTGTGGAGAAACAGAGATCCTTGTATTTAATTCATGATACCAAGCACTACACTTTCCCCTTCCATTTCTTGTGCTGATGATTCATGATTTCCTTTCAAGAAAATACAGACTTCTCACTGACCTATTCCTGCCCAGTCAGTTTAGACACTGCCCTTCTGTCTTCTGACATGTTTCCCAATTCCCATCACAAAAGCTTGGAAATAGTCCGATATACAGTCTGAAATATGGACTAAATTACTAATAGGGTTTATAAATGTCACAGGAGTGCAATTACTGGGTGTAAATGTGTCATTTTACACTCACCCTGCTCAGGGACTATAGTCAAGAGACAAGTGCTCTAGGGAAAAAGACAATGTTCTACTAGTCCCTTTGAAGACCTGATTTCTCCCTAAATGAAGGCGTCTTCAAATCCATGTCACTGTAATAAGACTTGGACATATTCTCTCTCTCTCTCTCTCTCTCTCTCTCTCTCTCTCTCTCTCTCTCTCTCTCTCTCTCTCTCTCTCTCTGCCCTCTCTCACTCTGCTCTGTGTCTCTGTTACTCCCTCTGACTCCGTCTCCTCTTTCAATCTTCCTGTCATCCACACACAAACAGAGCGACAGTGATCCGTGGAGCGGCAGAGAAGCACTGAGGCACCAGGCTTGGGAACGTTCTCCCATAGTCCCAGAGAAACGCCACAGAGCGAAGCTCTGTTCAGCCCAGGTTCTTGACACTTGCTAGCAGCAATGGTTGGGAATATATGTAAAGCCCGTGGAGGTAGAACCAGCCCAGGGACCTGCCCCTCTGTGGCTTGCCCAGGTGTTCCCTGGTACTGGAGAGCAGGGCCATCTCCCTAGAGAGGAGAACTCTGCCCACTCACGGCCCCTCAAGCCCCTTCCCTTCCATCCAAGTCCTGAAACCCAGAAAGTCTCCTCCTCACTGCTCTAAGACCAGCCAGCATGTTCCTCAGCTTCCTTTCCGCTCTGGGTTCCAGAACATTCCAGTGTGTCACCAGCTAGAAATGCTTGTCAGCCAACACCTACGGGGGCTCTGCTGAGTTGGCCATTGTTTGATCGGCTGCAGGACTTTCTCTTTGGATTCTTTTTCCCCACCAGCCTTGGATCCGCTAATCGCCACGTTCCTTTCATTGGGAGCATTAAGTGTATGACAGGCTTTTTTTCTGCATCATCTTACAGAGTGTGATCGATTCCTCTCTGGCAGCTGCTCCGCCTCCCGAGAACGGCATTCAGCGCCACGCACACTCCAAGGCAGTCCCCGAACTCTTTCAGCTGCCCTGAAACCTCTTATCTGTTTGCTCGAATGGGCCACCCGTCCATCTGTCTGGAACTCTTCTCCCAAGGCTTCTGGGAATGCAAGAATATCTTGCAGCTCTTCTGGTGCAGAGAATACCTGTTCCCACAATACTTTTCGTCAGGCTATGGCTTTGGTCCTCGTAAACAAATCCTAGAAAGAGAAGCCCGTCAAGAAAAAAAATGAATCCTTTCTTTTTTCTTTAAAGCTCTTGAAACTGTATAAACCTCCATTTTAACTTCTGTTCTCCTGGGTGCTGAGAGCAGAGACTATAAAGAGCTGGTGATTGTGCTCTCTGGTGTTTCCTCTCACGTCCTGTTCGGCCTCCCACCGAGTCTCTGCTCCCCTTCTCAGGCACCTATCAGCAGCCCCGCTCCCCACGGAAAACCCCCCTCCCCATATTTTGGCTCCTGGGCGTTCATTCACTTTGCCAGCCTCCTCATCAGTGCTCTGTCGCTGAGGGGATCGCTCTGAGTCCACACAAGTAAGCATAGAGGCAGGATTTGCTCCTGGGGCTCGAGTCCTATTTGAGAATCTCTGAACGCATGGGCCAAGCTGTTAGCAGAGGGAAGCTCAGCCGTGCAAGGGCCACAAGCAGGCAGCTGACGGGTGCTGCAGGAAGGGCAGCGAGGGGAATCCTCACCTGAGCACAGGCCCCAGGGAAGTTGCGCTTCCATAAACAGGACTGATTGTGTCTCAAGCAGCATTCAAGAGTCTCAACTCCACATGCTTGGAATGTGACTGTCCTTAGAATCGGGCGTTTGGAGCAGCAAGGAGGGTCACGGGCTCTGAGCTCTCCGCACTGGCCAGGGACGCAGCTGGGCTGGTGAGTTCTTGCCCTGCTTGTGTCAGGCCCTCAAAACTCTGTTGGAATCTTGCCCTCCCAGAGCAAACCCAGGCTCTGGAATGTTTTCCAGGGACACCGTGATAAGGCGGCACCAGTGTGGTAGTTTAGAGAACACTTAGGCTCTCCCAGGGTCTGGTGGCTCCCAGTGCCTAGAGTTTCTGCAGCAGGCTGTGAGGACTCTGCCCATGTCTCTGTCTGTGGGCAGCTGCCCCTTGGTGACGGTTGGCAGGTCTTGGCCTGAAGAAGCGACATGCTTCAGTCCACCTCGAAGTGCTGGTGCCCTGCTGTGTGTTCTTGGGATCAGAAGAGCCCTGATGGGTTCAGGTCGAGCCTGCCCAAGGATCCTGAATTGAACAAATTCACAGAAGTCAGACTTCCTGAGGTTCACCAAGCAAAGACTTCAGTACAGGGCCTGAGCAACGGCTTAGCAGGGAGAGTTTTGTCTTGCACACAGCCACCCTGGGTTCAGTCCCTGGCATTGCATATGGTCCCCTGAGCACCATCAGGAGTACCTCACAAATGCAGAGCAGGAGCAACCTTGAGCATTGCTGGGTGTGACCCACCACCCCCCGCTCAAAAAATCTGTTTGTTTCCTGATGCAGCAAATAGGAAAATGAAAATACCCACAGTCCTAAAAAGTACACTAAGAGCCAAAGCTAGAGTCTAGGGGGCAGGGTGCTGGCCTTGTGTGTGGCCAACTTAGGTTCAACCCCTGGCATCCCATATGGTTCCTGGTACCCACCAGGAGTGATCTCTCAGCACAGAGCCAGAACTCAACCCTGAGTACAGCTGCTTGCGACCCTCCCAAACAAAAACTTAGCTTAAGGAAATACGGGGAAAGATATAAACAGCCTGGGTTTGATCCCCAGCATCCCATATAGTCCCAAGCACCTCCAGGAGTAATTCCTGAATGCAAATCCAGGAGCAACCGCTGAGCATCACTGGGTTTGATTCCAAAAGAAAAAAAAAAAAACTCTAAAGACTTCAGTCCAGGAATTTTGTGCGGGAGAGCCCAATTCATCTCTTTCACAAGCTTAGTCTGAAGTTTTGTCTTTTCCTGTGGGCCGGGGCTCCTCGCCAGTGAAGTCCTGTCCATAGCAGAGACTCAGAAGTCCCATCGCTGGAGGCCATTCCACTTCTCCATCCTCAGACACACCTCTCAGATTATTGAGGAGCATGGGGTACTGTCCCCCCATAACCCGGGGCTGGACGGTCTCCCTCTGTCTCATGGCCCAGGGTGTGGTGTGTACCCTGTAAAGCTCTGAAGCTTAGACAAGTGAAATTGCATGCAGCGTGGTCAGAACCACCAGGCTATGCAGGGCCGAGCATGGGAGCTGGTGACAGAGGACACAATCCCGTGCGGGAGGACCTGCAGCTTCTCCTTATGGAACACGGTGAGTGCGGGAAGGCCTGGGCTCCGCTGACCTGCAATGTCCTCCTCCACCTGCTGCCTGTCTATGGCCTCGACACCCTCCTGGAGCCCCAGCTTCCTGGCTCCGGAAGAGAAACAGCAGATTGATTTTTATACGTTGCTGCCTTTTACACTCAGATTATTGTCTTCCTTTTCACTGCCTTCTGCGCACTCTGCAATTTATATTCACAATTTCTCCTAAGACTATGTTTATCTCTGGCTCAGTGATGAAATCCCTTTTCGGGAGACTGTTTCTTCTGCGATGCCCTGTCAAAGGACTTTTCAAGTGACTCCAAGTCTATGTTGTATAATTCTTCATAGTCTTGCTTATGACTTTCTGATCTCTGAACATCTCGCTGTCTCTGAGAACGTGTCCTGGGTCAAGTCAGGGTGAGTTTCATGGAGAAATGTTTCCCCCCTTGGCAATGAGAGACAACTTTGTAAATCAAGAACAAAATCCATTTGACTTAGAGTTCATGCATGCATTTTATCATAAATCACAAAACAATTGAATCTGAAAAGACATATGTGATAGATTTTTATAAATTTCATTGATTATATTCATGCATACCATCTAACAGTTAATTTAATGTGCATATTTAAAAATAAGGGTGGATTTTTTAGAGTTCACAAGGTAACCGTTGATTCAGGTACTAGGATCTGTTTTTACACAAAGTATTTAGGTACAGAAAATACTCTTTTTTTGGTTCCTTGAAACCTTATTAGAGAACAAATGAAGAAATTGGATATATCAATTTTTTGTTGATTGGGAATTTTGTATCTGATTGTAAGAACCAGAAATTCATTTTAAAATGTTTAATATGCACATAATCATATCCATAGTTACCTATTGATGCTAAATTATAGACTGTGCAATTTTAGGTTTTCAGCTAAAAACACTTATTTAATATTAAGTTAAATATAAAGTGCTTTTGAAACTCTGACAAATTACTATATAGTTAACTATATGTTCTTTAATATATTCTCTTTGACGTAAAGCTGACTGATTTTTCTTAAAAGCTTAAATATACCTTCATCAGACTAACATAAGCTATTTCATAAAAGTATACTACTCTAGTACTCCATGGGGCCCTCGTTTTCCACATCCAGACTTCTTTCTCATCACAACTCCACCCAGCAGACCAGACTATCACAGCCCTGCTTGCACGGCCACTAGCGGCCGCGTGGTTCATCAATAATTGCTTTTTTTAGAGGTGACTACAAGAGTATGCCACCCTCATGGCAAGCCTGGCAAGCTGCTCCGTGTCGTATTTGATATGCCAAATACCAGTAACATTTATATTAGGTCATTCCCATGACCTAATATAATGGTTTGTGGCTCTTTATGTTCCTGGAGCAAGCGGATGCCTTTGGGTTCTACTAGCATGAGACAGGACATATGGAGATATTACTGGTGCCCGCTCTAGCAAATAGATGATCAACGGGAAGATAGTGATAGTGATAGTGATAGTGATAATGATAGTGATAGTGATACTACTCTAGATTTTGAACAACTTGTATTAATAGTGACTCAGTTCAAATTAAAATAACGCTGAGGCATCAGAAGCATGCTTTGCTTTTTCTAAACAGAATGCACGTGGACTGCTCTGAGGCTGGCAACACTGATTGTTCATGTAAAAATATACATTTTCCCTTAGTAAGTTAATGTTGAATGAAATAAAACTTTTGACATGTCTATTTTAAGGTATAGGATGAATTTCTGCTTTTGTATTAGCTACGAAAACATAAATATATATTGAATAAATCATATGATAAATGGCTTTGCTTTTGCTTTTGACGATCTATGATCATAACCTTCTGAACACACTTACTTACGCTATCAGGGAATGCAGTCCTACACTATAACAGATCCTACAATATAAGGTGACAGATATCTGACATGCAAGATGAACCTGTAGTGCATTGATTCATTCTCAAAGGCTGAGTGGTCTATGAATTCATCTGAAATGCTGGTTTATTCTGTTTTTAAATAGTCTCATGATTGTTGATCATGATAACATTAGTGAAATGCCTTTCCTGGTATCTTCCATTAACTTCCCTGATAATATTGAGCTCTGTGTGAAACCCAAATTCTTGTCCCATGGAGAGATAATAAAATAAAATCAGCTAAAATCCAAAGTCATATTGGCCACAAATGGGTTTTTAGGTTCTTTGGTTTCTGTTTAGTCTTTTAATTGGGCTCTTACTTAAAGCGCCTCTGGTAGCCTCAGATTCTTGAGTTCTTGTCCTGTACTATCCCCTCTAAGGAAAGAATCACACCCTTGGCCCCTCCCTAAGTCACATGGCAAAGGGATCTCTCAGCTACTAGATCTGAACTCATCAATCAAGGAATTTTAAGGAAGTACTAGTTGATGGAGAGGGGGCTCTAGCATTAAATAGGGTTTGGGGGTCTTCCCACAATAAAACATTTGACCCAGGCCTCTCCAATAAGATTGTTCCTTAATCAAACTCTCGCTCAGAATTCTTCCCATCGCAGGTGCTGCTGCAGCACAGAAAAGACTTTCCTCCTAATTCCACTCAGGGCCCATGAGAGAACACTTTAAAGGGTCTCCACTGTAGCTTGAATCTCTGCCAACTTTTAGCAGGAAGCATCAGATTTGATTCTTCTAGGCTGGAAGCTGTGCCCTGATGGTGGCAACATGGGACTTCAAACATAGATGGTACACGGTAGGTGGTCTTCTGGACATCCTCAACCTCAGACCCCTGGACTGCTCTTGCTTCCATTCAGTGCCCCCCAAAATCAGTGGAAGTGTCAGGACAGACTCGACACACCATGCCTGACAGTATTTCACCACTGAGAGGGGGATGAACAAGGAAACCTCAGTTTTCCTTTGCTGTCTGATATGAGAACTCCCACTTTTGACTGCCCTGTCCTACAATTTTAACATTCCTACAAATTCCGGGGTTCTTTTCTGATAAAATGGGTCATCAACAATTTCCCGAAATTATAGATTTGACCCCAGATCTTAGGCTCAAGGAGACTAAATGATAGTATCGATGGCCTATGGACAAAAGCTCCAAAGAAAGCCAAAGTATCCTAATGTGTACTATAAGAACATGTCACTGTAAGCATTCATGTCACTTAGTAAGTGATGCACAGATCCAGTTTTCCCATAAAAAAAGTCACAAAACAGCCATAGGTAACAGAGTCCTCTCTGGCTGGGGACTTTCCCTTCCCTTTGGCTTCCCAATAAACTTTTCTATTTAAAACTAAAAAAAAAAGTGTAATAAGTTACCTTACAACAAATTGAGTGTTCTTAATAAAAATATCAGATTTTTAAAATCGAGGCTCTAAGCCCTTTCTATGCTATGGTGAGATTCAGATGCCTAAATGTCATTAGTATAAAGACTTTGGAAATTGTAGCACATGTAAAGAGAGTCTGTAGAGATCACTCAATGCCTTCCCTGTGCGCATTCTATTGTCTGACTTGAGGTTCTGCTGGATTAAACATCAGCATCATGGTGCTGTCTGGAAGAATTTCAGTGATCTTTTTAAATTTGATTTCATCACCTCTTTCCTGTTTCTGTTTAAATCAGTCTTCTCTCTCTCCCTCTCTTTCACTCATTCTTTCTCTGCTTTGGGGCTGCACCCAACAGCACTCAGAAGCCAGAAACCATTTATTTATTTGTCATTTGGTTTGAGGAACAGTTGGTGCTCAGAACTCACTCCTAGCTCTGTACCCAGCATCACTTCCTGCAGTGTTCAGGGTATCTGGGACCAAGCATTGAACTAGAGTCAGTTGCATGCAAGGTAAGCACCTTACCTGTGTACTTGCTCTTCTGTCACATTCGTGGTTCTGTTCTCAGGAATAACCTGAGGCAATACTTGGGGAGCCATATGTGGCATTTGGGATTTCAGTTGGGGTTAGCCACGCAAGGCAAGTGTGACGTCTCCTGGACTCTGTCTTGGCCAGAATCAATCTCTTAGTAGGACAGTGCTTTACAAATGTTGGCACCATCATTTATTTGTAGAATTTGATTGGATTACAGGTGCTTATGACAAACTCTAGACCTTATACTCTTCACTTTTATTTATTTATCCTATGTGAAGTAAAAAATACTTTTCTAATGAAACTTATTCAGAATATTAGGGAAGAGAAAGGTACATGTTCAAGAGAGAACACAGCTTCTCCAGTGTGGAAACAGGCGGCCAGGGAACAAAGAGGCGAGCCAGTGAGATGACGAGCCTGAAGAAGGAGTCTAGCCTTTATTTTACTTTCATAGAGCGAAATTATGTAAAATTTATAAGCATTATTTGATGTAGTAATTGTGTATTATATCTCAGTATTGTTAGAAACACTATCTAAAATTTTCTGATCAGTTGCATAAATGTGGTATAACATCCCCTTTTGTTCAAATAGGAATGATCATTACGTTTATAAATCTCTTTCTAGAGTACCATTTAAATTGAGTTTATTACCTTGCAGTTTGAGTTCAAGAGCAACCAATTTCCTTTGCCGGTTGAATTATTCTTGTATTGAAGTCTCATCAGGTTTCTCATGTTTGAAAATTATCAGTGACATTTTAATTAACCACCATCACTCACACAGAGTTTTTTGTTTTCCCTCTGCTATGAGCTAGTTCCATTAACTTCATACACAGGAGTGTTTGTTTTGGTTTTGTTTGGGGCCATATCTAGTCATGCTCAAAGGATGCTCCTTGATCAGTGTTTGGTTGTTGCTCCCGGGTGTGCTCAGGGCAGCATGTGGTGCTGGTGATTAGACCCAGACCTCTTGCATACAAACCATGCTCTAATTCTCTCGGGCCCTGTACAACAGTCCTTTGTCCTTAGCACAGCATGTGTGTGTTTCAGGACTCGAAACAGTAATGTAGGGTCTAATGAGACACAGATTTTCATGTTGTCACATACCAAGACACCCGTGCTGGCTGATAGAGTCAGGAGATCAGAGCTCACAAAGTTAACATGAGAGTGTTAGCTCATTGTGAGTGGCACAAAATGACTTACATAGGATTGGCCTACTTTGCTGTAAGATACTTTACAGTAAGCCCAACAAGTTTTCTTTCTCTTTTCTTCTTCTCTTTTTTTTTTTTTTTTGGGGCCTTTTTGTGTCACATCCCGTGATGTTCAGGGGTTACTTCTGCTCTGTACTCAGGAATTACTCCTGGCCATGCTTGACATGCTTGAGAGACCATACAGGATGCCAAGGATTGAATCGGGGTTGGCAGCATGCAAGGCAAATACCCTACCTGCTGCACTATTGCTTGGGCCCTCGTCTCTTTACTTTGAGATGGTCCTTCCAATTGATAGACTTTAGTAGAAACTTTCTCTTTAATCAAGTGATGCAGCTCATTTTTTAAATATCTCGATATTATTATAAAAACTTAAGAAGTTTGCTGTGATGGGTTATGATGTCCTTACATAATTTTAAAGATATCTGAACTAGCAAATTTCCTGGCAATTACAGCTCACAGCACTGTCATTTATTTAATATAATACTATTAAACATAAGGGAATGAAAACTTTAATAAAATCTTGTGAAATGTCACAAGAGACTGGTAGTCAACCAACATTTTTGGAGACAGTAATTGAAAGCGATTTTAATAAACATAAAAGTTTTAGAAAACTTAAAGAAAAGAAAAAATTGCTTTTCCAGGCTGATAATTATCACAAGAAAGCAAAGGCACTTTGAATAGATTCTCGATGAAATCTTACTGATTATCAGGTTTGTTGGGCTTTTTGTTGGTTTGTTTTTGTTTTTAACCACCTTTGGTTAAGGATATGTTGATTATCCTGGAAGTGTTTTCTAACTTACCTAAAGAGATTGCCTTAAAATATTTAGAAAGTGACAACCAGGAGACTGAATGTCAGTAAAGATGACAATGATATCTAGAATCAGAGAAAGAGCAGGAGCTGGGTGACAGTAACAATGTGTATTTTGCACTTGGTATAAGCATCTGACCTGTTGACTCTCAGAATAGCAGCATGGGATCAACAGTCAAATCTCTCTTCTTTAAATTGAGAGATATTTCCTGAGCTATGAAGCTTCTTTCAAACTGTTCCAGACATACGTCTCTATCTTTATGTCTGGAGCTGGTTCAGGAGTTATGAAATAAATGCTCTGTTTGCCTCGTTTGCCTCATTGCATCTACGAAAGAGAACTACAGGATTATTTCCCCTAAGTATTGCTTTCTTTATGTCTTTCTCCATCAGTTTAAGTAACTGTGAAAATATGAAACTACTGGCTTATCCTAACTATATTTTGTGATAAACAAGTACATTTTAATATTATTCCAATTTCACTTTTAATTTAGAGTTTTTTTTTTTCCGGGGTAAGGATGAAACCTTTGGATATATGAAGCAAATGTTCTGTCACTGATTTGCAAAATATCTCCAGCACAATCTTCTTTTTAAATCACAACTCTACTATTTGTGGCCTCTGTTTTATTCCAAGAACTAGTTTAAACCTAACTGATGAGTCATAGGCGAACTCAGGTAGTTTTTAAAGATGACTATATGTATTTTAAATCCAAAAACAATGTACAGAATAAATCAGGCTCTGCTTGTTGAGAGAACTTCCAGGCTTGGTCCTTTACCAAGTGTTGTCAAATGACAGCAGTGAAGACATTAGCAAGTGGTGAATTTGCAGCACATAACCAGGCAAGCTTCCGAGGAACTAAACCAAAAGTTACAGTTGACACTGAGCTTTCTAGGAAAGGAATCAACCCACCCCATGTGAACCCATAAACACCGAGCTTCACTAAAATCAGAACACTTTTCTGAACAGTTTGAAAGAAGTTTCTTTTCTTAAAATCTGATGTGATTTTAAGAAAAGAAACTCCCACCACCATAAAATATCCCTGCTGAAACATTGAGCCTTTCAAAACCTTGAAGGCTAACTATAATTTATAAGCAAAACAGAAAATAACACAGCCATTTAATCTACCCAAAGGAATCAAGTTAACCATCTAGAATGAAGCATATTTTATGGGATAATCTGGTTGGAATGGAAAAGATGGGATCAAGTGAATGAGTTTAAGAGACATTAAGAAAAGAGCAAGGGGGCCAAAGTGACAGCACAGTGGGTCGAGCACTTGCCTGGCATGTGGCCAAGCCAGGTTCAATACCTGATGCCCTATATGGTTCCCATGAGCCTGTCAGGAATGATTCTTGAGTGCAAAGTCAAGAGTCAACCCTGAGCATTGCTGGGTGTGGCTCAAAAAGCCAGAAGAGGGAGGGAGGGAGAGAGAGAGAGACAGACAGACAGAGAGAGACAGAGAGATGGAGAGAGACAAGAGAGAGACAGAAGAGAGACAGATAGACAGAGATAAACAGAGACAGAAAATATGATTGTGTAAATGCTGGTTCTAGCTTAAGACTCTTGAGACTGGTATTTTGTTACTGTGATGTTGAATCGACGAATCAATTTTCAACATGATTCTTTCTAGTGTATGTGTGTATATGAGAGAGAAACTGAGCAATTATGGTAGTTTTAGTACTGGAAATTTTGATTAACAGACAGAATCCAAGAATTATCGGGGACTGGAGCAATAGCCCAGTGGGTAAGGCATTTACCTTGCAAGCGGCCGGCCTGTGCTGGCCCGGGTTTGATCTCCGGCATCCCATATGGTCCCCGAGCACTGCCAGGAGTAATTCCTGAGTGCAGAGCCAGGAGTAACCCCTGAGCATCTCCGGGTGTGACCCAAAAAGCAAAAAAAAAAAAAAAAGAATTATTATAGACATAAAATATACACACTTGGTGTGTGTATGTATGTGTGGTAGTCTTTATAATCGGTCTAATATCTATATTTTAAGTACAAGGATGTACCATAATTATATTTCTTATAGTAAAGGCCAAAACACCAAAACAGTGTTTAATATAGAGTTACTAACTGACCATTATTTTTTAAATAAATGAAAGTATCTATTAATTGATGAGTGAATCCTGAGCAGAGTCAGGAGTAAGTTCTGAGCACAGTTGGCTGTGAACCACTCCAGAACACCACCCCAAGGGAAAAAAAAATCATAAATGTATAATCCAGAGGATAAGACAATAGATACATAATTTCTTGTCTTTCTAATGACTGAAGATTTTGTTTTAACCTGATTTTGGATATATTGAGATCCAGTATTCCAAAACAAAGTTGTATGGAAAGCAGGATTAATTTCAGTCAAATAGCTCTGCAAACCCAATTCCACCACCTTCCATCTTGGTGGTGACAACATTGTTGTCTATTTTTTTTCCAATAGAAAAATACTCCTGGGAAAGAGTCTGCGATTCATCCATGTCATATAATGACTGAAATTCCATTCCACAGCCAACTAATGTCTTGACCAATGGATTCAGACAGAGGGAGGGAACAAATGGGGACAATTCTTGGATGATCACTAGCTCCCCCAAAAGTATAATTTCTCTAATGCTTCTCTGTATGCTCTTTGGGTTCTTACTGCTGTTGAATCAAGGACTCTCTCTCTCTACTTCCAAATCACAGTTCCACTGTTGCCTTATATAAACAGAAATAACACAACAAATAAATATAAATAACAAAAAATTCATCCATTATTTTGCATGTGAAAATTATTTGTTTTATTTCATGCAGTTGGAGTTGAATTAATCTCATCATTGAAGGATATTCATGCTTCAAAAGTAAAAAGTATTCTATATACATATATAAATATGTTTCTATATACACATATATACATTTGTGTATATATACATATATAAAATACTCGTTATTATATTTTATATACTATTAGAAGTATATAAAACACTCCTTATTTATATATGTATTCATTATTATCAGAAAACTCTAAGAACATTCATTACAACACTAATGAACTCCAAATGAATCTACCCAAATTCCAGTCAGTAATAGAATGAATAAATAAACATAGTTTAGGTACATTTTTCCCTAACAATTGTAGTTCAACACAAAATAAAGGAGATATTATTTCAAGATATTTTTAAGGAAATGGAGCAGATACTCTTTTATACTTATACAAGAGTTTCATAATGTCATTATTGTGTTTGGCAGTAATGTGATGTTAATTAGCATTTTTGTTCGAAGATGTCCTTTGGCAAACTCTGATAGAACTAAGCCTGACCCATATACTTTCTCAGAAGAGAAATTGTGCTTTAGGTTTTCTTACTCATTCCAGAATTAGGAACTTTATCATGAGTGTCAGTTGAGCCTCAGGGATTATTTATAACAACTAGTGTTTTCATGAGACTAAGAGAAGCATGATTTGAGTTAAGACTCATTTTTATTTTAGTTTTCATTGATAACTAAAGAGTATATCTGACTTGAGGAATGCAGCCATATAGAACTTGTCACAGTTTCCCATTTAAATATGTTTATATAGTGGGTTGTGAATACATTTAGGTGATTTTTTGTGTCCATGAACATATTAAAATATAATGTGGTTAGTCTGTCTTTTCATTGCCATCCCCTTTCGTTGGAATTCACAAAAATATTTATCTAAGACAATAGAACTCTCTCTAAACAAGCCTAGAAGATTTCTAGAGCCTTCATTTTCTTACTCATCAGGTTTTTCACCCGATCAATATATATATACATATATATATATATAAATTGATCAATATATATATATATAAATTGATCTATATATATGTATATGAGGCAATGTTTGAGGAGGGTTTTGGAGCAAGATTTTTACTAATTGAACCTAATTTCTCTTTCTGGCTTGTACAAATTTGGCATACTTTTCCGTGTCTCAATGTACTTATTTGTAAAGTTTGATGCCAATCCTTGATTTTTGACAGTGGTGGGTTGAGATAAGCATGAACGTGTCAACACAGGAGCAGTGTTTGCTCTTATTAGTCATCACTGATGTGCTCTCATCTACAGTCAGAGCATTTCTATAAATTTAAAAATATGTTACTATCCTCTATGCTATAAGTAATCCACTTTCAAAATGTATTTAATTATTTATTTGATTTTGGTATCACACCAGTGATGCTTAGGGGTTACTCGGTTTCTTTACTCAGGAACAACACCTGATGGTATTCAAGGGACCATCTAGGGATACCCTGGATTGAACTCAGATTGGTCATATGTAAGGAAGCACCCACCCACCTATACTATCTCCCTAGCCCTCAACTTGCAAAATGTAACAACATATTGCTGGGGATTATATTTACATGGTTTTTAAACTACCAACTCCTCACATGCTATTATGTCATTATTATATGTTCTAGAAATCATTAGACTTACAATTTTATGTTCTCTGAATTCTTGAGGAAAACAATAATTTCTTCTAAAACAGGACTGTCTCAATAGGTGAGGAACTCACACTCAGAAGATCCCACAACTGAAATAATAGTCTACTTCGACATTATGCTACTTTTAATGCTATTTTTTACTTCTGGGTTTTTATTTTTCTTGTAGGACCTGAAAGTTTCAGGTCCAGCCTGGCAGTAGATGAAGAATATAAGAGTTTTCCTGTGACCAGGTTTCCAGGATGGCATACTACACTGCTTTTGATTAAGGGAGGCCCTTAGGATCCATCAGTTGGAGAGACTAGAAGAAACAATGAGGGAGAGAAGAATAAAACTTAGCTGGATTACAGGACAACCGTAGATCCTGCTAGAACCATAGAAAACTCTGGGGCTGGAAAGGTCCTTCAAGTGCTCAGAGTTGAGAGGGGAGCGGAGATGACCCTACGTCTAGACGTGATGATATCAACTTCCTTCCAATGACAGAACACTGAGTTTGGGAGGTTCCTGTGAGACTACAATTTGAGAGAGCAGGATACAGTTGATGGTGGAATTGAGAACCAAAGGTTGGTGTCAGTGGTATCCTCAAAATTCTGAGAATTTTGAGGATACCATTATCATCCTAAGAAGCATCCTAAGAATCTCCTCTGCATATTAAATGTCTGCCTGTTTCCCCACTGTGGAGCTATAGCTTGTCTATTGTCTTACATTCTTTCTGTTCTCCACAATTTATGATGAGTTATATGGATCCTTGTAACAATTACCATGCTCCCTCGCCTACCCCCTACACACACACTTTATTTGTTGGATGTAAGTCACGCTTAAACATTCAAAGCATGGAAGTGGATTGGGGAAAGGTTTTAATTGAAGTGGAGTCAAATTTATGAACTTGACCTCATTAATGTGCTCTCTGCGTCCAGAAGTTACCTTTTGCCTTATATACTAAGCTGCTCCTTTGGAAAGAAGCAAAAGTGAGGACCATCCGGCCATTTATTGTACTCATTAGATCTTACCAAGGTCAAGAAACTTTTGAAAACATTCCAATGGCTATCCATTTTGTTATATAAAAATCAATTTCTCATTATTGATTAAAAGCAAATCACTAAATGCTCAAGTATTTTAACTAGGGAAAGTGACCAGCCCAATTTGAAGCACATAGGGCAATTGCTTGTTTTATAAAAGCATTAAGCGTAAAGATGCACACTCACTCAAAATTTAAAAGCATGTATTAGAAATTTAAATACACAAAAACGATCCATTATTATAGCACAGAAAAATTTAGGAAGCTAGGAAAAAGAAGCAAGGAGAGAAGAAAGGGAAATCCATTGATTATTTTATCATGTTAATAAGACATGTCATGGTGATAGGTTAGTTCAAAATGAGAGAAGACTGCATTTTGTTGTTAAAAATATTCAGTTGGTAAGGGGTGTTGGAGAGATAGTATAGGTTTAAGGTATGTGCTTTCCATGCAGTCAATTTCAGTCCTGTAGGCAGAGTCTGTTAGCATTGCTGGGGTGACTTCACATCATGGCAGCCTTCTACACTACATTACAGACCTGAATGGTTTTGCTTTTATATGGGGGGGTCACACCCAGCAATGCTCAGGGGTTTCTCCTGGCTCTGTACTCAAGAATTACTCCTGGCGGTGCTCGGGGGACCATATGGGATGCCGGGGATCGAACCCCAGCCTGAATGGGCCGGCCATGTGCAAGGCAAATGCCCTACCCGCTGGGCTATCGCTCTGGCCCCAGACATGAATGGTTTTGAATACTACCCTAGACCCCAAAAGCCCATTGCCCCCAATGAGCACCACTTGGGAGATTGCCTGCAAATGAAAGATTCAGAGATACTTATTGAAAATGGAAGAAGATATAACTTAATTCTGTGAACCTGATTGCTGATTGAGTTAAACTTTAATTCTTCAAAATTGAAGGAAAAAATTATTCTTTGTTGTATCAATGCTGAATCTTTCCAAGTCACTAACCCTAAAAATATTGCTACTTCTTCCACTTGACTTCTTCCTTTAAAAAAAAAGGATTATATAAAATGCTTGTTAGGTCGCAGTATTTAAAGAACTGAGCAGAAGTTCTCTAAAAGAGATGGCTTTTCACATTTGGTTCTCGTTCTTGCTCTTCGGGACATAGGGCAATTACTACACTGTGGCTTGTTTCATAAAAGCATAAACATAAAGAAGCACTCACTCCAAATATAAAAGCATGCATTGGAAATTCAAATACAAAACAATTGTTCTGAGTGTTTGTGATACTCCCGTATGTTACACTGAAAATGCATTTGAATTAACCTCTTCATTCTTAATGAAAAGATAGAAAACAGGAAATTATGGAATTAGTAAATTGCCTTTGCTTAAGGAAGGAAAATAATATCTCACAAGATACAGTTTAATATTTTAGCAAACATAGGTTTTCTAGCAAAACCCTAACTAATCAGCAACCCATAAAGTGTGTGAATATTTACCATAGATTCACACTAAAATTTTATACCTGGTGAATTGGCAATTCCTTAGAGATTTATGAATCCCAGGTATTCACTTTTCATAGCATGGACAAGTTACTTTACGGTATCTGACTGCAGACATTAGGGTACAATGATGTGAAGGGAGCGGAAACTTGGTGAGATAGAGTGAACTCTGTGACACAAATGAGGGAACCAATGATTTGTCCTGACCTTATTTTCACAATTGCTTCCCAGTTTTTAGCTGCCTGCTTCCTTATCACTTCTGTTACACTGTGGCCATTCTGAAGTCAAGGATTTTTTGAACTGCATTTCCCAAGAATCACTATCACTATCACTATCTTCCTGTTAATCATCTATTTGCTAGAGCAGGCACCAGTAATATCTCCATATGTCCTGTCTCATGCTAGTAGAACCCAAAGGCATCTGCTTGCTCCAGGAACATAAAGAGCCTCAAACAATTATATTAGGCCACGGGAATGACCCAATATAAATATTACTGGTATTTGGCGTATCAAATATGACACGAGCAGCTTGCCAGGCTTGCCGTGCGGGTGGCATACTGTTGTAGTCACCTCTAAATAAAAGCATTTATTGATGAACCGCTAGCGGCCATGTGAACCGGTCTGTGATAGTCTGGTCTGCTGGGTGGAGTTGTGACTAGAGGAAAGTCCGGATGTGGAATATGGCGGGCCCCATGGAGTAGGGGAGGGTGGTCTGGCTTGTTGTGAGGCTCTGCTGGGGTGGCAGGCCAGGGCTAGAACCCGTCATGCCTCCCTGGTGCCTCACGAGCAGCTGGGCACAGGGAGAGCAAGTAGCAGCTCTGTTCCATGTCTGAGAGTCTCTGGTTCAGCATACCTGGGCCGGATTAAAAAAAAAAAACTGCTGCAGGGTGGCTGTCGATGATCTGGGCTGTGATAGTCTGGTCTGCTGGGTGGAGTTGTGACGAGAGGGTAGTCCAGATGTGGAAAATGGTGGGTCCCACGGAGTAGGGAGGGTGGTCGGTCTGGCTGTTGTGAGGCTCTGCTGGGGTGGCAGGCCAGGGCTAGAACCCGCCAATTCCCAAGAATAGAGTCTATTCCCAAGAATAGAGTCTGATTATAGCTAATTCTCTCTCTCTCTTTTTTTTTTTTGCTTTTTTTTGGGTCACACCCGGCAATACTCAGGGGTTTCTCCTGGCTCTGCACTCAGGAATCACTCCTGACGGTGCTTGGGATACCAACGCTGGGGATCGAACCCGAGCAGGCATGGGTCGGCAGTGTGCAAGACAAATGCCCTACCCACTGGGCTATCGCTCCAGCCCCTAATTTTCAATTAATGACTATAGTTCGAGTAGGCCACAGAATTGATGAACACCTCTGTAATATTTTGGTCTTGCCATGATCTTGGCTGATGGAGGTATTTTTGTAAGGACACTGACACAGAGTTGGGGCCAACTGAGTTACAGCACTGACTTATCAATTATAAAATGACTGCTTTTATTTATATATTTTATTTTTATGGAGATGCTCTTAAACAGACATGCCAAAGCTAAGGGCAAGTAATATCTTGCTATGCCAAGAGTCACTGACTAAATTAACTGCCAACAAGTTGTTCTGAAAAAATGATATTAATTTAGAAAAATCATTTATTTAACCCAATTTTAAACAGTTGTGTTTCAAAAGGCCTCTCTGATTGGGGAATGAAGTTGGAAACTTTGGCTCCCAGAAACAGTACTTCATCCATGCCTGGAGCTGTCTAGGTTGCGCAGGGCTTGCTTACTTCATCCCCACTCCTGAGCCTGTTCTTACAGATTCAAACCCTCCCTTCTTGGTATGGCCCATTGGACTGTATGCTTATATTGCTGTTATATAAATCCCATCCAATACATAAGACTGCAATGGCATGTGATGGGCTAGGCTTATAAATGCAACACTTCCATCTAGATGGACTAAGCACTTTTGATATCAGAATCGCATGTTATAACCTACTGCTTTAACACACATGCACACACACACACATAAACACACACTTCTGGTTTTCAGATCAAACTTTAAGATCCAAAATATTCAACTAATTTATGCTGATGGTCTTAGTCTATTGGTGATTACATGGCATCTTCAGTTATAATCCTATATCACATGGTCTTCTTCATTCATAATCCAATATTTTTTCAAAGATACTCTTTTATGCTTCTAAATCATTTCAATATGTGTTAAAATCCTTTTGGCTCCTTTTATTTCCATGAACCCAAATAACACAAGCAAAATTGCACTAAATTTTTTTTTTCTCTTCCCAAATGCATGATAATACATCCATTCATGCCCTGAAATTAATGCAAGGTTAATAAGCATGTTGTGTGAACATAATGCACACTGAATCCTCAGCATGAAAGAGTAAGAACTATTACAACACTGATTCCCCCTAAAACCTATCTTTAGAGTGACTAAGAAGAAATTGTTACCTGTCTAATAATAGAATGCATGTTCCCGTCCAAACGGAAATGGGTAAATATGCTTCCCTGCGGATGTCCTCTGGGGCACAAACATTCGAACAAGATTAGAAGCTTTGCAAACTTTTTTTCAGCAAAAGACTGCTCAGTTTTTTAACTGGGCATTTCTGTTTCCTAGCAACTGGAAAATTCTACACTAATCCATACCTCCCTTCTTATGGGAATAGATCAACTCAGGTGCTATTTATGGCAGATGAGCTTTGCGGGGTGGGGAATGACAGCTGAGAAGAATTTGTCATTTTTTCCATCTTGAGCGTTGGGTTCGATGTTATGGTCCCAAGTCAACTTTCTGGCTTTGCAGAATACAAGTTTGAAAACAGATTACATAAGCATTCTAAAAATAAATTGAAAAGGTAATGCTTATTTTCCAAAAGTTTTATTTATTGTTCTTAAAATGAGTTTATATTTCCAAATATATTCTGAATCTATAAAGCATTTTTATTTTGCATCGTGTAATTAGAATGTATTTATTATGATGGGAATGTAAGACTAAGCTACCCCTTGTACCTACATAAACATTTATCAATGTTACAAAATTTGGGAGAGTAACAGGACCCAACTTTCTTGTTTCAATAAATATTAGGTAAAATTAGTCATGGAATTAGAATCTCTGGATCATCTGGACCATATAAATCACTGTCTTGTTGAAATATTTTTCTTTTAAATTTCTATCTCATATTGTATCTCCTCAAAATTCCAAACAGGATCAGACCACCGTCTCCTTCGTGCAAAATTCTACTTCACATAACAGGAAGAAAAGGCTGCAAAGTTTAAGAAGAGAACTCCCAGAATGACCACCAGCTGGAAACTCTTTGGCACCATTGCAGCAACATGGGAAGATACCATCATTGATGACATTGATGAAGAATACAACTGACTGGTTCAGCACCTCCATGATTGTGCGAAGAATGCAGAGAGAGAGAGAGAAAGACACAAAAGGACGCCTGTCTTCAGAAACTCTCAAGTTCATTCACCAACGTGGCAAGGCGCGAGCCTCAGGTGACCAAATGCTAACATCTAAGCTTGCAAAGCGGTGCAGAGAAGTGATAAAGGAAGACCTCAAAGAGAGAAGAGCAGAAATACTGGAAGATGCAGCAGAAGCCGGGAAAAGCATTCGCAATGCCCGCCTGTCCTTCGCCAACTAAAAAACCAAGATGACTGCCCTCTGATGCCCTGATGGATAGATCACATCTTCCAGAAAGGCAATGGAGAAGATTATCCAGGACTTCTACATCAAAATACATGTGTGATACAAAGAGTACTTAGGTGAATGATCTGAAAACCCAATAAATGCTATAACGATCATCTCACTGGAGCAAAATCCTGCCTTTGTTCACTCTGTTCAAATAATAATCATTTGTTCATTCCACTTACAGCTACTGAACAGCGTATGAAGTACATGATGCTGGGAACGCAGGAACAAACAGAGATGAGGGGTTTCCAGTACAAGAGCTGCAACGTACAGGCAAGTGAATCGTTTATGCCACTGTCTGATCAACGTTATACTCGTGACGAGCAGGCTTCAGGGCTGGGGGCCACACAATACGGTACAAAGCATCTCTAGTATCATGTTTCCTTGTCTTCATCATTGTAGCCACAGTGGCCTCCTGTGGCCACAGAATATCTTTACAAAGTTCCAGCTTTGGGTTATTCTTCCTGGGAAATCACGCAGCATATTTGTATCACTGCTCACACTTGCTCTGGGACGCACAGCAGGCTGGGCTGGGGAAAGAGGAGACCCTCTGGGAAATATCTCCCTAGTATTTGGGATGTCAGCAGCTTTTCCCTGCTGAAGCTCTGGACACTCAAACCGGGTCAAATTTATAAACAAATGTGGGAATTTCTAGGTCACCGTGTGGCGGCCCTATAAGCTTCAACACAGAAAAAGCAGGTGCTTTATTCCTAGACAGCCCCTCAGCTGCACTCATCCATCACTGTCTTTCTCAAAGTTACAAGGTTGTTCATGATCCGGTTTCCGAAATACAATGATCCAACACCTGTCCAGTCCCAGGTGTCTGTTTCCCACCTCAATATCCCACTTTCCTTCCTGCCAACCCCCAGCCTGCCTCTAAGGCAAAAACACTTCCTCTCTCTCCTCGCTCTTAGTCTCTCTCTGTCTCTGACTCCCACCCCTTCGGCACTGTGGTCTGCAACACAAGCACTGACATTTGTCATGTTTGTCCCTTTACTTCCTCTCAGCACCCAATTCTCATTCTGAGCGATTAGCTCCAATTCTCATTGTATTTCCTTTTCTTTCCCGTGGCCCTCCCTGGTGGAGTTTTCTTCTTCTCTCCTTCTCAATAAATCTGCTCTATTTCAAACTCTGATCTGAAGTCATTATTTTTCAATAGTTTCATTCTTGGGAATCATCGGCATCCCGGACACCCACTGCCCCAGCACCACTCGCAGCCCTGCAGCTGCTGGCTGCCCAGGGCCTCCAGGCTGGGTCCAGGAAGCCACGTAGCCGCAGCCGTGTGCTCATGTCACTTTGGGGGCTCGGCTACATGGACAGGAAAGCTGCTGCCAGCACGGTGTGGCTCTGTGAGATTGCAAGGTCCCTGCTACCTCATTGGTTGTTCTGGGAACTCTCACAGCATTTTTGTATCATTGTTCACAGTTGCTTTAGGATGCAGGGAACGAACAGAGGGCACCAGGCCCCTGAGAAGTAGACTGCGCTCAATGACGTCTGCACCTATAATGCGTCTTCTGTCCCGACACTGCATCACCTCCCTAGCAAAGAGTGGGACAGGGCTCCCACTACAGTCAAATCAAGCAAAAAGTATCATTCTGGTCATAACAGGCAACATGAATCAAAGAAACAAGGAGCACATTAGATGAACATGGCCTGGTCTCAAGCAGGGTGGTCAACAGAAGTAGCTGAGACAGACAGAGTATCTCCTCTGCCCCTGACGACAAGGAGCCCGGTTGGGCTGTGTAATCAGGAGCCTGGCTGTGCTACCTCTGCTGTGTGGAAAAGGGCGAAAAGGGCTCCGAGGGTCCACCTGCATTTTGTGTATGTGTGTAAAAGAGTACTTATCTATTGCAGGACACCTAAAAGCCTAAAATCCTCTGCATCTGCCCTGGATTGCCTCCTGCAGATCACTTCGTAGATGGGGGGGGTAGTTTAAATGTGGCAGTTTATCTGACCATGTATTCTGTACTGGCTGGTATAAATATTCTATCATGCTACCACAATCATCGTGGGACTAGCTTGATCTTACCAGTATATTTGCCTGGCCAAGTTGGATCTCTTAAGTAATTAGACCAGAGAGAAATGCTGTTTGCCTCCAAGCAAGCAAGCATGGCTCCCTCATAACTCAAAGGCAACTAAAATACAAAACTACCATGAAGTAGACGAGACTCTTGTGAAGGCTTGGAGAAATATTTAAATGGCATTAGTATAGTCTTTGGTAAAGAGGCATGCCATCTCAGAAACCACCTTCTCTACCCTATAAAGGCATTTCCAGGCAGATCTTGGCTCAAGACATTAGTTGAGATGCTGCTAGGAAAAAATTATCTGAGGGCATTTGACCCTCCCTGCCAGGGGAAGTTACATTTAGTTTATAGACCCTCCCAGCTCAGTTAGGAGGCTTTGATTTAGCTCTGGGTCCTTGTAAACAGCCAGAAGGTCTCCTGAAGTTGCTACATTTCTATAGAGCTATTTTCCTGTTTTCATCTCTAGATAGCCCAGCCCGAAATGGGCTGGGCTGGGGAGTTTGAGCGGATTTCTAGCTATAAAATAAGCTGCAAGAAGAAAGAAGCTCTCTTTTTGCTCTCTTTTTCCCCTTTTTGCCATTTCGGCTTCCCTTGGCGTTTTGCTTCTCTGTCCTTTCCATTCTCTGTTGGGCCTCAACATGTGGTGGCAGCCATCTTGGCCTACATGTGGCTGGGGCCTAGCTGGGACCAGAGTCTGGAGGATTTTCCCTGCTCTTGGATTATATATTGGAACCTGTGATAGTAAAGCCCTTTTAAAACTACATCGGATTCCTGAGTTTTCATCCATTCCCGCCGGCATCGGAGGTAGAAGGGAACTCTCTTCCTGGCACTGTTTGGGGACCCCAGCTGCTTGCCCGACATGTATCCTTATCACTTGCATCACTTGTCTTCCCATTGATCATCGATTTGCTCAAGCAGGCACCAGTAACATCTCCATATGTCATGTCACATGCTAGTAGAGCCCATGGGCATCTGCTTGCTCCAGGAACATAAAAAGCCTCAAACCATTCTAGCAGGTCATGGGAATGAGGTCTATAATTGTTATTGGCATTTGGCATATCAAATACGACACAGGCAGAGCTTATCAGGCTCTGCCATGCTGGTGGGACACTCTTGTAGTCACCTCTAATCTAGAGCATTTATTGATGAACCACATGGCTGCAAGTGGCTGCAAGAGCAGGGCTATGATCAGCTCTTCTGCTGGGTGGAGCTCTAATGAGAAGGGAGTCCAGATGTGGAAAATGGTGGCCTTCATGGAGTGGGGGGGGTGGTCCTCTGGCTTCTTGGGAGGCTCTGCTGGGGTGGTGGGTTGGATCCTGCCATCCCTCCCGGGTATCTCGTGATCAGCTGGGCCCAGGGAGAGCCAGTAGCTGATAGCAGCTCTGCCCCATGTATATGAGTATTATGTATGTATACCCATGTATGTAAGGATACTTTTCAAGTATCCGTATACTGTGGGTAATGTGCGGCATATGTAAGCAAAAGGAATGACCCTGAAATAAACTCGTCTAGAAACATTTGTGGCTTCCATGAAGTTCCAAATGAAAGCTGCTATAGAAAACACATGTAAGAACCTTAGTGTCTAGTTCTTAATGATTTGTTCCATCACCATTCTATCACCTTTTGGTGTGCCACATTCTTCTAGAGCTGATGTGTGATGGCTGATGTATGATGTAACATGCTTCAGTTTCCTTGAGCCTATTTTAACTCCTAGATTATCCCTACCCCATTCCCACAGTCACAGAAAATGAATCTCGATATTAGCAACTTCTAGAAGAGTTGCTGAGAAAATTCAATTTATCTTGAGTTTTGTTTTTATTTTAGTCTTAGTTTTTCCATTCTTGGGCACTCCTCAGATTTACTTATAGGTTTACTCATAGCTCTGTATTTTAGGCATCACTCTTGGTAGAGTTTGAGGAAACAATATGGGTGCCTGAAATCCAGGTCAGCGGGTGCCTTACCTGCTCTATTATCTATCCAAGCCTTCATTTTACTTTGAATCCCTAGTTTTATGTTGGATGGTCCCAGACGTGCAATACTAGCTGATGGACAAGCAGGCCTGCTACACTCAAGACTAATTTATGCTGATGACTACATTCCAACTGGTCCGTGAATCATCGGCTATTACTGATCTATTTCAGATTTGCCAAGGGAAGATGCATTCTGAAATATGTTGTTTTAGTTCTACTTCTTCCAAATGACTCATGGAACATAATTTTCTATGTGTCACAGGAAGTCCTGGCCAGTTGCTTGCTCACCTCTCAGGCCATGCACAGAGCATCAAGTTACATGGCAACCAGGGCCACACCAGCTACAGGAACACAATAAGACAACAACCACTATCCACTGGAGTTTTGAGCTTTTGGAGGGGAGAAGAGGGCTTTCCGCATCATATGGCGCCTGTTGCTGCCTTATGGAAAGATCAGACTAGTTTGTGATGCCTGTTGTCAGGCACACTGAAAGTGCTTCAGGCCAGAATGCTAGAATTCAAGAGCAGCTTCAATGTATTTTGAAAGCTCAGTTTCAAATTCAGCTCATTATTTAAAAGCATTGCTATGCAATCAAATAAGTTCTAAGGAAAGAAGTTTTAAGGAATTCATCATGACATGACCTTGTCTGAAATAAAATGAGTTTAAAGTTTCCTTCTTAAGGGGTTTTAATTAGAAAAATTTCATTTTGAACCCAACTAGTATTACTACTCTACTATTGAGTTTATATAGTGTGTGTGTCTGTGTGTGTGTGTGTGTGTGTGTGTGTGTGTGTGTGAGACAAAGGACAAAGAATGTCTACAGAGGAAGATGAAAAAAAGTAGAATTTAGCACAACAGAATGAGGTCTATTTAGACTCTAAACCAATAACTGAACTAGCTACCTGTCAGGGTACCACTGTGCACCTTGACAAAATCCGGGAGCAGGATCTAGTGATCCCTTTCTGCCCCAGGAGATCGGCGGCCAGCCGACAGAGAAAGATGAGAGAATTCAGCAAAGTTACAAAGGCTTTACTCACACTTGGTCTGGTTACAGTTCAACAACAGGGAAACGCCAGACTTTAGGTTCCTAACTGGGCCCTGGCCATGTGTAGATTTAAAATCCTCGGCCAAGATGGCTACTAACATGTACTACGGTCCAACAGGGAAGAGAAAGGAGAGAGGAGATAGAGGGCAAAGAGGAGGAAGAGAAAGGGAGAAAAGGCAAAAGGCAAAAGGCTCAGAAGAAAGCAGGCTAGAACTTTTATAACTTTTCAGACCAGACCAGCCCACATCAATGGAAAGCAGTTAGGGTCAATCCCCTCAGGTAACTTCTCCCAGGACCTCACCTAGTTCATTGAAATGCTAATATTGCCCAGCCAAGGCTGCAAGTCCTTGGTAGATGGGGGAGGAGCATCTGAGATGAACTGTATGTCAGAATACAAAGGCATGCATCTGTACCAACAGGATATTCTACAGCCAGGTATATATTTCTCTAAGCCTTCACAAGATTCTCATCTTTATTTCATAGTTGTTTTGTATATTAGCCTTTAGACTTATTAGAGAGCCACACTTACTTGCTTGAAGGCAAACAGCATATCTCTTTAGTCTAATTTTTAGAGATACAATGTGGCCAGGTAAATGTACTGGAAAGATTTATCTAGTCCCACAAAGATTGTGGTAGCATGAAAAAAAATATTTATGCCAGCTAACAGAGAACACATGGCAAGATATATTGCTGCATAAAGTCACTGTTTTCTGCCTCTTATCTACAAAGTGACCTGCAGGAAGTAGCGCCAGACAATATGCAAAGGTTTTGGGCAACAGTGTACTACAACAGCTGCCAAGACTCGTTCCTAGTCAATCACATAAAATTGAAGGAACCAGATGGGAGAAACTGATTAATAATCTCTTTTGAATCTGTAAAAAATGACCTGATATTTCCAAATTAAGGCACCTAACACAATAACCTGGGATTGTCATATACTTGCATGTTTTCATTACCATGTCTTTGTCTTTAGGGTCTAGACACTTGTTTGTTAAGATCTTGAGCTATGTATTTTTCAGGAAAGTTCTCTTGTATTCTAAGAGAGACATGGAAAGTCATCCTCTATCGACACAGGCATAGTTTAGGATTTTTAAGAGCTACCACATGCTTCCCCTACAGTCTCAATTTATGCAGCTTTTGGAATAAAAAAAAGACCCTGGCAAAAAGAGTAATATTGGATAGTAGGCAAGAAATGAATAATGACAAAGGCTTAATTCATAGGGGCAGATAAGCACAGCTTCTTGCCAAATTGGGGATAGAGGAGATTTTCAACCATTTTCATTGTTGTTGATGTGTGAATTATTGGTTTCAGGTCTTGATGCATGCATAGAAAAGTTTTCTTCAGGTTAGAAATTTAGAAAAATTGATAACTGAGCAATCTGAAACTTTTTTATGCCCTTTTAATGAGGTAATACCTGGCAATGCTCAGGGGTCACTCCTGGCTCTGACTCAGGAATTACTCCTGGAGGTGCTTGGGGGAACATATGGGATGCCGGGGATCTAAAACCTAAGTCGGTGGCAAGCAAGACCTAGGCTCTAGCCATTGTCTTATTTCCAGCCCTCTAAACATTTTAAAGTTTATTAGTATACATTTGCTTTAGAAAACTTTGCATTAGTTTTATTTTTAATTATTCCCCTGTAATTGTCATCAAATTGAGTATCAATTTAACTAAAAATTGCTTGTTTAATGGAAGTAAATAGTTAATTCTATTGCAGTCATGCATCATAAATTTTTGTCACTCCTATAGATACTTGTCATTTTTTCAGTGTAATTAATTTTTCTCAAATAAATAGGAAGGTCATGTACTTCTTTTCCTGGGGTGTTGTTTAAATATACTTACAAGAACTTCTTTGGAATGAATAACTTTACATCATTTCAATACAAATATTTTTTCCAAAGTGGCATTTGATTCTGACATTATTGAATAATACTTCTTTAAATATATTATGTGGTAAATATAGTCCAAATAATTAAGTATATTATATATAGCACACATATATTTTGTTTATTTTTCAGAAGAACTCTTATCTTACAAAGAGGGAAGGAAATTCCCAGGAAGATCACAAAATTACTCAACAATAAAGTTATTGACATGCTTATGGTTTTAATTAATAACCATGACCATTATAATGGAGAGAATGCAAATAAAACCAAAATATATTAATAAAAAACACATATATTTTGGGGGTTATTTTGTGTACAGCTTGACAGACTTTGAATTAAAATTTGGAGAGATGCTCAGAAGAATATGGATGAGGTGATTAAAAATGAGAAAGTCATACAGATGAGATAGGATACAGACTGGACAAAATCTAGGTAAAACTCCCTTGAAAGAAGAAACAGCCTAAAAGTTGGCTAAACCCCGAACAGAAGCAAAGCAAAGAGGAAAAAAAATCACTTCAGAAGAACCCAAAGAATATTCAGATTCAGAGGAAGAGATAAAGTCAGTTAGCAAGAAAACAAAATTCCTGGGAGGAATGTATTCAAGGAGCATCTTTAAGAGTGTCAGGGAATGCAGAGCTGTCAAGAAAAACAAAGATTGAGCGAAAAGGCACTTGGATTGATCTGCTCTTTGCGAAACCCTCGGCTGCCACTCAAATGTGCCAGCACTTTCATGATAAACCCTAGTTAATGACTCGAGCTATCATCTGCAATGCAGCAGAGAGAGGCAGAGAATCCCATTTAATACAGTTAAGAAACTGACATTTATCATTCCATTCCCTACAATGCAGAATTTGCTAGAATAAAATATCCTGACATTGGGAAGATTGTGGAAAGAAGAACATTGACTATGAAAGTTCAATATATGACATTTGTTCAAGTAGTTGTCATAACATTTTATAGATACTTACTTTTAAAAATGCAATTTCAAAACTCAATCTCCCAGAATAAGGACGTCCCTACACCAGCGGCAGTCAAGTGCAAGTTCTATTTGGGGAAACAGTGTGGACACCCACTCAGGGAACAGCACTCAGCAACAGTACTGCCCAGCTGTTCACATACTGGACCCCTTCTCCAGGCCAAACCACTCCTGTAAAACCTCTCTCCAGCCAGAAATCATGCGAGTATATTTTATCCAAATCTGCACATAAGACTTCAGGACAGTCTCTCTCTCTCTCTCTCTCTCTCTCTCTCTCTCTCTCTCTCTCTCTCTCTCTCTCTCTCTCCTTCTCTCTCTCTCCCTCCCTCTCTCTCTATCTATCACTATCTCTCCCTCTCTCTATCTATCACTATCTCTCTCTATCTCTCTCTTTCTCTTTCTCTCTCTTACTCTCTTTTTCTCTGTCCTCCAATTCTTGATGTCCTTAACATGCCTTTATAAATCCAATTTATACAGAGACTGGCACACATTGAAAGAGCAAGAACAGGGCCAGAGCGATAGCACAGTGGGTAAGGCATTTGCCTTGCATACAGGAGACCCTGGTTCAATCCCTGTCATTCCATATGGTCCCCTGAGCACTGCCAGGAGTAATTCTTGAGTGCAAAGCCAGCAGTAGCCCCTGAGCATTGCCGGGTGTGACCCAAAAAGCAAAAAAAAAAAAATAAAAGAGCAAGAACAACCAGTGCTGGTGTGGAGGAGGAGGAGGAGGAGGAGAGAGAGGAAGAAGGAGGAGGAGGAGCAAGAGGAAGCAAAAGAAGAAGAAGAAGAAGAAGAAGAAGAAGAAGAAGAAGAAGAAGAAGAAGAAGAAGAAGAAGAAGGAGGAGGAGGAGGAGGAGGAGGAGGAGGAGGAGGGAGGAGGAGGAGGAGAAGAAGAAGAAGAAGAAGAAGAAGAAGAAGAAGAAGAAGAAGAAGAAGAGGAAGAGGAAGAAGCAGAAGAAAAGAAGGAGGAGGAGGAGGAGGAGAAGAAGAAGAAGAAGAAGAAGAAGAAGAGGAAGAGGAAGAAGCAGAAGAAAAGAAGGAGGAGGAGGAAGAATAGAAAGAAGAAGATGAAGAAGAAGGAGGAAGAGGAAGAGGACGAAGAGGAGGAGGAGGAGGAGGGAGGAGGAGGAGGAGGAGAGGAGGAAGTAGAGGAAGAAGGAAAAGAAGTAGAAGAAGATCGCCTGCAATAGCCGCAGGCTGGGTTAGAGGGGAGCAAATCTGGGAACATTGTACTGGTGGAGATACAGATGCTGCAACATTGTATGACTAAAATGCAATCATGAACAGCTTTGTGAATGTCTATCTCATGCTGTTATGACAAAAAAATTAATTAAAATAAAAAATTTTAATCTTTTAATCTGGTTTATGTCTCTGACTACCCAATCCTTGTTCTACTTTTTTTTAAACATTTAGTCACTCATTTCAGTGAATTTTCTTTTTCCTTACGTTACGTTACCCTTTACAGCACTCAACCTCTGTTTTGTGTCTTAGTTGCAAAAGATGAGATTGCTTTCTTGTTTTTTCTGTGTTTTCATGGATCTTATACAGCTTCTTAGATTGCCAATGTTTTCCAAGGCTATGCCATTTATTTAGCATCTCATTTTCTCTGGTTATCTCTCTCTCTTTTTTTTTGCCTCTTTCTCTCCCTCTTTCTCTCTATACTTTTACCCCATTTCCAATCTTACACTCTAAAAAGTGCATCATGGTATTGTGTTATATTTTGAAAAATAGAAATAAAAATAATTAAAGATATGTCCTTTATGGGGAGAGTTGGGAAGTGTATTTGTATTAAAGCAGGCTTGACTTCAGCCCTGTGGATGGGGAGCAAAATTGTTTGGGGACAGTCGCATGCACATGGCTTAAGCCCTGTACTATCTCTCTGGGCTTAAGGGTTTCTCTCCATGTGCCATACACTTCTTGAGGTATATAGCTAAATGTCATTGTAAAGGTCTGCTGTAGAGATGTTTCTTAAGCTTGTTTTTATCCACTTTCTGTAATTAAACATAACCCAAAGAAGAGCAAGTTCTTATATTCCATGACATTTCTTATGGATGAACAACCCCAAAAAAACCACTTTTCTTATGGATAAACAACCCAATAAAAGCAAAAGAAGAAAAAAGGAGTTTTGTGGTTAAAGCTAGGGACAGTAGCTGGTTAAATAAGATTTAAGGGCAATTGATTTTAAAGAATAGATCAAAATAAGAGCCGTGGACTAAATCACATTTCTCTGTTAAATAGTGTTGTTTATCTCAATAACTAGAAGCAGCCCTGACTCTCAAGAAATTCTCTTCCTGCTGGACAGCTCTAGAGCAATCCTAGTAAGGCCTTGGGGTCCTCTTGCTAGTCCAGGAATCTCCACTAGTAACCTGATGGCACTCACCTCCATTACACTGGCAGTGCTGGCTCTGTTCCCAAAAACCAAAATATGGCTTGCTTCCATTTAGTTCCATTTGGATTTGAGTCATGATTTAATAATAAAAAGAAGACATCTAACGTCCTACTGATGCTTAGAGAACGCTTCTTCTAATCAGAACAAATGAATGAGGACTTCAAAAATCTTATTTTAGCACATCAGTCATTATGTCCAAAGTGATTCCACGCCTCTTCCCGAAGACTGACATCATCTTGGTTGTGTGTAGATCACTCCTCACTCTGCCTTCTAAGTTCCAGGCTACTCATGTAAAAGCTGGTGATTTGTCGGCAAAGTTTTTCATGTGAGCACTATCATCTGGCTGTTCACTAAATGGACACCAACTAGCTTCTTGGTAGTGAATGTCTGTAGAGGATTGGTTGGAATTCCCCAACAGTACCAGTATACACGTTCACTTTTACTTCAAAGGCTGGCGACAGACAAAAGCATGAAACTCAGCACAGTTCTAAAAGGCTTTTACTTATCACCAATAATTAAATAAACTCTGCTACGACAACCCAAGATGAGGGGCTCTCCAGACCTGCTGATCAGATCTCTATGACCATGTGCTCAGTTCTAGATTTCTCCACCCAAAAAGGATGCTTCTTCTCCAAAGCGCAACCTTTCCTTTCTCAAAAGGCTCCAGAAACCACTGGTCTTTGCAAAGTCAAAGACCAGCACTCACATGCAAATCTCAGATAACCACGCCTAGCCCAGGTTTAATCAAGTGCAAATTGACAGGGCCTCAGTCCCTTCTACTGGATTGGCCCTAATGCAAGGCACTGTGGGGGTGGGAAGCTGGTGTGAATAAATACATCCAAGAACAAAAGGCATCTCAGGATGTATGCAATGGGAAAACCATATAATTTCAGACTGTGAACTTCCATGCAACAAGATGATTATTTCCAAAACCCACAAGGTCCTTGTCCATGCTACTCTGCTCCAGGGTAATTTAAGTGCTCCATTCTCTCTTTTACTGAAAGGTTCATATTCACCTACCTGAGGCAAACCAGCATGACCCCTCCTTTAATCTTAGCAGAGCTGATTCTAAATCGGTGATCCCAACGTAGCCAGGCTTCTTCCTGGTATATTTTAGCTTGTTCCATGTTGGGACTCAAGGAAAATAAGAGGAAAGATGAGCAAACTAGGTAACACTGGACTTGTCATAGAAATTATGACAGTATCCCAGGAGTTATTAAAATCAAGCTGCCATATCCGTTCCGACCCTAATCTCCTTTTGTGTTCTGCACAGAGGGATCTCTTAGCATGAGGCCCTGACCTCAAGGCATGCAAATGGGTTTAAGCAGCAAAGACCCAGAGCCACTTAATGGGGTCAGACAAGTGTCTTCCTCACTCCCACTGTTCTTGGCACACCAGTTTCCTGATCTGACTGACAATAATGAAATAACTCCACCCCACTGATGCTTCACAATGTTTACAGCAATTGAAATGTAGGCTCTTTCTCTGTTTACAGCGTTAAGACCACTCTAACGCATCTTACAGGCTGTTCGTAGGGATCATTTCCTGTTTGACTGTTCAGACTTGTTCACCCTGTTCAGAATCTTGGACTCGAGTCAGATGATTCTCTAAAGAGTTAGCTCCATTTCTGCTGACTGAGCACTTGCTGCAACCTTGCTCCAATGCCTTATATGGGCATCTGAGCCCTTCTATCAGAGCTGGTGTATCTCCAGCACCAACTTCCCTTTCCCAGTGGTACATCTCTTGTCGTGCTTCCTAAGACATCTTTCCACTGCCTCACCTTATTTATTTGTCTGCCTTCTGGGTGAGCCTTCTGGAAATTGTTTTTACTAGTTCAAATCCCAAAATCATCTCCCTCACTGAATTTTTTGTACCATTCATTTGGAAGCTAACAATACCAGTTTTTAGTGTGCATGTGTGTGGGTGTCTTTGTATTTGTTTCATGCTTGCAGAAATAACTCAAAGGCCATCCCAGGATAAGAAATATGCATTCACTTCCTGGCCTAATGCAGATGCTATTTCAGTCACAGCACCTTGCCGTATCCTTGCTTCCTCCTTAGGACAACTTCCTTTGCTGTCTTCTCTCTACTTGACTAAGCAAAGAGCCCAAAGAGCTCAAGGAAACAGGATACAGATTGATGAAAGGAGTCACAGATTAGCTTTAAACCACAACTAGCCTACATGAAACACTAACCGAGAAAATGAAGCATTGTTTAAATAAAGCCATGACTGGTCTCCTGCCCTTTAGCTCTCTTTTGATGAACCAAAAAACAGACTTTGCTAAAATAGAAAAGCCTAGAAGAAATAAATAGCATAGGACAGCTTTCGACCTTGCCTCCTTTCAATCCCCAGTACACCTATGGTCCACAAGCACCTCTAGGACTAATCCCTGAACACAGAGCCAGGAATGTGTCCTGAGACCTACCAGAGGTGCCACAATCACCATCACCTCCAAACCCTAAGGTAAAGGAGGAAGCGAAAGCCTAATCCAGACTTTAATGGGGAATAGAAACACATTAGGTTTGGGGGGACTGGGGATGGAGTGGGAAGGATAGGAACGAAGGAAAGAAAGGTTGGGAGCATCAGGCTCGGTTCCTCCTCCTGCAGCTTGGGAACTCAAGGGAGGTGCTGAAGCTGTTTTCTGCTTACTGGCAGTTAGGAACATCCCACCCCAAATTTGAATGTCTTGCAGAACTCCTCAATGTTGGGCAGGCTCTGTCCAATACTGAGTGTGCGAAGCCAGTTCTCGGTAGGGCTAGAACTCTGGGACAGCCAACTGGTCTTCTGTGGGGTTAACCCCAGGAAGGGAAGGCTGCAGAAGCTAAGTTAGGCATTGGTGCTCACTTCAGAGATGGTTTGTCTGATTCACCTTCTCTGCAGCACATGGAATCAAGGAAAGTGATTTCTCACTCAGAACCTCACATGTGGGGGAGGTGGGGAGCCAGGAGACAGAGGAAGGCAAGGGGATGGAGGAAAGGGATGAATCAAACAATAAAATCAGGGGCTGGAGCGATAGCCCAGCGGTAGGGCGTTTGCCTTGCACGCGGCCGGCCTGTGCCAGCCTGGGTTCGATCCCTGGCATCCCATATGGTCCCCGAGCATTGCCAGGAGTAATTCCTGAGTGCAGAGCCAGGAGTAACTCCTGAGCATCGCCGGTGTGACCCAAAAAAGCAAAAAAAAAAAAAAAAACAATAAAATCAATAGGAATTAAGAGAGAATGAGGTGGAGAGACAAGAATAAAGGTTCCTTTGGAGATGCTTGCTTCAAAGGCAATATACCAACTCATTGAGCAGTGACTGAGGACTACCATTCCATAGGAGGCTATGGAATTCCGTTGTCATGGAAGGAGTGTCAAGGGACCTAACGATTTACTCTCAGCACACAGTAGGTCTGTGGTCTGGTGGAAATCTGCAATCAGAGGAAGACCATAGACCACAGTCCAGTGGACACTCACAGAGGAAGACCATAGACCACAGTCCAGTGGACACTCACAGGAGAAGCCACCCCTGGCCTGCAGCAGTGCAGACAGAGCTGATTCTCCACCATGAAGCACAGACTTCCACGTGGAGCAAGCGCATCCCCAGAATTACTGGGGATTAAGGAAGGTGATGAGAGTCCCGAAGCATTTCAATCAGTGCAGCAGAAAGCTGGATGGAGACGGGTGGGCTGGGGTAATACAGCAAGACAAAAAGGCTTCTGGGAGAACTGAGACCAAAGAGCAAAAAAAGCTGGAGCCACATGCATATATCAGACATGAGAAGGGCCAGGCGAGGCGAGACCTTTATCAGATCAGGCCAGAGAGCCGAGGCTGGGTCCAGAGAGACACTCAGTAGCAGCAGCTCAAGCTCAGAGGCAGAAGCGGCCAGGATATCCGTCAAGTCCTCCTGCTTCTGTGTGGCCTCCTGCACTCACAGTGCCGTCCTGTCTTTACACTTTGGGGTGGAGAAAACAGAACGTGAGACCTAGAATTTTCATTGAGAAACCAGTTATCTGACTTATAGCCTTCCTGAAAGGAAATTGAGTTTATACATAGGTGGAAGGAATTGAAAGGAACTTGTTTAATCTGAAAGAGAATGAAAGCTTGACTAAATCTCCCCAGGTCCCAGAGGGGGTGGGTGCTCCTGGGCTTGGAAGAATCATATATAGGTGATAGTGAGAAATCCTGGGCTTTTCTTTCTGTACACCCGATTTCATGCAAGTAGACTTTTTGATACTGGAATGAATAAATCTACATTACATCATGCTATGGATGCCTTGAATATAGAACAGAGTCAATAAATATGTATTGAGTTGGTCCTTAAAGGATTTTACACATGCAGAGGATTCTACAGTTTATTCCAAGTGTGAATGTAGATTAAAAGCAATCAAAACCAAGATGTGCTTCAGAAAATAGTTTGGAGATTTCTCAATAAGGCAAAAATCGAGCTGCCATATATATGGCCTAGGCAGCTCCACTTCTGGGATCAACCCCCAGGAAGCAAAAGCATTCACTCAAAAAAACATTCACTTGAAAGGACATAAGCACACCCTCATTCATTGCAGCACTTAGCTCTTAGCTCATATATGGAACAAACCAAGCTGCCAACTACAGCGGAGTGCATTAGGAAGTTGTGGTATGTAAACACAATGGAATTCTATGCACTATAAGGAATTATAAAATCATTCAATTTGCTGAACTTGGACTCGGAAGTTAGCCTGTTAGGTAAAGTAAACCAGACTTGAAGTAAACCCAAAATTATTTCACGTCTCTGTGATATATAAACAGAGTGAGGGCATGAATGCCGTAAGTGGGGATGCCTAGAGCAAGAAGGACAAAAAGGAGAGGTGGGAAGTATCAGGGGTCAGGGGTCAAGGGGCGGGGCTCTGTCAGTGCTATGGAGAGGCACTAGAGCTCTGGGTCCAAACACAATAGCAACAAAGCAGGAGATAAAGCACCACAAGCAAACTTAGAAGGGGGATGGCTGAGAGGGAAGCAGGACACCGATGAAGGGCTGGCTTGTGAGCAAAGTGTACCTAAAACTCAACTATCATTAAACTTGAAAATTATGTGTCATAATAAAAATAATTTTCAAAAATAAAGGTTGGTTCCAAAGGCCTCTGTAAGCCCTTACAGTTGCCGCCTGATACCCCATGCTGAGCGGACCCATTCTGAGGACACATTTTCTAGGTCAGCTGGGTGGCAGGCAAGTGGGTAGGTGATCAGGGATCCACTCACACTCCTGACACTGATGACTCCTTTTTCTGTGACTGTTAACTCTCCTTTTTGGTTCCAGAAACCCCAATCGGCCGTCACTGTTTCCCTGCCCTCACTCTCTTGGTCCATTAACAGAAGACACCAGCGGCAAGTGTGGGTCAGGAGCTCTGGCTTTTGTGCATGTTCCTTCACACCAAGAAATTTCCCAATGAGCTGATGACAGGGCTCCTTCCACCTCACTCCCATGGCATTGCCTCTGGCAGCTACATCGTTCTCTTAGTCCTAATGATACAAGGGAGCTAATGTGGAAAGTGCCAGGTCATAGGTAGCCAATGACACCCATGGAATAGGTAGCTAATCAGAATGTAGAAGGAGATATCTGGGGGTGGGATTTTGCAGCCAATAAAGGGCACCCTCAGACCCCAGTCTCTCTCTGTCTCTCTCTGTGACTGTCTGTCTGTCTCTGTCTCTGTCTGTCTGTCTGTCTGTATTTGTCTCTGTCTCCGTCTCTGTCTCTCTCTGTCTCTCTGTCTCTCTGTCTCTGTCTCTGTCTCTCTCTCTCTCTCTCTCTCTCTCTCTCTCTCTCTCTCTCTCTCTCTCTCTGGCTGGCCTGCTCCCATACAGTTGGGATTCACAGCGGCAGGTGCAGAGCACAGGGCTATTGCCCACGTGCATGGGGCTTTGGCCGGACTCTGGGAGAGTATACACAGAGCACAGAAAGCAGCACAGGAACAGGACCAGGCCATCATCCATGGGAGGTGAATAGGCTGTGTGGGAAAGGACCAGGAATTCTTTCACGGGTAACAGAACAGAGAGGCCTAGATACTTGGGGAGGACTTTGAATCATCTGAACAATAAACTAACTTTCAATCTTCTGAGCTTTGTATGTAAATCTTTCATACAATTCTCAAGAACCCACCAGCAAAGGAAAATCCACTTTGGCATTAACAAATGTGGCACCCAACATGGAACTTGAACCACAGCCCTGAGATCAAGAGTCTCATACACTTACCAACTGAGCTAACAGGACATCCAAGCCCTACCGTAACGTGGGTCTCTGAGCCCAGCTCGTACCTGTATCTGCCCTTGCCTGACCTTGTGTGGCCTATCTGTACCTTGGCGTGCCCTGTAACACGGCATGCTGCCCTACCTAATCCAGGGAGGAAGAGAAGGAGTCGGCAAGGGAGCAGGCTGGCCAGAGAGAGAAAGAGAGAGAGGGAAGGTGCCCTTTATTGTCTCTGTCTCTGTCTCTGTTCTCTCTCTCTCTCTCTCTCTCTCTCTCTCTCTCTCTCTCTCTCTCTCTCTCTCTCTCTCTGTCTCTCTCTCTCTGGCTGGCACCAAATCCCACCTCCAGGAGTCCCCATTTGATTGGTGACCTATTCCATGAGTGTGATTGGCTCCCTGTGACCTGGTGCTTCCCACCTTAGCTCCTGCTGTATCATTTGCCTGGTATCCCAAAGCAGTAAAATATCATTGGCCCTTTGGGGGAGAGCAAAGCATATCCTAATCAGTATTTAGGAAGGCCAGGGTCTCTTCCAGGGGTCCCCAGCCTACTGTGCTTGCAGTTCACCTAAAGGCCCAAAGATGAAAAGCTTCTCAGCCTACGGGGGGTCAGGATTAGCTGGAATCCTGTGGCTCTGGACGCTTCTTCACTGGACACCCCCAGTGTAGCTTGGCCACCTTTATGCTACTGGGCATGTGACTTAAGCCCTGCTCTATTGCTCCAGCCCCTCTTTATTTAGGTTCTGCCCGACAAAGCCCTAAGGGACCCCTTCCGGGCCGTCCTGGATTGGCTCTCCTTTCTAGATACATCCGATTTTTCTCACTCCTGCCTGCATTGTAAAAAGATTCCGTCTGTTTCAGGAAAATGGATGCCCATGTGCTTGGCAGGGCCTGGCACAGTGGCTGAACATGCCTGCTCAGGCGCAGGAACCCGCTCCTCTTTAGCTCACCATCTGGGGCTTCATTCGCTAACCTCCGGTGCTGGAATACACCCAGGGTACAGCTGGTTCAGGTGGAGCTGAGCTTGTCTTGGGGAATTTGAAGCCAGTCATGACACAAATAACTGCAAAGAGGGCTTTGATTGTGTCCTGGTGGCCACACGCGCTCAGAAGCCCACACCCGAGCTGGGCCGCCTCTGCCTGCCTTTCCTGGGCTTTCCAAATCGCGGGCGGTGGTTCTCCCTCACAGAGCTATGGAGGCTGCTCGGTTCCCTGCACCACCTGACACTGCAGAATTTCTGGCGTTGCCACTAAGCTCAGAAATTCTTCAGATGCACTCAGGGTGTGATGTCAAAGTTACAATAAAGGTCGGGAAGGCAGCTTCCCATAAAATAATTCTCTTTAATTTTTGAAATGGAAACGAATCTGATCAGATGACAGACTGGCATGATGAGGACAGCGGGGAAGAAGCTGGGAGCTCTCGAAGTCTGATGAAGGATCCTCATGACCTGAAGAATGGGGACTTAAAACAGAGACCAAAGAGAGGGGTGGGGGAGTGTCCTAACTTGAAATGCCAAATGGAGCTGGAGGGATGCCACAAAACTCAGAGCTACAGGTCCCAAGGGCAGAGAACTGAACCAGAGGCTGGAAAAGAGAAAATCTAAGGCGGGAATGATTTCCTCAGTGACGGTAGTTGGTGTGAGACTTCAGAAGACCCAGGGCTGAGGAGGAAGCACAACTGGTAAAGCGTTTGTGTGGCCATCCCATACAGTCTGCAAGCCCTTCCAGGAGGAACCCCTGAGAATTGCCAGGTGTGATCCTCAGAACAAAGTAAAAAGAATCCAGAATTGCAGTTTGCACTTTTCACATCAATTGTTATACCTGAAATGTAATGACAGCAAGTCACTCTGAACGTAGAAAGTGGAAAAGATTGGAAAATATTCTCAAATGGTATGTATTGTTTCAGACCAACTGTTTAGGACCTAGACGGGCACCACAAAAATTCCAAAGTGTTTTTATAACAGGAAAAGCGCTGGAGGGACCAATTGCAAATTGCTGTCCCCATAGTATTTCTGGTTCATACACAAATTATTCTGCAATACATCAGATTACAATAAACACTCATCCTAAAAGACACAATGGGTATTTTATCTATATGATTGTTCTGGGTAATCATTTTACTGACTGTTTCTTGAACAATCGGAAACAAGATCTTTAAGGGTAGAAGGTTCAACTCTTTCTTTATCCTCAATATCCTCAAGAGCATCTTACAGGCATGTAGGTTTTGGTCCTTTGAACTCAACAGCTCTACTACCTGCCATCTTTTGAGAAATTGAAGCAACCAATTATCTAGCAGGAGAGCTGTGCCCTAATCCCCACTCAGGGAGGTGAGAACGCTCACTCAGACCGTGTAAACGTTTAATCTGTGTCAGGGCTGGGCAGCCTCTCTCAGGGTAATTTCATGCGGAATCAGACTGGTGTCTGAACACTGAATAATTCATACGGAACTTACATAAATGTATTTCCATTTGTGCTGAATTGTGCTCATTTAGGTTAACTTGGGTTTTGGTCCTGATCCCTTTAACAGACACTCTTATTAAGTAAAGGCTAGGGTGTGATTTGCAAAAGGACCTGTTCTTTCACAAGAAAAGATTCGAGGTATTATTCTGTGGCCTTGGATTTAGCCAGATTGCCTGGTTCAGATGGTTAAAGATGGGCAGTTTCATCATTACTTCATAGTCATCTGATATAGGCTGTAAACCACAAATAAGGTCATTTATTCCTGAAGCAGAAAGGGGAAAAGTCCCTCTCCATTTCAAGAAGTGAGCTTTGCATTATTTTAAAATATATCCTGATTTCCCCATTTTAAATACCCGGATTGAGAAATCATTCACATACCAAAAATTCACCCTTTATAAAATACACAATTCCACTGGGGGCATGTATTTAAAGAACTGTAGGAGCACCACAAGTGATGGGAATTCTTCCTTTTGCTCCCCAGAACCATGTCTTCTCAGACATTACTCCCCAGTACACTAACTCCAGAACTTTATTCTAGAGATTCCTGATCCTTCCCCTTTCACACGAGGCAAATCATACACACAGACTCTGAGTTCCGCTTTCACCCCTTTGCATGGTGCTTCCAGGCTCCATCTATGCGGTAATGAGGAAAAACCGATGGACCTCTTCGGTCATAAATCACCCTGGTTATTGTGTCATGGCATTGGAGGGAGAGACCACACTGTCTGCCTACCACCGATGATGGACATTTGGGTAATGTCCACTTTCAAGCTAAATCTTAAAGCATTTTCAACAGTTGCATTTTCAAGAGTTAAAAGTCACTGGGTGGGGCTCATACGTGGTGCTCTCCTCTCCCATTCCTCCTTAACTATATTGTTTTGAATTTTCATTGACATTCTGTGGTTTACAATTTTATTAATAATGGTTTGTCATGCACATAATTTCAACCCACACCTATCGCCAGTGTTCCCAGGACCCCAATACCCCTTTCTCCAAAAGCCCTTCCACTCAATTGTGTGGATCAGATATCCAATTATGTTCACTATGTTACGTTTAGATCTGTTCCTCCTTTCCTTAGATCCCTCCCTCCTTCCCCTCCTTTCCTCTCTCCCTCTGCTCCCTCAGTCCCTCCTTCTCTTACCTCTGCTCCTCCCTCCTTTACCTCATCCCTCTCTCCCTTACCTCCTACCCTCCCTCTTTCCATCCTTCCTCTCATCTGTCCATCGTTTTTATCAACCACCCACCTCTATCCCTTCTGGGATGTTTTTTAGAGACTTTGCTCTCATACACTATGAAGGCAGCTCCTCCTCTGCTCCAGGTGTGGCTAGGTGTGGCTGGTTTTGTGGCACTCAGAATCTCTAAAAAGATGTGACACATGTGGGCACAGTGTGTAAAGAAACACAGGAGCACATCACAGCTGAATAACACGGATTTATGCGGAAATTTGAGAGCAGTCTCTGTATCTGTCCTTCATTCTCAACATGCAGAGAAGATCGTGATGTCCAGTAAAAACTAGGCATAAGTTCTATTTCATTTTTAAAAAATGTAATACAATGGCTCAGTACAGGACAAATGTTCTCATCTGTAATGTGAATCTAGAAGTCAGTAATTCAAGCCTAGTATACAGGTCCAAGGATTACTGAGGACCAAGCTTATAGTGAATAATGAAAGATGAGTTTAGAAGATCCTGAAGCATCTGTGGAGTATGTTGTTTCTTCATTCTCCAACAACCCTAGGCTGAGATATAGTTTTAATGGCTGGAACTCCAGCAGCCACTCCATGAAACAAGTTGACCTGAAATATGAAAATAAAGGCTAAAATGGTTTAATGGACCATAGCTTGGTCCTCAGTACCTGTACCCTGTGCCATCTCTCCTGCTAGCCAGTACCTGTATCCTGTGCCATCTCTCCTGCTAGGACAGTACCTGTACCCTGTGCCATCTCTCCTGCTAGCCAGTACCTATATCCTGTGCCATCTCTCCTGCTAGGCCGGTACCTGTACTCTGTGCCATCTCTCCAGCCCTGCATTCCTATTTCTAACCGTGGGCACTTTGCTGTCTGCTCTTCCTTAGTGTGCACGCCCTGTTCATTTTGCACTTCTGAAACTCTCTGCCCATAAAAGAAACACCCCATTTCCTTTGGGTGTCCATGGAAAGAAGCACCCCTATTTGCAGTCCCAGGAACTACCCTTCCCAGCCTGCAGGAGTCTGAATCTTTGGGTGTCTCAAATAAGGAGAATAGAGCGAATCTTTAGAAAGGAGAACAGTGCAGAGGGCAACAGCGTCTTCCTTTCTGGCTTCTGAAACGGTGAAAGTGTTTGCTGGGCAACAGGGTGGAAGTGGGATGAGGTGAGCACAGGGTCACATTGGCAGGGAGCTCCGGACCCTTGAGACCTGTCATGGTCCCTGCGTTGGCTCTCGGCCTGCGTCGTACATTCCTCAGGTCTGCCGTGGAGCACAGCACCTGTATTAATATTGAATGTTTGAATGAATGAGTTTCTGGAAGGTGAGGATGGATCTTGGAAAACACAGAGTTATTTCTTCATACAACCATGTATGATATTATTTTTAAATTCTCAAGAAAGCACAGGAAAGTGATAAAACTTCCCTCAGCAAGAAACACATAGGTAAGTTTCCTTTTGCTTGAAGAAGTCGTCAACATTTATTACAAGCCATTTTTACAAAGCATCATTCATGGCAAGAAACACAAACTTTGACAACTATGAACAAAAGTAAAAAGTTTAATGAACTAAAACTCTCTGTGCTGATCAAGTCATCTTTCCTCTGGTCATTTTTTTTGTTTTACTTATGTACCATCCATCGGTCTCTGCACTTCATTTTCTTCACTTTTTTGTGTAAAAGGATGTGTGCACACCACACTGATGCACCAAAATGAATGTGAAAACTCTGAAAACAATTCTGCTTTTGCTGTGTGTAGTTCAGCTTTCCCGGGCGATAACCTGCTGTTAGTCATTGAAAACAACATTCTTTTGATTCTCAACTTCAATTCACGCGTCCCATCTAAAGTTCAAGAACCGTATTTGTATTTTTATTTTATTTTTTTAAATGCAAGATAGACTTTAAAGAGATACCCTGAGGAAGAGTAATTACTTTGGAATTGATTCTGCTCTTCAAGTGATTTCTCACTTTGGAGAAACAATTAAAGTTTTCTGCTTCTGGGTCTCCATTCCTGGAATAACCAGGCGTCAGAAATCTTTACCTCAGAGCTGAGGCTGCGAGGGTAGAGATGAGCCTCCACAAACTTCCCTTTCTCTTGATCCCGGCTTCCTGCAGCCTGCTCCGAATTCCAGGCATTTTGTGAAGGTGTGAGCCTGACCCTTTTGGTAGCCACACCCACCTGCTTCAAGCTTAGTGCACACTCCGTGCTTGGGTTCCATCGCTACTCAGGCTGTGCTGAAAATATGCAAAGCAATATGCAAAGCAATGCCCCAGAAAGGATGGGCAGCTCCTGTTCCGCTGAGCACTGGGAAATAGTTGCAGCCGCTGTTGCTCGCAGGCTTGGAGGGAAACAGTGCGAGGCTCTGTGAGAAGCTGGTCCTCCCTCCCGTTCTGGCAAGATGAACCGGGAATTCTGTTGTTTCGTTGTTGGTTCCTCCTGAGATTTTTTGGACGACCTGTCCAATTTGTGAACAGAAGCCATTCATAGGGATAAAATCTTAGTGTATTTAAGTGTTTGTGTATGTACATTATTTCTTCAGAATAATCAGATCCAAGTATTATAATGAAGGTGGAGAGTTAGTCCAAGGGGTAGAGCATTTTCCTTGCAAGTGGCCTACCAGACACAGCATAAGGTCCCCAACTCCTACAAGGTGATTCCTGGGCACAGAGCCAAGCAGGAGTATGACCTGAGCACGATCAGGTACAGTTCCCCCACCCCCCAATAAAAATTATATTGGAATTTTTTAATATAACCAAATGTTGACTTGCACCCTTTCAGGCTTTGGTTAAATCTACTGGAGCACACTGGTCAGAAGCTAGAAGAAAACTGTCACAGGCGGTCAGCACACTCTCAAAATGGACCTGAAGGGAAAGTATCCCTCCTTCCCTGGGAAATAATGCTGTTCCAGCTTCCCGACCAGGGAGAAAGGTAACTTCCGGTCCATCATTTCTGCCTATGAGGGCAGCCACAGCCCAGCCAATAAGGAGCCGCCAACACAGGAGTACCGGTTTCCTTAATGGGCGCTTGTTTAGCAAAGGACTATCCTTCTAAATTTTTCAGGGAGCTGTTGGTTTCCTCTCTAGGCTGGGAAATGTGACTCTCATGGGAGACCACTCTTCCCAGGGGGTTTCTTATTGTTTATGAATAAACCCCTTCTACTGAGCAACCAGCAGCTTGACTGTTTTTGATATCAGTGGCAGAAATCCGTAACATAGAAACAAGTCCACTGGCTACAGATAGCTCTTATGAAGAGTACTTTTAAACCTTATCTTGGTGTTTGAGAAAACTCCCACATACAGTGCACAGTTCGCATGTGGGAGCTATGATGATGGTCACAGCTTGACGCGCTGCCCTGGAACAATTGCAGCTTCTTACATGGTACAAAGATCTTTATATTTACTTCAGAGCAGTTCAGTGATCACTTTTCCCTGTGCGGTTACTTCGGTGTTTCTGATACTGTGGATCTACTCAGCTGTCCATGTTGAATATATATTCCTTTCTGTATTTCTTCATCTGTATTTCTTCATCTATATAGTTCTTACCTGGAGGGCGCCAGGAAATATTACTGGCGCCCGCTCGAGCAAATCGATGTATAACGGGATGTCAAGTGATCAAGTGATATATTTCTTCATCTGTATTTCTTGATTGTTGGTATCAAAGTCTCATGGAATTTGAACAAAGTCAATTTATGGTTTTAATATGTCCAGTGTGAAAGAACCCATTTTCTAGCTAATCAGATAGGTTAGTTAGAAAAACGTTAAAATAGATAATAAAAGAAAAATATGAGCTTATGTATACTAACCTCCTATTTGAATTTAGACATGATTTATTTTCAGTTTATCATTACAGGGTCAGATTCTTTTAGTTCATTTGTTAAAGTTCAATCTCATTTATATTGGGTAAGTCACACAGTGTTTATTAAATAATTCGTAATTTCCTTTATTTACTATGGAGCAGGAATATATAGAACTGTGGATTTATCTAATTTCATATTCAGAATTAATCTTTACACATTGCCTTCAATGCTTTAAATTTCCACTCATGAATAAACAGTGATCTTTTCCACTTATTTTATCAAGTTTTTCCAATGATGTAAGGTAACTTATCCAAGGAAGTAAAAACCTCTATTTGCCATCACAATTCATCTCTCTAGATGACATCTCATGGCATCATACAATTAGGAGAATTAGTTCTGCCTCTGCAAATGCTTATTTTGTAGAAACAAAACCATCTCCAGGTAAGCATATGAATTAACTACTGGAGGTCATTGAAATCTTCAATCAAGTAAATAGTTGGTAGCCAGGAGCTACAGTGCTCAGAGGTTAAGTTACAGTGCTCAGAAGGGAAGAAAACGAATTTCCCCCATTTCCCTCTAAACTAGAGACTGTGATCTCACTATAATGAAAGACAGTCACTATGAAAGACAGGCAACAACAAATGCATGGAAATACTCAGGAAAACAGAGTAGCTCACCAAAGGGGTTGAAGACACCAGTATACAACCATCATTTTTCAGTATTATCCTAATTACTATCTCCATTTGAAGATGAAAAAGTAAAGTGATTTTTACTGGGATGGGGCAGTTATGGGAAGAAAACTGACAGTAATGAGGGTTAAGTCTGCATGCTGTTGGTATCATTGCATCGTAGGGATAGTGTCTATAGATTCTAGATACCTTCCTCCTTTTCCTAGTACAGAAAGGAATTTGCTTGCAGCTGAAGTTCCCCTTTTAAATGTGAATGCCTCTGCTCAGGGCTAACTTTTATTCAGTCTATTCAGTTATTGGTGTTCAGTTTCTTAAAATTAACCAATCTATGACAAACCTTATACCTAGGTCAAGAACTCAACATGATGAATGACCTAGCACCTTAGCTGTGCAGGAGGAAGAGAGCAGCATGGAATGCCTTCAAGAGCATCAAAGAAATAGCTAAAAGGACAAAGAACCTCTGGCTCTGGGCACATCTCTTTGACTCCACCGTTCTCTCTGCATTAACATGCACCTCTGAGACCTGGGCCCTAAGAAAGCAGGATGAGAATGCTATTCGGGTCTCCCAAAGAGGAATCAAAAGAGCTTTGCTTGGAATATCACGCCTCACTCAGTGAGAGAAGGAATCAGGAGTTCTGACCTCTGTCGCTGTTCCAGAGTCAGGGACACTGTCTCATTTGCCAAGGTGGCAAAAAACAGATGGGCTGGACATGTAATGTAATTTGGAGACAACCGCTGGACTAGAGCTGTTACTGACTGGATCCCATGGGATGTCAAAAGATCACGTGGCCGCCCAACTACAAGATGGTCAGACTTCTTTCTCAAGATTCTGAATGAACGGTTTGAGGCTCTTTGCATTCCTGGAGCAACCAGATGCCATTGGGCTACATTGGCACGTGATAGGGACAAATGGAAACATTACTGGAGCCCACTAGAGCAAATCGAAAAATAACGGGATGTGAAGAGATCAAGTGATGTGATGCATACACACACACACACAAACACACACACACACACACACATATATATATATACATATATATATTCAGTTTGGAGCCACACTCAGCAGTGCTCAGGGGTCACTCCTGTCCTGATGGTGCTTGAGAGAACCAATGTGGTACCTGGATGAACTTTGGGTGGGCATGTGGAAGCATTCCAATACCTTTTTAGTCTCTTTTGTCCTCAGGATACTTCAGAGTGACGTATTCTACTTCCCCTCAATAGCATGTCCAAGAAATAGAAACAAACATATAATTTAAGAAGGTCATCTGGGTTAAATGATAATCCATTGAAGGATATCTCTGCTAACTCGATTAACTGCTGAATAATAATTACCTGAAAGTCTTTAAGAAAAATAAGATGAGCTCATGGTCTCAATTTACACGGTCTGGCTTAACACAGGCTCTAAGGGAAGAAAAGCCAGCAGGGAGCTATGGGATGCGCATTGCCCTCCCCCAGCGGGAATAACTCATGCCTTGATGTTACTCCGCGTCCAGTCAGGAAGGCAGCACGGCACAGCCAGGAGAATGGCTCTCCTCTCATGCTCTTGCCTCTGTACGCAAAGAGGTGTTTTATCATAACACAAAGTTAATGCATCAACCAGCTAGAAGCTGAGCATGAATTTTTAATCAGATTTGGAAACAGGATGTCAAGATGTATTTTGCAATTAATATTGCATTTTATTTTGCCTGGTCGATATCTGGAGGGGCTGTAAGTGGAGTGTGGTGGAGCGCGCTTATTCCTGTCTTCAAGCACCTGGCCTGAGTGGGTCTGTTTTTGCCCTTACCCGGTCTCTTGATTCAGGGACGATGTGAGGAGTGAGAGCCGGTATAGAATAATATTTGTAAAATAACTTTCTGCTTTGGGGACCACACCCGCTGGTGTCAGCGCTTACTTATGACTCTGTGCTCAGGGGTCTCTCCTCTCCTGTGGTGCTCCAGGGACCACATCTGCTGTGGGGACCGGCACAGTCTGCATGCAAGGCAAGCACCCACCTGTGGTACCGTTTCTCCGACCCCATCAAGCACACTTTTGAAAATTCAGCACAAAACTTTAGATTTTCAGTCCACTGGCTAGGATTTAGAATTCAAAATACAATTTTGAGCCTGTGTGTCTCAGAAACGTCCCTCATTTTTCCTCTGAGAGCGCATGAGAAAATCACTCACCTCCCTGGTGGCGCTCAGCAGGTATTACCACGCTCCTTTGCAGGATCTTCGCTCCATCTCTTGCTCTTTGGTTCCTGAGAAATCAACTAAGGGAGGAAGAGTATGGTCTCTGCTCCCACCCCGAAGCACCTCCAGCTGTCACTAAGAATCACTAAATTATATTTATTCCAATTGTAGTTAAATAATGTTTATTTTCCTGCTGAAATCTGTATCTCCAGTAAATTTGATAGATATTTATTTGGATTGAAAAAGGTTAAAAGGTTATTATTTGGATTGAAAAAGGTTAAATCCTCTTTGACCCCAAGCAGATCTTAGACCAAAAGCCAAAGGGCATCTGGACTTTTTCTCTTTGCTTGGGTCACACTTGACAATGCTCAGGGCTTACCCCAGGCAGTGCTCAGGGCTTCGCCCAGCTGGGCAGTGACACCCCACACTGTCCCCTCAGGAGCACTGCAGACTCCTCTAGGTTTCTCATAGTGGGTCCACCCTAACTCCCTGTGCAGCACTGAGCACCACCCGCTTGTCAAGCTCGTTCATTTTATTTTTCAATCTGGGGGTGATTTTAAATGTGTTTCTTCTCTCCTTGATTAAAAATAATAGTTCATCGTGATCTACATAGCTGTGGATAAGAGTTTCCAGAGTTCAATGTTTTGAATCAGCTCATTTTTCCCCTGAATTTTATCTACCGGATGCCTTCATCACACTATCCCTACTGATGCTTGCTTGCATCACAGGGAAATGAAGCTGCAGGGCCTCAGAGAGGGACTTGAGAAGCCACATGTCTGAACAGGGGAGAGCCTTGAGCTACCACTAATATTTCCATTTCATTGACTCCACAGCCATGACCGGGCTTTGCCTAGCCCATCATCCACTTTCCAAATTTAGAAGTAACTTCAGAACATGAAACCCAGAAACACCTTTTTTTTGGCCTAGAGTATTTTCAAGGATGAAGAGTGTCCCCATGTCTATTGCCCAGGGAGGGCACGAGGCACATTTTGTACAAACATGGACACAAATTACCACATACTCCAAGGTCCACGGAAGCCTGCTGGCCCCTATGCTGGCAGACATAGCCACAATTTTCAAGAGCTGAGCTGGGGGTGGTCCCTGAAGAGCTGAACTGGGGGGGGTCTCTGAATTTTCCACAGCTCCTGGTTCTTTCTGAGCACTCTCTGTCCCCTCTCCCGTAAGGCATAACTGAAACCCAGGAGTATGCCAGCATTAGTATAGTCCTACCAGGTCTGGGAATAAAAACTGTGTTGTACGTTTGGTTTTTATTATCTGCCTTTTGTGGCTGTAGTTCGTTCCAAAGAACACCCGAGAGTACCCACCCTCCAATGTCTAAGTATTGGGTCTCCCATCCGGGAAGTCAGCCCAGAATCCACAAGCAGCAGCCCAAAGCCATGCCTGGGGTCCCTGAGCTGGGCCAGGCCACGAGGCCACTTTGTCAGTGACTTCATTTACCTCCACGCACGTTGAAGGGCCCCAAGCAGGCAGCCTATCAGCAAGACACAGCTGAGCCAGCTACTCCATGCAGCAAAAAGATTTAACCTTTTTGGATCCGTTTTCCTTTCCACTTAGCACACATGCCTAAAACTCTGATGCCACTCAGAGTCACAGAAACTTAAAACTCCCAGGCAAGATTTGCAGGAAGAGAGCAAAACCAGAAGCACGGGCGTGCGTGCTGCCTCTCATGAAGAGACCCGTCCCTGCCTTCAAAGCAAGTCTGTTTGGGGATACTTTAGGAGACATTGAAAATAGCTCCCATTATTGTACAGATCATCCCATTAAGTCATTACGCACTCTCCTGGATACCAAATTTCCATGACTAAAATGTGCACTTATTTATCAGTAGTTGGACAGAAATAACTGAACATAATTGTTCTCCCCGAACACATTGGTGTGTTCTGTCAAAGACAAAACATAGCAACATTTCTCCAGTTACTCTTCTTCAGTAGAGGAGGCAGCTGGGTAATACTTGGAAATGCTCAGGGCTTCCTCCTGTTTCTACACTCAGGGATCATTCACGGTGCTGCCCAGGGCACCTTCGGGGATGCCAAGGATAGAACCTTGGTCAGCCGTGTACACAAGGAATGTCTTACCTGAGGTACCTCTGGCCCCTACTAATTTTAAATATTGGGTTACAAAAGTTACTTATACATCGAGGATACTAAGTCTTTGTTTGATACATCTGCTGTTGAACCTTTCCCACTCTGCAGGTTATCTTTCTTTCTAGATAAGGCACATTCGTGCAGTTTTGACTTTTGGTTTCCTCCTAGAAGCAAAACAAATGCCTTTTAAGCAGCACTATAAAGACTACCTTTAGGAAGGAAAAGAGAAAGAGAGAGAAAGGGAAAGAAATAAAGAACTTGACATGGAGGCGGGCTGGGGAAGGGGAGGGAACAGGGTAGTTGGTGGTGGGAGATGGGCACTGGTGGAGGGATGGGTGCTGGAACACTGTATGACCAAAACCCAAATATGAACCTTTTAATTGTATATCTTTGTAATTGTATATCTCATGGTGGTATAATAAAATACTTAAAAAAAGACTACCTTTAGAAAAATATCTTCTAGAAGGCACAGTTATGATTAAGACATACTGCCACTTTTCTTTTTAAAGGTGGAATTCACATTATTTCTTGGTTTGGGGGCAGATACATGTGGTAATGCTCAGGGGCTACCCATGGCTGGCTACTTGTGAAGAGGTCCTGTACCATGTTTCTGAGGGGACCATGCAGTTCCAGGGATAAAAACCAGAGTTTCCACATGCAAATCTTTTATCCCTGTCCTTTAAGTTTTATCACTAAAGATGAAGAATTTTTGGAGAAATTTTAATGTACTCACTTAAATGTACCATTCTATAAGATTATGTTCAAATATCTTATCCCAGATAAGAGACTCAGATACACGGGACAGAGCTGCTACCAGCTCTCCCTGTGCCCAGCTGATCATGAGGCGCCCAGGAGGGAAGGCGGGTTCTAGCCCTGGCCCACCATCCCAGCAGAGCCTCACAAGAAGCCAGAGGAATCCCACACCATGAGGGCGGCCATTTTCAACATCTGGACTCCCCAGCTCATCAGAGCTCTCCACCCAGCAGAAGAGCTGATCACAACAAGCCCTGCTTGTCAGAGTCTCACCCTACAGCAGTATATTTCAAGCCCAGGTATGCCTGATCCAGAGACTCAGATACACGGGGCAGAGCTGCTACCAGCTAACCCTGTGCCCAGCTGATCATGAGGCACCCAGGAGAGAAGGCGGGTTCTAGCCCTGTCCCACCATCCCAGCCGAGCCTCACAAGAAGCCAGAGAAACCCTGATACCATGAAGGCTGTCATTTTCAACATCTGGAATCCACAGCTTATCAGAGCTCCACCCAGCAGAAAAGCGAATCTTTCCCCATCTTGTGCAGCCAAGTTCATTAATAAATGCATGAGATGAGAGGCAACTATAAGAGTATCCCACCCATATGGCAGAGCCTGGCAAACTACCCGTGCCATATTTGATATGTCAAAACCAGTAAAAATTATAGATCTCATTCCCATAACCTCAAGGAATGGTTTGAGGCTCTTCATGTTCCTGGAGCAAGCAGATGCCCTTGGGCTACACTAGAATGTGACAGGATGTATGGAGATGTTACTGGTGCCCGCTCGAGCAAATCAATGAACAATGGGAAGACAAATGATGCAAGTGACAAGTGATCTTATCCAAAGTCACAACTTATATTAATATATAATTTAATAAATTAATATATAATTTAGCAAACTTAAAGTAACTTAAAAAATCCTTAGTAAAATCGCCCAATTCTATTCAGTGTGCTTTCTTAATTTCTCTCTCCCTCCCTCCCTCCCTTCTTCCATTCCTCCCTCCCTCCTCTCCTCTCTATATTCCGCTTTTATCCTTTCTTGATTTCATATATGCCTTGAATATGTGCCAAGTAACTAAAACAAATTAACCAATTCCCAATCCATGTCTTTGCTTTTCCGACTCTTTTCTTTTCCTTTGGGGATGCACCTGTTGATGCTCAGGGCTTACTGCTGGCTCTGTGCTCAGGGATCACTGACCATGGAGTGCTGGGTGCTGAAGCCAGGTTGGCTGCATGCAAGGCAAGCACCCGACACACTGTACTATCTCTCCAGCCTCACAACTGCTTTCTTTGACCTCTATTTTCTGTGCTTTAAGGAAGAATCCACAGAAAATTGTGCAGCAGTTTACATGACGGAATATCCTAAGAGGAAGATGATCTGAATGCATGGCATAATTGTGCTGCCCTGACTAAGAATAAGTAAGTATACATGCTGATTCGATCTCAGTCAAAATGCTTCTTTCCAGACACATTGCAGAAGTGGATACAACTTATTTACAAAAATTAATAGTCAAGATGATTATAAGGCATGTCCACATGTCCGCATAGAGACACACACCAAATCCGGTCTCTCCCGGGATGACCTAAGAAGCCCACCGTATGCCTGAGGATGAGCACCTGGCAGGGTCGGAGGGGAGGAGGTCAGCTCGAAGCTCCTCCCATCAGGCAAGGCCTCGGCGAGTTTCCAGATTCTTCCTGTCTTCTCTGACCCTCACTCAGGAATACAACAGCAACCCAGTGTCTGCAACAACATTAACCAATCCCTAGACTTCACCAAGACTGTTTCTACCCCTGAAAGCTCTCGATCTTTGAAGTAACTGGGAGAAAAAGCAGAGTTAGTTGGCAGAAAGGGCAACCTCGCTTTATGGTCAAATGTCACTACACCTAAACTATTGGTTTCAAAACTGGGTCTGAAGCCATGACCCAAACTGATTTTACAGTGTTCTGAAGGGAGCATGTCTGGACCCATTAGTGTATCTCTAAAGTGAAATTCTGTGAGGTCCCTGAAAGACCACAGAGAAGCAAAAGACTGGCTGAGGCGAAGATGGCAGGGCCAGGCATGTGCTTCTCAAGGGCACCATTGCCTGCTACACACTCAATACCAGTATAGAAAAAGGAAATGTTTTCCTAGACCACAGAACTTACAATCAATTCACAGCAGACTAAACCGTCCAATAGCTTATGAAAACAGCAAAATGAACTCACTATCCAGATACAATTAAGTTAAATGTTTATAAATTGAATTTCAATGTGTGTCAGGGCGCAGCGCCGGGGTCCCCGACAGTGCCGGGAAGCGAAGTTCCCTTCTACCTCCCAAGCCGGCGAGGAATGGATGAAAACTCAGGAATCCGATGCAGTTTTAAAAGGCTTTACTTATCACAGATTCAGGCATACAAATCAGCAAAAGGAAAAGCCCGGTGCTTAGGATTCCAGGCTAGAACCCCAGCCACGTGTAGGCCAAGATGGCGACCACCACGTGTAAAGGTTTTATAAAAGGAGAAAAGGCTTCCAAGGGGAATGAGCGCTCACAAGGAGAGATCCCACAAAGAAGAAGGCCCGGAGAGCGGGAACCGGCTAGTTTATATCCCTGTAACTCAGACCTTCCTCCCACTGTTATGGAAAGCAGGGAGGGTCCAATGCCCTTAGGTAATCCCTCACCTCACCTAGGGCCTTTACTATGCTAATGTTTTGAGCCGAAATCTGCTTGGGAATGCCTTTGTAGTGTAGAGAAGGGGTTTCTTAGATGGCATGTCTCTGTACCAAAGACTAATACTAATGCCAGTTAAATATTTCTCCAAGCCTTCACAAGTCTCTTCTACTTCATTGTAGTTTTATATTTTAGTTGCCTTTGAGTATATCAGGGAGCCATGCTTGTTTGCTTGGAAGCAAACAGCATTTCTCTCTGGTCTAATTACTTAGGGGTCCAGCGTGGCCAGGCTAATATGCTGGAAAGATCTAGCTAGTCCCACGATGATTGTGGTAGCATGGGAGAATATTTATACCAGCTAGTACAGCATACAAAGTCGGATAAACTGCCACATTTAGACTACCCCCTTATCTACGGAGTGATTTGTGGGAGGCACTCCAGAGCAGATGCAGCGGCCCTTAGGAGTCCTGCAACAGATGTGCTGTTTTATTTATGTTTCATTTTGGTTGCTCTTGTTTACACTAATGGAAGCTGCTCTGGAGAGTTTGTCTGGTCAGTCCAAGCTCCTTGGAGCCAACTCTTTTTTTCTTTTATGCAACATATCTTCAAACTCTTTTTCTCTCTCTTTCTCTCTCTCTCTCTTTCTCTCTTTCTCTCTCCTCTACTCCTAATTTTTATGCTAAATTTATCTATTCTGATAAGATTTCTCTACATGCCAGAAATTGTTGCTGTTCCTATCAGTTTGAGCATCCTTCCCAATTGCTAACAGTTCGTTTAAAAGTTTACACCAGGTAATTTTGAAAGGGAATTCACAAATCTTTTACTCTAAAATATTTTAATAATTCAAAGTTGAATTTGATGATTTTATTGCTAAAAACTTCTAGGTCAGTAGAGCAAACATCTTGTTTACTCTTCTCTGACCAGAAAGATGGAATGCTAAGCATATTTTCACACTATGTTCCAGCTCAGGACTACTCCTGGCTCTGTGCTCAGGGATCACCCTGGGGAGGTTGGGGGACCACATGCAGTCCCTGAGACTGACGCAGCTCAAACACCTGAAAGAAAGTGCCTACTATCTCTGGGTGCCAAGTCTGTTGCACTGTAAGTAGGAACACTTCTCTGTACGCTGCCATCTGGTGGATGTCTCATGACTTGCAGAAAACTGGCTTTGCACTTCCTTTACCGTAATGTTCATTGAAGAGCTAGTGTTCCTTAGAATGTGTTACTTTAGTATATGATTATTTGAACCTTTTTCTTCTCATTTTGATTGAGCACTGTTTCCTGGTACAAAAGAAATCTTTCTCTAACACTGTGCAAATGTCCTCTGGCAACTCTGAGCTTTGGTCCTCTCTAAACAACTTATTCAATGCAGCAGCAATGGAAATATGCTTTACAAAAAAAATTGAAAATTGCAAAGACATTTAGAAATTCACGAAATCACTTTATCAAGAAAGAAATGATAAAGAAATTTAAGCATGTGGTTGAATATGATATTTAGCTCTGCATAATGAGGTTGAGGTCAAATGATAGCAGTCCCAAATGGGTTACGTTTGTTTAAGAAAAATATGACTGGTGTGAATATTTCAGAAAGAAGATAAAGACTGTGGAACAGTGGTCTTCTCTCCTTGGTATGTTTGACCCCAGGAGAAACACTGATAAGTACTCTTAGGAAACAGTTTCTCTTACCCAATAAGCAAGTTTAGCCTCCCAGACTCCAGTATTATTGATTATAGAAATTACTCACGAAGTCATAAAGAAATTCTCATACATGGACAGGTCTGTTCTTTTACAGTGCTTACTAGAAAGCTTAGCTGTAAGTCCCAAAACATAAGGATAGAATCTATATCACTTGGGATAACTTTACAAGGGCTTTAAACATTTTTAAATAATACACCTGTGCCCAGCTGCTCGTGAGGCGCCCGAAAGGCATGGCGGATTCTAGACCTGGCCTGCCACCTCAGCAGAGCCTCACAACAAGCCAGACCACCCTCCACTACTGCATGGGGCCTGCCATTTTCCACATCCGGACTTCCCTCTCCTCACAACTCCACCCAGCAGACCAGACTATCACAGCCCGGATCATCCACACCCACGCTGCAGCAGTTTCTTTTCAGTCCAGCCCAGGTATGCTGAACCAGAGACTCTCAGACATGGGGCAGAGCTGCTCCTTGCTCTCCCTGTGCCCAGCTGCTCGTGGAGGCGCCCGGGAGGCATGGCGGGTTCTAGACCTGGCCTGCCACCTCAACAGAGCCTCACAACAAGCCAGACCACCCTCCACTACTGCATGGGGCCCGCCATTTTCCACATCCAGATTTCCCTCTCGTCACAACTCCACCCAGCACACCAGACTATCACAGCCCGCGGCCACGTGGTTCATCTATAAATGCTTTATTTAGAGGTGACTACAACAGTATGCCACCCCCACAGCAAGCCTGGCAAGCTGCTCGTGTAGTATTTGATATGCCAAATACCAGTAACATTTATATTAGGTCATTCCCATGACCTAATATAATGGTTTGAGGCTCTCTATGTTCCTGGAGCAAGCGGATGCTTTTGGGTTCTACTAGCATGAGACGGGACATATGGAGATATTACTGGTGCCCGCTCTAGCAAATAGATGATTAACGGGAAGATAGTCATAGTAATAGTTGCAAATTCTCCACTGTAGATGTCTGAGTTGTTACATCAGAGTCAGAGCAGTTTTGTTTATTTAATATTTTTTCAATAGCCTTAATGAAAATTATGTTGATCTATGCAGTCCCCAAATCTCCCCACCACTAGGGCTTTGGGTTACTTCTAGTCTATCACTGCTATCCCCGCAACCCTCCTGCCTGCTTGGTAATCTAGTCTATCCTTCATGGTCAAAGATCTGTCACTGTTCAGCGCCACCTAACTCCTTATTCTGACTCTCTGGACCACACAGACTGGAACATTTTTAAGCCATACCAGTGGATGAAGTCAAGGAGCATCTACCATAAACATGGATAGATTCGGATTCAGTTGACTAAGCACAGATTACATTAGGTATGTTAGTATTTTAATTTTTTATTATAGCATTTGTATTTTAGGACAAATGATTTTTATGTTTCTGTGACATACAGTCCATGCGTAAGCTCCAACTTTTATACACTGAAATTAAACATTTTAAAAAATTCAACTTTTCCTAAATCTCCGAGTTTAGAGATTCCTACTGAGGTAGCAGTCTGTGTGTGTCAATACCTTAGTAATATTGTTTCAATATAAATGTGTCCTAATTTTCATCAAAATATAATTGAGCAAATCAACCTTATGAAAGCCTTACATGGAATGCCAAATTGGAAAAAGATTCTTATTTCATCAAATGGGAATTCCTGCTTTGTGTTTGAAGCCAGCGTTGGTAAGTTTCACTGAGTTCCCATCTTGATTCACAGAGAAGGATTTTAACCTTATAAATAATAAAGAATTTTACCAAAAACTGTGAATGGTCATACAAAAAAGAAGATTCACTAAATGTGCAGACACTGAAGATTAATTTTTACTGATAACATTTCTTATCTTTGAATTTTCACCTCAAGATAATAAATTATAGATTTTAAGAATTCAATATAACTCACTAAGAAAGTTTTTATGCAGAAATTCTTTCTGTGACTTAGCAGCTCAAAATTACATGACTCTATTTGCAAACTCAAATCACTATATTAATTAAGGTACACTCCTGTACCCATATAAATAATTTGATAAATTTTTTGGTAAACAGTTAGAACACTGACTCCTACAATCTTTTTTCCTCTTATATCCAATGTCTTACATAGTTGACCAGTGACTTATTTCTAATCCATAGTCTGTCAAATGGGTTGGAGTGTTGACTCTCTTTGATAAGTAATGGTCTATCATTTATAGAAATAGACCATTGATGTGATCAGGAGGCCTCTTGCTCTTGTGGCAAGCACACCTTGATCAAATGAGCTGCCATGTTGGAGAAGGTCCGAAGCTAAGGAAATGCAAATGGCCCTTAATGGGCAGCCAACTAGACCCAAAGGGCCTTAGTCCAGCAACATGTGAAAAACTAAAGTCATGTGGCTGGCATTAGTCTTCCTGGTTGGACTTTCAGAGAAGTGCTCAGTCCCGGCTATGTTCTTCATTGCAGATGTGTGTGTTGTGTGTTGTGTGTTTTTCTGTCTGTATGAATGCCCATACAACAACCAGTAGAGATGCAAGCATTTAAATCTATCTGAGGCCTTTCATTTTGGGGTCATTTCTTTAAGAGCTATAATTAATGAAGCCAAACCTAATGCAAACAACCATTTTAGGGGGTGCAAGGAGGGTGAATAAGTGACAAAGGATACACTTTCTAGAGATTGTAATAGACACAAATATGGGGGAACTGTTAGTGAAAACATGCAAATGTGTTTAGAGCTGAGGACCAGAGAGGTAAGTAGAGGTTAGGCGTCTTCCTTGCCTGTGATCCCAGCTCAAATCTTAGAACTGCATCTGGACCCCTGAGTACCACCGACTGTAGCCACAAACCAAACATTAAAAAAGTGATTCTATAGGTCTGTGTATTACATTCCATTTTAATTCATTTAAATAATTCAGGGGGTATTTTAAAAGGGTAGCACAAGTAGCAGCATGAATGGCCATTGTTCTTGCTACACGAATGTATATTACCCATGGAGATTCGATTAGTTTCTAGTTCATGAAGCAATGACTCCACAAATTGCAGTTTATTGCATCAATTAGAAATTAATTTCAAACAAGGGCCAGTAGGATGGCTCACAGTTTGATGCTTGCCACAAGTGGTGGGGTGGAGGGTCCTTAGGATAGAAAGGGACTGCTACAACAAGGATGCTTGGAAACGATCACTCTGGGCAAGAACTCTGTGCTGAAAGGAGCGAAAAGGACAAACCTGAAAACCTTTTAGTACCTGGGTGCAAACCATAATGCCAAAAGGAAAGGGAATGAGCCAGCAAGTGAGAGAGAAAAAAGAAAAGTGAGAAAAGTGTCTGCCATAGAAGCAGGCTGGGGGTGGGAGATGGGGACCAGAGGGAAACTGGGGACCTGGTGGTGGGAAATGTGCACTGGTGAAGGGATGGGTGTTGGAACATTATAGGACTGAAACCAAATCACAAACAACTTTGTAACTGAGTATCTCATTGTGATTCGATTAAAAAAGAATTACAATTTTAAAATAGAAAAATATAAATGAATCTCAGCATTTCTGACAATATCAGCCTGTACCTGTATTTGAATTATCCTTGGAGCATGTTTTAACTGGTTTGATGGTCTGAACATCAATTTACTTTATAATTATATAAGAGTCATAATGCTTTCTTAAAAAATTAATTGTCTCATATCAAAAAATGGGGAGAAGAAATGAACAGAAAATTTCAAAAAGGAAATTCAAATGACCAAAGGATTGTGAAAAAAAACACTCATCATCACAAATCATCAGGGAGATGTAAATGAAAACAACAATGAGATATCATCTCACACCACAGAGACTGGCACACATTCAAAAGACCAAAAACTACCAGTGCTGGCGTGGATATGGGGAGAAAGGGACTCTCATCCATTGTTGGTGGGAATGTCGACTAGTAGGTACAGCCTTTTCAGAAAACAATATGGACATTCCTCCAAAGACTAGAAATTGATCTCCCATTTGACCCAGCAGTCAAACGGAAACACCTTCTACACTTCTATGTTCATAGCAACTCTATTCACAATAGCCAGAATCTGAAAACAATCAGAGTTTCCGAGAACAGACTGCTGGATAAAGAAACCATGGTATATATACACAATGGAATACTATGCAACTGTTAGGAAAACGAAGTTATGAAATATGCGTATAAATGATTGGACACGGAGAGGATCATGCTGAGTGAACTTGGCCAGAAAGAAAAGTTCAGATATTGAATGACTGCACTTATTTGTAGGATATGAAAAAAAAGACAATATGATACCAATATCCAAGCCAGGCAAAACATGGATCAGGAGGTCTTGTCAGTGGGTGGAATCTACTGCAAGTGTGTGGAAATCAGAGGTTAGGTAAGACAGAGAAAGGAACAGTGTATTAATAATTGTTGAAAATGATAATACCATCCTAGAACTGAGCATTCAATGTAGGCAAGGGATTTACATAATAATCCCTAAACATATGTTTGCAATCGAGCCACAAAGAGAGAGAGAGAGAGAGAGAGAGAGAGAGAGAGAGAGAGAGAGAGAGAGAGAGAGAGAGAGAAGAGAAAGAGAAAGAGGAAAATCACCTACCATGAAGGTAGTCTGGGGGAGGGGAGGGTATCAGTGGACATTGGTGGTGGGAAATGTGCACTCATGGAGGGATGGGTGCTGGAACACTGTATGACTGAAACCCAAATATGAACATCTTTGTAATGGTATATCTCTTGGGATTATAAATAAAAAATAAATAAAAAACAGAAATCTTCCAAACATTTAAAAAAACGAACTGTCCTTCATCAAGATTTAAAAGGTGTCTAACCAGAACTCTCTTGGGCTGTAAAACCATTTGTTCCTTCACCATTAAAGACAGTTATTTTCTCAAGACCTAGTCATTGTTTGAAATGTTCTCTTTGACAGAACCATTTAAACCCTTGGGCAAAGCAAACGATTTATATTCAAGATTCCTGATTGCAGACCTTTCTTGGTAAAGTGGATAAAGAGGGCCTGAAGAGTGACGGGACGGGAGAAGCAGCATGAACAGCACACACTGATATTTAGGTTGTTGTGCAGATTAATTGAGTAACTACATGCAGAGCATGTAGGAAAGCCCCCACAGAGAGCAAAGACTCCATCTCCGAGCTTGCTTCTATCATTCACTCATGCCATCTTGATCAGAGTCTGTTTCAAAGAACATCCTGCACTTTCCTTGATGAAAAATGATATGGTACTGTGATGTATGGGAAATGCTACGTGTCACTACATAGTTAATGTAGCTTTTGAAATGAAAGGTATCTTTCATTTCCATTTGAAGGGACACAAATGATCTTTTCTGTGGATAACATTTTCTGAAAATTAATCTTTATTTTGTACCTGAACCACACATTTCATAATTTTAGTCCCAACTCACATGTAATGTAAACAGAACACTTATTGTGCGGTAGGCAGCTATGGACCTAAGTCTTTTACTGTTCTGTTTGTCTTTTGTTTGGTTTAAAAGCATTTATATACTTTAAAATATTGTTTCTTTGTGACACAAGATTAAGCTTTGTCTGATCACTGCCCTTTTGGATAGGCCAAACTGACTCGCCTCCCTTGTACCGAATATATTGCTTCCAACACCATAGAATGAAACTGAGAGTGTCAACACTTTGCTACGTTCTTTCCAGATTCTATTATTCTATTACAGAGGACAGATTATGACCGTATTCAGTTTTCCGACAAGCTATGGCCACTTGCAGAGGTCAATTGAACCTTGTGTTGTTTTGTGTTGAGTTGTAGTGGCTTCTCCTTATAAAATTATAACCAGATCTAATGTTATTTTGGGGATTTCTGACTTAGTGTTTGATCACCCTGTTGACCAAAGCTACTGTGTACTTTTGCATACTTACTCAGGTACACTGTGTATATTCTTTCAAATTCATTTTTGATTTATATAAAGAGAATATAGATTCCAGGATGAGAAAATCATGAATAAGCAGGTGGAAAGGATAAGGGCAACATAGGGGTCAAAAGTCATTTTGAACAAAGGGATCAACTTGATCAAACCCTACTTTGTTAATCTATCAGTCATTCTATCATTACTTCTACTTCTATTCATGTATCTATGTATCCACTCATTTATCCATCAGGTACATAATTATTTAAGGTATCTACTTATCATCTATCTGAAATCTGTGGGCGCCCTGGATGACGGATGCCAGGTGAAGGGGCGAGAGATGGCCACTTTCTCTTGATTCACTGCTGCCCCTCTGGGAGCAGCAGGAAGGCTAGGGCTCATGAAGCCTGTATTGAGCCCCTTCATGGCTCAGCCCCCAAGTCCCACTAGCCCCACTAGAAAGCCATCAGGCCACATCTAACGTTCACTTTCTCTCCTGGCACAGGAGTCATTCCCCATCTCTGATTTCTCAGGGAGCCATGGACTCAGGTTGGAGTGAGGAATTGCTCTTTGCAGGAAAGGAAAACCAATCCTAGACCCTAACCAGAACTTCTGGGTCCTTGTCTTTCTCACAGAAAAGATGTGAGGAGAACATGAGCATCGAGGTAAAGGCATATTTTATTTGGAGGCTTTGAGAAAAGGGGAAGGAGAGGAAAAGAGAGAGTAATGTGCTGAAGAGAACATGGGCTTCTACAAAGGTGGAGAGAATCCCAGTATGCATCTCGGAGGGGAGATGTGGCTAACACCTGTGCTCAGGTACCATATGTGCTTGTGGACTCAAGCAGCACATGGGGTCAGACACACACTTGTTTGGCCACGTGGACACAGCAGCACGTAGGCTCGGGCACCACACTTGTTTGGCCATGTGGACACAAGCAGCACATGGGCTCAGGGGCATATGTGTGTGCTTCCTTTGTTCAGGTTGGCTTTTACAGGTGTTTTCCCAAGCTGCTCCCCATGGTGCTTTCTAGCTAGGTAAGAATCCATTGCTAAGTTATTGGGAGTGGTGGATGATTTTTGAAATCCCTGTCCTGGTCTTTGTTCCTGCAATAGTTTCTATTGGAGGGGTCCAAGTTTCTCTTGTTCTGCTGGCACCAGATGAAGTCTTATCAGGCCTTAATTCCTGGGTCCTCAAGGTAAGTCCTGACCAGCCTTGGGGTTGCTGGTTTTATTAGTTTCGAGGGAATTTCCATTGGTTGGGGCCCTTCCCTGCCTATCTGCCTATATTTTGTCTAACTATTACAGATAGTCAGTTGGTTTGAAGGTAGGTGGTAACTCATATTTCCTCCACTTTGGGTAAGAACACTTCTCGTGGGATCTGCTCTCTCAACAGGGTCCAAGGGGCACACAACATTCTTGTTAACTGTTGCACAACAGATCTCTAGAGCACGCAATTTGTGTAGATGACAGATTCCCCATTTTATCCAGCCCTCAGTCCCTAAGAAAAATCAGTCCACTGCAATTTGAACATTTTATAAGTGTGGAACAAGCAATATCTATCCTTCAACATATGACTACAAAACTTACATCTCATAAGTATTTGATGATACATGTTCTCCATGAAATCTCGATTGGTCTGAAAATTAATTTAAATTTTCATATTAATGATGATTCTACATAGACAGTGGAATTGTATAGAACCTACCACATGCACATAGATGGATGTAAGAGCAACTGTGGAAATATGAGCAAGATGGTTTACTTTATAAATGTTAATAATCTGGTAATGAAAGTATACTTAACATTGATAATGCTGTCATTTGGCAGACCTGGAACAGGCAAAGGAAATCTGTCTGTACAATTTCTGATTATTGCATATAATTAATCAATTATCTTAATAAAAGTTTCTATTAAAATTAATGAGCTTAGGGGCCAGGAGCGATAGCCCAACGGGTAGAGCGTTTGCCTTGCATGCGAACCCGGGCTCATGCCGGCCCGGGTTCGATCCCGGCATCCCATTTGGTCTCCTGAGCACCGCCAGGAGTAATTCCTGAGTGCAGAGCCAGGAGAAACCCCTGAGCATTGCCGGGTGTGACCCAAAAAAGCAAAAAAAAAACTAATGAGCTTTCTTTATACTAAACCAATTAATTTAGAAAAATCAAATGCTATGTTGCCTCAAACTGTCACCTTTCTTAGTATTTGCAGAGTTCTTGTTGTACAAATCCAGAAAATAGCATCAAGTGGCAAAGTCCAAGCTATCATTATCTAAATAACGTTTGTTTTATTTTATTTTATTTTTTTTTTTTTTTTGCTTTTTTGGGTCATACCCGGCAATGCTCAGGGGTTACTCCTGGCTCTGCACTCAGGAATGACTCCTGGCGGTGCTCGGGGACCATATGGGATGCCGGGATCGAACCCAGGCCGGCACAGGCCGGGCAGCAAGGCAACGCCCTGCCCGCTGGGCTATTGCTCCAGCCCCAATAACGTTTGTTTTAATTCTAAAGATTTTATTTCTAAAGTTCAACTTGGTTTGTCAGTATTAGTTAACTATAGAAAAAAATTAAACAAATGCTTACATGATATAGAAATGATCATGATAAGATACAGAAAAGTGATACAGAAAAAAAAGTAGCCAGGATCTACCATTGCTATTTGGGCAGCTTCCAGAAAGAAGCAAGTATATATTCATATCGTGTTACCATTATATGGAGTAGCTGAGGATACATAGAGCTAAAGGAGAAAAACTATCATAAAACTTACTGGAAGCTATATGTATGTCACAGCAAACCTACTTGTATAACTGAACTTGGAAACCTTTACCAAGGTCAATCTGGTAATGTGCAAAAACATGTTAGCAATATTTCAGAATGGATCAAGACAGTTATGTAACAGGATGTGCTGTGTGAGCCAGTCCCCACTGCTGTTGCAGGGCACCATAGGTTAGTGGTATCCATAGACTATTTTCACCTGCCTAGAGAACAGGCTCTGCGCGTCCCAGTTGAAGAGGCTGGAAGCCCTAATCAGGGCTCTGACTGCCACCTCCTAGTGAGGAGCCTCTTCCTGATTTTTAAACAGAGACTCTTTCTTTATCGACCTTACTTGGTGGACAGAGATTTCTATCTTTTCATTTTTCATGAAGGTATTGATGTGTTCGTGATCGTCTCATCCTCATGAACTAATCCTAATTAGTTCCTACCAAAGTTCCCACCTCCTCATATTGTCACATCAGGAATTAGCCTTTCTGCTGATGAAATTTAGGAAGAGACAAACAGTCCAGAGAATTTATTGGTTTCTGCATTCAGCTTTAGAATCAGACTTAGTATTCTATTAACAATTAATTCCATTTTAGCAAATGAATTTTCAGAACTACAGTGACATACTGATCCATGAAATATATAATAAAAAATTTAGGCCAATAGAAATGTAGAGGTATTATTACCTTGGGTGAAAAAAAATTAATCAGAAATTAAGAGGTACACTGTTATATCCAGTAGATGGCTCTCTTACACTTCTTCATGAATTAAGAAACTACACTGGCAATGATTTTTGTAAAACAGTTTTCTATAGACTTTTACCGATACGTTCTAGTCTCTAAACTTTGTGTTTTGTTGTAATTGTGTCAAAAAAATAAGCTTCAAGCACATACTTATATTTTTTTCTGGTATATTATTTTAAATGAAATGGAAGATTGCTTCCAATCCTTATAAACATTGCAGAAGCTGTCAGTTAAGATTGACATGACCACAGAGCTAGGAAAGGGATGCACCATGTGTCCAGATGTCTGCAATTTCTATTTCCACTTCATTTGAAAGGATGAGGATGGAGCCATCAAGATTCTGGAAATTTAAAATTATCTGTTTCCCCATGAAGCAAGCCTGAGAGGGAAGCTCTGAGCTTAATTTTGTGATGTTGTTTTACTTGGCAGAGGCCAGCTGGCACCAGCTGCAAGGTAACAGCTGTGATTTTCCATTAACTGAATAAAACGAGTCTGAGAAACAGTGTAGGAAGTTGTTCTCTAGAAATTCTATTTCCTTCACATTTGTTTCTACTAAATGTGGAGTCAAACTAGCTGGCCAGTCAAACATGCTTCCAAGTACTTTTCTTCTAAAAAGGGAATTCCTAATTGGTGACTTCTTCAAAATTCATAGTCTCTGGCCCCATTAACCACATTTCATAAGAGAGACAACGAACTGACAGAAATTAAGCGAGAAAACACAAATGAAACTTCTGGGATGGGAGATTCAAAACCAATCCCATCTATCTCCCAAGTCAAACTCAGTTCTCCGTCAAGAGGAATTCTGGGGAATGTGTACTGTTATCAATGTGTTGTTGATCTTAAAAGATGGAGCATTTGAGATACTTAAGTCCAACAATATAAAGAAAACAACCACTTGATTGTGAGGACATTGAAAGGTCAGCACATGAAGGGCAAGGACCGGTAATCACTTGGCTATGTCAAGAAGCCCTACTTACATTAGAATTAACAGGGAGCTCTGTAGCCACAAATTGTCAGAAATATGTGCCTCACAAGAGTGATATAATAGTAAGCCCCAGATTGGTTCAATTTGAGACCCCTTCTCACCTGCACATCTATGGTCCAGGTTTCTTGAGATTTTGAAGAAAAGACAGTGAGAACTTTTGCCCCCAGAAATGGTCCTCTGCATCATGGCAATGGAGCCCGCAGGAACCTACTAGGACCTGAGTGTTGCCAATCTAACAACAGCCTCCAGGCCCCAGAATGTCTTTATCAGAAAGGTTAATATCAGTTAATTTGATCAAAGGTCAATATTAGTTTACACTTTTGAGAAAGAGTATCGCTTCACTGGTTTACCGTGAATTGAGCTCAGCACTGCTAGTGTAATGTGGAGTCTCCATAGAACCACATTGCAGTTGGGCAAATCGGCTTGAATAGAAAGTGGAGATTCTCCACACCTATGGGAATCGCCAGTTCCGAGAGTCAAGCTGATGTGGCACTCGTCACACCCAAATATAACTTGTTGCTGTGGCTGAGTTATTTATAGGTTTTGTATTGTATTTATCGTTTATATATGAACTGAGAAAACATTCATATGTTAACCATGTAAGTAACTTACCTTTATTTTAATAAAACATATCAGTCCTAAGTTTTTAATTAATCTTAATAAATTAATCACTTGTATCACTTGTCTCCCATTGTTCATCAATTTGCTCGAGCAGGCACCAGTAATGTCTCCATTTGTTGGGAATGAGATCCATTATTGTTACTGTTTTTGGCATATCAAAATTTATTTATTTTTAAATAAATAAATACATTGTTAATGTTTTAGGAATAGCAATAACATATACATGCCCTTCTTGATAGAGAACTGAGTTTGACTTGGGAGATAGGCGTGCTTGGATTTGAATCTCCTATCTCAGCTGATGAAGTGGATTGGATCTCATAAGAATCTTTCAACTCTAAAGTGAGAAATGGTTTATAAAGAAATCCACTTTCAATGTAGATAGACAATGCTTATATACAGAAAGCTAAATATTGTATTCCTGTTTATGAAATCAATACTCCTTTAGTGTAAACTAATATTGACAATATTTATGTCAATGTTGAATTTACCAAGTTGCAGTCAGTTTTTCTCAGTAAAGGAAGTGGACTAAAATTTTTTATGTTAAACAAATTGAATATATTTACTTTGAATTATGAACTAAAAGGCCACAAATCTTAGCAAGATTAAGACAGAAAAAATATACCATATTGGTATATGTGGTATATATTGTATGGTACATACCATGTTTGAAACCAGGCTTCCTATGTGGAAGGCACCTGATTAACCCTTTGAGCTGCCTCCCAGCCGTGGAATTTTAGCAGTGTAAAGCATAACAACTTAAACTAAAAAAAAATGTGAGTATACTTAATAATAGAATTTATAAAGTAAGAATTGGTGAGCTTGAATATAGAGTAATAATAGATATTTCCCAATACAGGGAAAAAAGAGAAATTGAAAAATTTACATAATATGCATACAATGAAGGTCTCTATATAATTATAATGTAAGAGATAAAATAAGTTTTAATCTATAAAGCCTGGAATTATAAAATGTATAGAAGATAAACCAGGTGGCACAGCCCCAAATAGCATCATTAATGTATTTTAGAGCTCTTGACCAGTGCAAAGGGCATGAGAGGAAAGACATTATCAAGACATAAATTAAGTCTTACATTGTAAATCCTGATTTGATAAAGTATATCTAATATGTCATAGGTGAAGCAAGATTCCATGATTGCCGCATTGAAACTATGTTAAAGGGAATGATGCTCTAGTGAAAGAAACGGATAAACAATAGGGATTACACCCAAGATTGAAAAGTGGTTTGGGGGCTGGAGCCATAGCACAGCTGGGAAGGCATTTGCCTTCCACGGGGCTGACCTGGATTTGATCCCTGGCATCCCATGTGGTCGCCCGAGCACAGCCAGGAGTAAGTGCAGAGCCAGGAGTAACCCCTGAGCACTGCCGGGTGTGACCTAAAAAGCAAAGAAGAAAAAAAAGGAAAAAAAAAGTGGTTTTGGTCCCACAGCTACTGCCCTGCAAACCCATCTGCCCAGTGCTCGGACTCCAGAGTTCCAAGAGCAAGATGCAGCTGTCAACCCCCACAGATCCCACAGCACTGAGAGCCCAGCAGGAGCGCACCCACCCAATTAGACGTGACAGAGGCACAGGAGCAGCTAAGGGCAAACAACGAAGAAGACTCAACTAGCAACAACGTCTCAGAAAACCCCGAAAAGGACCCAATGGTGAGATATAAAATTTTCACAAATTTTGTTTTACAGAGTATTTCCATTAGCCATTTTTTTCATGACAACCATAATTAATAGTAAATTATGTAGTGCCTACTAAAGAGACAGGCTTGGGGAGTAAATGGGAAACTGGGAAAAATGGTGGAAGGAAGGTCACAGTACGGTAGGATAGCTGTTGGAACACTAAATGCCCTGATCAACTCTATCATGAACAGCTTTGCAAATCACAGAGTTTAAATAAAGTTAATAAAAGAAAAGTGGCTGCATAACAAGAGAAAAATATTTGATTATAAACCAGTTAAGGGTTCAATATGTGAGATTTCTAAAGGATTCATGAAATCCAGCATAATTAGGAACCAACCTAGATATCCAGAAGAGATAGGTGGACCATGAAGATATGGATATCTATGCAAAGGAATATTACACAGCTATAGAATGTGTAATGAATGATAAAATCAGGTAATTCTCCTCAGCGTGGATGGAAATGAAAGGCATCGTGTTAAGTGCAGAAAGTCAGAAGAAAACAGGATAAACACAGGATGATATCACTCATATGTGGTATTTAGAATAACTGGGTGAGGGAATTCAATGCTAAAGGGGAGATACCCTGATCAACTTTGGCCCCAGAGTATAGGGGAAAGAAGGAAAGAAAGAGTGAAGGGGAGGGGGAGAAGAATCAGATGAAAAACAATGGGGGACAGATTGGGGGACTCAATTAAAAAAAGGTGGTATTAAGGAATGACAGGACCGAAAATCAAACCTACAACATCACCAGCACTGAAAACAAGACACCCAAACTTTAACAACCAAACTTAGAAAGGCGCCTGTCAAGAGGGCAGACTGGAGCGGAGGAGTCGGGGTTGCGGTGGGGGGCAGAGGTATGGGAGGGAAGTGGGGACACTGGTGGTGGGGTCAGTGCTGCGTTATTTTATTCCTAAAACTCAGTTATCAATAACTGCGGGGAAATGTTGGGGCTCCCCACACAAAATCCAGGAGCAGGGTCAGGGATCCCCTTCTGTCCCAGGGGATCAGGGGCCGGCAGATGGAGAAAGATGCAGGAATATGGCAAAGTTTCAAAATGCTTTACTTAACACAGGCTCAGGCACACAAATCAGCAATAGGAAAAATCCTGAGCTTAGGATTCCTGGCTAGGACCCCAGCCACATGTAGGCCAAGATGGCGGCCACCATGTGTTAAGGCCTTGTAGAGAGGAGACAGAGACAAGGTACCAGTAGAAAGGGGGAGAGAGCAACCCAAAAGAGGAGAGCAAAGAAAGGAAGCAGCCTAGTTTTATATCCCTGTAACCCAGACCTCCCACTTTTATGGGAAGCCATCAGGGTCAAATGCCCAGAGGTAAGAAGTTTCTCCCAGGACCTCACCTTTAGATGTTAATGTCATTGACTCAAGATCTGCCTTTGCAGGGTAGAGAGGAGTTTCTGAGATGAACTATATCTCAGATTACAAAGGCATGCATCAGTACCAAAGACTATAATAATGCCACTTAATTATTTCTCCAAGACTTCATAAGAGTCTTGTCTTTACTTCATGGTAGTTTTGTATTTTAGTTGCCTTTGAATTATCAGGGAGCCCTGCTTGCTTGCTTAGAGGCAAACAGTATTTTTCTCTGGTCTAATTACTTAGAGATACAATGTGAACAGCAAATATACCGGTAAGGTCTAGCTAGTCCCACGATGATTTGGTAGCATGAGAGAATATTTATACCAGCCAATATAGACTACATGGTCAGATGAGCTGCCACATTAAACTTCCCTCCTATCTATAAAGTGACCTGCAGGAGGCAATCCAAGCCAGATGCAGAGGCTCTCAGGTGTACTGCAACAAATAACTGTTACTCACAGTTAATTAAAAAAATTTAATTTTTTAATTAAAAAAAGTGAGAAATCTAAATTAAAATACTTTTTTAAATATTAAAAAATAGGGCCGGAAAGATATTTGCCTTACGTGAATTGACTTGGGTTTGATATGACCCTTTAAGCCCACCAGAACAGATCCCTGTGCATAAAGCAAGAATAATCCCTGAGGCATCACACAACACCCACCCCCAAATTTAAAGCAGATGATTTGAATAGATATTTCACTAATGTGGGTACACAAAGAGCTAAAGACACTTGATAAAATGCTCATCATTCCTTGTTATAAGGGAAATGCAAATCAAAGCCACATTAAAATAAGAGTCTCACGCCTGTAAGAGGGACTTACCTAAAATAAGCAGCTGTTGTCAGCGCTGGGCACACAAAAGAAACTACACACTATTGTGGGAATGCAAATTGGGCCAGGCAATGTGGAAGTTCCACAAGAAGCTAAAGGTACGATATCAAGGGCTTAATCATTCCCAGGAGACTGTCGAGCCGCACATCAGCAATGGCTTTCTGGGCATGAACCGTGCAATGGGGCTCAAGTGCTGTCTTGCATGTGGTGGACCCTGGGTTAGTCTCTGCCATGGCATTTGTTTCCTGAGGACCTCCAGGAGTGATTCCTGAACCCAGAGCCAGGAGAAAGCCCTGAGCAGACTGGGTGTGACTTCCAAACCATAGACAGCAACAAGCAGAAATGGTTTCCTTCCCTGTAGTGCCATGGCCCAGGTAAGCAAGGGGAAATTCATTCCACACCCTGCTTATAATTAAAAAATGCACTTCAAAGTGAGAAGGAAAGTAGCCATGTGCATTGACAGCATCTAAAAACAAAACTTGAAACACTGAGTTTGCCTTGCACACAGCCAATCCTTGTTCAAGTCTAAGCACCTCAGAGGGTCCTCTGAGCACTGCCCAGAGTGAGCCCTGAGGGCAGAGCCAGGGGTGGGTGTGGTCCCCAAAACAAAACCACACTAGCCACCTGACAACAGTTTGCAAGGCAGATAGGTCCCCCCTCTCTTTCTCCCTACCCCCACTTTCTCCCCCCTCCATTCGTAATGTAACATCAGACAGAATAATAGAGTGATTTCCAAAGCAAACTTTGAGCAAATTGCTGTTATAGCATGCCTTGAGACATCACTACTCATCCACTGTTATTAGTCTGACTGTTGCTGCTTCCTCTGCTGACATCGTTGTATGTGAGCATAAATTTGTGTGTGCATACAAGTGCATGTGTATGAATGAGTATAAAATCTCATCCAAGCACAGGAACACCATGAGCTTTACTTAATGCTGTTGATGTAACAAGCAAGGGAGATGTTAGAAAACTCACTGGCAGGTATAATCACACTTCAAAATATGTATAAGATCAAGCAATACAATCTCCAGCCCCTGCAGCAGCTGCAAGATGCAGATAAAAAGACTGTGGGGTGCCAGCAGGAGCCGTGCCAGGAAAGTCACTTCTCAGGAGCCCTCTGAGGGCCCGCGACACCTCCTGCCTCCTTGCAACACACCAGTGAGAGTTGAGTGGTGGGAAATGACTTTGGCTTCTGTGAGAAATCCTATCCGCAAATTGGAAATCAGGTTCAAATCAATGGCTAGCTCAGCTATCATGGGAAGGGCTCCATCACCCAAGTAGCCTGAGGCTTACTGACTGGGGGCTTCAGGCTGAGTCTTCCCCTCTGAAATGTGAACTGAGGCTACTCTGCCCTTTGCCCTTTGCCCTTTATCTTAGCCCTGGGGAAATCTCAGGATCAGTGAGCCTGTAGCTTCCAGATCACGGAATCTCTTCCTTCCTTCCTTCCTTCCTTCCTTCCTTCCTTCCTTCCTTCCTTCCTTCCTTCCTTCCTTCCTTCCTTCCTTCCTTCCTTCCTTCCTTCCTTCCTTCCTTCCTTCCTTCCTTCCTTCCTTCCTTCCTTCCTTCCTTCCTTCCTTCCTTCCTTCCTTCCTTCCTTCCTTCCTTCCTTCCTTCCTTCCTTCCTTCCTTCCTTCCTTCCTTCCTTCCTTCCTTCCTTCCTTCCTTCCTTCCTTCCTTCCTTCCTTCCTTCCTTCCTTCCTTCCTTCCTTCCCCCAGTGGTGTTTAGGACTTACTCCTGGCTGTGTTTAAGGATTCCTGATGTTCTGCGGATCATGAGCAAAGCTGGGAATTGAAGTGCAGTTGGTCATGTGCCAAACTAATGCCTCAAATGCTTCTGTATCTACCCTACCACCTTTTTGTTGTACAAACCCACAGCCAGCACTCTGGAGCTACTGACTGCGAAGTCTGTTTGTTTGGGGTCAGACCATTTAAACTTCTTTTCTGACGTTTCTCTTGCTTTGCTCTGTTTTCTTGAGGAGCAGTGGGGAAGGAGGCTGGTCCATGCCTGGAGCCACATGCAGTTGTTGGGCCTGGCAATGCACTCAGGGGTCCATATGCAGTGCCAGGGATCGATATGCAAGAGCAGCAGACAAGAGACTCAGGCCTGGAGTCTCTCTGCTGGCCCTGCTCACCCGAGACTGACACCCAAGCAAGCACAGAACACAGGGCAGCCTTGGCCTCTAGTAAGGACCACCTCCATCTCTGTCCATCATAGAACAAAGGGTGGCCTTGGCCTCTGTTAAGGACTGTCTCCATTTCCCTCCATCCGAACACAGAGGGTGTGTGTGAGGTGGCCTTGACCTCTATTAAGGACCGCCTCCATCTCCCTCCATCCGAACAACGGGTGAACAGTTGGCACATCTCTGGGCATGGGGGACACTGGCCAGATGAGTAATGGCCTTAAGGCAATGAGGATTTTCTGCTTTTCGGGACAGGACTCCCCCGCTGATGTATGTGGTGTGACCCCAAAGTCTGTGTAGCCTGACCCTCCCTAGCAGGATCTTCCTGGGTAGGCCTGACTGTCTCTATGATATGGCCCCAGACGTGGCCCCCTCAGCAGGACGTTACCAGCTCGGCTGTGCAGTTACAGCTCTTGTGAGCTGGATTAAACCAGGTTTCTGCCATAGATGAAGACCTTTATTTACGGAATAATTGCCCATAGGCACTGCTCTGTAAAGAGGCAGGATTTGTTGGTTATTAAAAGCATGTGTTTGTACACATTACATATACATATATACACATATATATACATATACATATATATATATCATGTGCATGCAAAGACCTCATAATCCTCAACCAATGCTACTTAAAATAAAGTTAAATTATAAACTGTCAACTAAATTTTGGTGTTCCGACTCACTGTCTTCAGCTCTAAGCTCTCTCCATCTTCACTTCCAAGTCCTTCCACCAAGAGGCCATGCTCTGAAGACTAGCTCTCTCACCATGACAGAACGAATCGAGCTGAAAAGAGCGAATGCAGCAGAATGTGTGATCTGTTCCCAGGCTACCTGTTGCTTCCAGCACAGCCGCTTACCAGCTCCGCAGTCTCCTGCAAGATTCAAAACTCCTTGTCCTGCTGTTTCTTCAGGGGTCAACTACCCACCACCATCTATAAGAATTTAGTTTCAGAATATGTGAAAATGTGTCTTAAACCGAGAAATATCAAGAGACGGAGGGAGTATTTTAGTGCAGCCCGGCTGGCTCCCATTTGTCAAAACCTTTTCCAGTTTAAGTGATATTGCACAAAGCTTGCAGAATAATCCTCACTTTCATTGTTCCTAATTGTCTACCACGAAAATCCAGTGTCCTCAGATTCCTCAACACGGATATGAAAACCTTCTTCATAACCCCTGCCCCACCGCCAACACAACTGTGTGGTTCTCCTATAAAGTGGCACTTGTTGCTCTCTTATGGTGTTTCTTTTAGTCCCACAGAAAAGGGAGATCACTCTGGATCTGTCGCTTTCTTTCTGAATGGCACGGATTCTTCATCCATTCACCAGGTTCGGGCATTTGGTTGTTTCCAGATCTTGGCTGCTGGATTTAGTTTGCTGAGCGGCATAAATCCTTTCTGAGTAATGTTTACATGTTTGGAGACTAGAGACCCATAAGTGGTAGCACTGAGTTGTACAGTTACTCAAGTCCCAACTTTTGGAGAGACCTCCACATACGCAATGCAATTTCTAACTATGGCATTGTATTTCAATGTTTGGAAGCAAAAGTTTGCTTGATTAGTTAAGTGATTTGGAATTAAAGCTTGAAAAAGAGAGAAGCTGCTTACACCTGTCCATCTGTCTACTCTCCCTCTCCTATATCACAGAAGGAAAATGCTCAACTTTTTGCAGCTAATTTTCCTTTTTAGTATGTCTTGCTTTTAGTTCTCTAGGGGTGGTCTGCTTGCTGGGTTCCAAGTGAGCAGAAAGCTAAGCATCCCTGCTAGCGAAGTCTTGCTGGATTCTGACCAAAGAGAATAGAAGTCCTTTGCTCTTCAGTAATAGGTAGAATCCCATTCCGTATGAATTGGAGCCAATAAAATAAAGCTGGAGAAAGATTATTGCAAGAAATACCACAGTGAAGAAAATGTCTAAATATGTTATATTGAATGACCTAGTTCAGATAAATTATAATTTTATGTTGGCAGCATGATTTATTCTTTTGTATTTTAATTACCAATTCTAGCATAGATGTTCAAGTTTTAAAAGATCAAATGTTTAGAAAGAGACCCATTAACTAATTACTTCCATAACTCTGAGAGTGCACAGCAGAGGTTAAAAGGATCCTTGGTAATTATCTACAATTTTAATAAGCTAAGTCCTTATAATTAATCATTTACAATCCCTAGTACTAAGGCATTTAAAAGATTATAATTTCCATTTATAGATGAATAATTGGACTCTGTAATAAGGCTAAAAACTCCCCAGGAAGTTATTTTTAAGTTTTACTTAAAGTTTAGACTTACTAACTTTGTTGTGTTGTCGGATTGGAAATTCTTTGCTACTCAACAGGAATCTATGTAAAATTTACATAAATTTTACATAGATTCCAACGCACAAGATCCTTCATAATTCTGTATTGGTGAAGAGGTTGCCATCAAAGACCCATCTCCTGGGATTTTTCTGTACAACCAGGCACATATATGGATTTAAGGAGTAATTCAATCGACTAAAATAGTCAATATATTCCAGCCAAGACTGCACAGTGTAATTCCTTCAAGGCATGTCATTGGAACCAAGTCAATGCCATGTCCCCACTAAGATGGCATTGTTGTAATCAAGAAAAGTTTATGCTATTATTTGATAAATTTCCAGATCATTTAAAAAAGCATTAAGTAGGTTGGGTGGAAGGCCCAATGGAAGAGGATCCAATTGGACCCCAAAGACATGTATGGTGCTGGATGTCAAAGCTACCATGATTACAAAATGAATCTGGACAGCTAAAAAAGATGAAATAATAAAAGTGTCATAAAGAAGAATATTAGCCAGAAGCACATAGATCAAGTTTTGTCATTAAGAGAATAAGGCAATAAAACATTGGCAAGATATTATAGAAAAAAACCTTCATATTGAGAAGAACATGAGCTTTGGAATGAGACAGATGTGGGGCTAGTCCCAGATGAATGACCTTTGGCAAGATCCTCAATATTTGTAAGTCTTAGAATTGCTATCATTAAAATGGAACATTGATCAAATGATCTCACAGAATGCTGTGGGTAAACTAATGCCTGTCACTTGATGAACACAATTCCTGCATAAAGAAAGCATTTAATAAACAGAAGACATTATAAAACGATGCAAATTATAGCACTGCTTTGTACTCTTAGTTTCAATCCTACTTAAAAATGTGGCTTCTTGTAGGCTTTTAAGGGTGATCATAATAGATATAAAAATTGAACTATAATGATACACAACCTATAAATGAGTGTAACTTTATTTAAAATATGGTTGTTCTAAAGATCTATTAGACCCTTAATCTTCATTGTGAATAAAATTTTAATGTATTTTGTGATATCAAAGAATATGAATTCTATATATTAGAGAATTTTTAGTAAAACATTGTTCATGAGGAATTCCTACTTCTGAAAAGGTTAATTATATCTACACATACTAGATTACCAGCTGCTGCCTGACACTATAAAATCACCTTTGAGGAAAGAATAATTTATGAAATAATAAATTGCATTTATAATTTAATTTTTCCCTCTATGTTATTGTAGTCAGTATCATAGAGATGAACAAAGAGCCCCCTCTAGATTTGGGGAGCTGGTCCTGGTGTCAGGAATTTCTCACTCAAGACCTCCTTATTTGGGATGCTGGGAGCAATTTTTTGTTGCCATTTGCTTTCAGGTCAATTTGTCATCATACAAAGTGTGCTGATATCTTGCAGTGTGCTTGCTAACGTGATATTTCACTCTGTTCTGAAGTTCTACATAGTAGAACATTGCCAGTATGAAAAATTAATGCCAAAAAAAAATTAATGCCAACCTCAAATTAACAAAGTTCAGAATCAGTTTCTGTTCAAAGAAATCATAGTTCACAAATCTAAAGTTTGTCATCAGACAACACTTTCTCCTTAGGAAACTCTCAGACAACAGCTCTACCATTTAACACTCTATTTCTCTCAGGATCATGTATTCACTGTTTTGCCAGTCTTCTAAGGTATATAATCACTAGATTCAGTATTTCTGGAAAATGACAAGAAAACTCAAGCAATGCAGAGATTTCAAGACATTTCCACTCCATAGCTCACTACTGACATCTGATTCCTCACAATGCTCTTTTTGTTTCCTCTCTGTCTGCTGGGATCCTACTTATATTTTAGGAGTCATTTATAAAGATGATTCCTTCTCTCTTAAGCATAAATTAAACTACCAAAGTCCACAAAAAGGATGCTTTTCCAAAGAAAGCCGTATTAAAATAAACCGAGAAATCATTCCTTTACATGTAACAAACTGAAAGAAATCCTATGTTTTAATGGCTATCAACAACATTCTTCTTAGCCAAACAGTAATTCCAAACCTTTTTTAATATACAAAAAAAAGCAAGCAACTAAACTCCGAAAACATGAAATGCTTTTGACACAGTCAAGGTAGAAAGTCAGCTTTGCAAAAAAATAAATAAATAAAAAGGAGTCAAACTGTTGTTGCTTTGAGATAAAGAGAAGAAAGTCTTTAATCTTTCAAAGGGAAGTTCTCGAAAGACATCAAAGCCATCACTCAAGGGCTGGGAACAAGATCCAGGAGGAGACCCTAGATGTTAGATGGAAAACTAGTCAACAAAATCTCCACTTTTTTTTGTGGACTCCAAGAAGGAAAACAATGTAAAGCCACCCCTCCACTAGATTTTGAGTTGAATTGAGGGTCAGCACGAGGAGAGCCTTCCTGTGACTCAGTTTCCAGTCAAGTCTTCTTGCCTCACTGACGCTCTGTGTGAGGAAAATGGGGAAGGAGCTGATTCCAGAATGAGCACTTGGGTACTCCAGCACTGCAGTCAGCCAGAGGGTGGCAAACGTGCATGGAGGTGCCAGTGCAGTCAGAGGGGCATACAAGGACTTGCAGTCCAAAGCCACCCTGGAGTCTTTATTCTATACTGTCTTGGATTCTGCCCATTTTTGGTTGCCCTCCCCCAAATCACAAACATTTTGTCCTCAGAAAATCCAAACAATCACTTCCCCTTCAAGGCCTGCAGCTACTGTCCAAGTGGGAAGAGAAGAGAACAAACATTTGGGACCCCCTGAGTCCCATCCTTTTGGCAAACAGGATGGCAGGGGAGTCCCCAGGGAGCTGCCCTATACGCCATTGGTTAGAATGGTTTTGTGTGGCAGCCAGACCCTGGCTCTGAATATGCTCCGGTGTTCAGTGATGCTCTGGGCCAAGCTGAGGTTTCTAAGCAAAAGGGCAGAGCAATAGCCACACCCTGCAGGCAGAAGGGCTGTGACTGAGAACAATGTCCCTCTTTCCATGAAAGAAAAAGAACTAATTACAAAGAACCTAAAGATGCGGAGAATTGAGGGTTTGTTGCTCTCTCTTCAGTTTTAACAGTCCTTTAAATGCTCCCTCTCTTCATTTCGTGGGGCTAATTCATGTAAATGGTAGTCTCCTGGAATCAGTTCATTAGGTAAATCCCAAATGGATCACAGGCTGCCAGTTAGGAATACAAAGGAGTAGGCTTGTGCAAGCTCCTGCATTAATTAGAGCCCATCTGGTTTCATGAAAGGACGCCAAAGTCTCTACAAGCCAGAAAGGATGTTTTGATCTGCTGAGACAATAGTGACACCAAAGGTTCCTAGTCCAGGGACTGGACAATTAGCTGCCAACGTGGCTCCTCAGACAATCCCTCTCCAGCTCCCCGAAGTTTTCCAGCAGAGCCGGTTTCAAGAAACCATTAAACGTGATCTCCTTGTGGCAAGGGGACCAAGTCTTACCCTTTCTAAAGCCACAGCGTTTGCTCTTTCAGAGTCTGTCCGTATTGACTCAGAAGGTCTTGGAGTAGGGAGCTGAGCTGCAGGTGCTCTGAGCTGTGTCTGGTTTCTGCCTATGCTGTTGCCCTCCGGGGACTCTGAGCAGCATGGAAAGAGCAATCAGAAAAATGAGTCTAGGGGCCGGAGCGATAGCCCAGCGGGTAGGGCGTTTGCCTTGCATGCGGCCGGCCTGTGCCAGCCTGGGTTCGATCCCGGCATCCCATATGGTACCCTGAGCACCGCCAGGAGTAATTCCTGAGTGCAGAGCCAGGAGTAACCCCTGAGCATCGCCGGGTGTGACCCAAAAAGCAAAAAAAAAAAAAAAGAAAGAAAGAAAGAAAAAAGAAAAGAAAGAAAAATGAGTCTAATCAATGATAGGCTGAAAGACCTTGGGGAGGGTGCTGTCCCGTTGGGGTTTTCAATTCTCATCCATAAAACCAATAATCTGCACTAGATGACTTGGGCTTACTTGCAGTTCACACAGTGGCCTCCACAGACTAGAACTTGACAATACGATCATCAGATCCAATGCCCACATGAATGAGAGATTGACCATGTGCTAACACTGTCTTTTACTAGACAGTCCCTGCCTTTATTTAGCACCACTCAAAGAATACTGAGAATACAGATTTTGCAAACATTAAAATTCATCTTACAAAGCTCAAATAAAATGTTGGTTTAGGTGCCTGCAGGGTAGCAATGGAGGGGAGGCACTTGCCTAGTGTGCAAGCAGTCCCAGTTTGAGCCCTGGCACTCCACGTGCTCCCCTGAGTCCCAGCAGAAGTGATCCCTGAGCATAGACCCAGCTGTGAGTCCCGCAAACCACTGGGTGTGGCCACAAGACACACAAAAATTTTTATTAATATTATCCCCCTGACAGAAGATGCTTCCAATTTTAGCAATTAAACCAGTCCCAGTTATTTATAAATGCAAATGTATAATGAACTATTTATTCCTGCTGTCAACTGAAGAGACAGAATAGGCTTGTTTGGTAGACAGTCTTGGTTCAGGAGCAGGACCAATGACTGAAAGGCAGACAAAGGAATGTGTTCCCTGGACTGAGGGACAAGGGAGAACTTTAAAGCAATCTAGAAACGGAGGCGAGGCCATTTTCTTGAACTTTGGGGTGTCACTCCACGACTGGTGAGTAAATGTGTTCAGTCAGAAGGACACAGTGTGGGTCTTTGCTAAAATAAACAGCTGTCCTCTTGCAGTTTTTGGTTCATCATATTTCCTAATGCTTGGTATTCTTTCAATAGATGCCATTGGGCTACACTGGCACGTGATAGGGTCCAGTGGAAATGTTACTGGCGCCTGCTCGAGCAAATCGATGAATACTTGTTGGGGGAGCAACACCGGATCTCCGACAGTGTTGGGAAGCAAATTCCCTTCTACCTCTGAAGCCGACGGGGAATGGATGAAGACTCAGGAATCCGATGCAGCTTTAAAAGGGCTTTACTATCACAGGTTCCAATATACAATCCAAGAGCAGGGAAAACCTCCGGACTCTGGTTCCCAACTAGGCCCCAGCCAGGTGTAGGCCAAGATGGCTGCCACCACGTGTTGAGGCCCAACAGGGAATGGAGAGGACGGAAAAGCAAAACACCAAGGGAAGCCGAAATGGCAAAAGGGGGAAAAGGAGAGAGCTTCTCTTTCTTCTTGCAGCGTATTTTATAGCTAGAAATCCGCCCAAACTCCCCAGCCCAGGCTAGGCTGGGCTATCTAGAGATGAAAACAGGAAAACAGCTCCATAGAATGTAGCAACTTCAAGAGACCATCTGGTTGTTTACAAGGACCCAGAGCTAAGTAAAAGCCTCCTAGCAGAGCTGGGTGAAGCTATAAGCTAAATGTAACTTCCCCTGGCAGGAAGGATCAAATGCCCTCAGGTAATTTCTCCCAGCACCTCACCTAATATCAGAAGGCAAGATCTGCCTGGAATTGCCTTTATAGGGTAGAGAAGGGGGTTTCTGAGATGGCATGTCTCTGTACCAAAGACTAATACTAATGCCAGTTAAATATTTCTCAAAGCCTTCACAAGAGTCTCGTCTACTTCACGGTAGTTTTGTATTATAGTTGCCTTTGAGTTATCAAGGAGCCATGCTTGCTTGCTTGGAGGCAAACAGCATTTCTCTCTAGTCTAATTACTTAGAGATCCAACGTGGCCAGGCAAATATGCTGGTAAGATCTAGCTAGTCCCATGATGCTTGTGGTAGCATGAGAGAATATTTATACCAGCCAGTACAGAATACATGGTCAGATAAGACTGCCACATTCAGACTATCCCCCTATTTATGAAGTGACCCGCAGGAGGCAATCCAGGGCAGATGCAGAGGCCTAGGCTTTTAGGTGTCCTACAACAAATACTAAGATGTCAAGTGATCAAGTGATATCACTAAAGATACACAGTCTTTGGGGTGTGGGCAAAATATGATGCTTTCCTTTTGTTTTATAGAAGGGAAGCACCGTGTAAGAAATAAAAACATCTGGAAGTGTTTTACTAAATGTGTGAAATGGTAATGGCAGATTAAAACTCACATTGAATATACACAAAGAGACTTAAGTGATAAACTCTAAATATCTGCAGAGCTAGCCACAATGTGTAAAACAAGAGGGAGAGAGATGCAGAGACAGAGAGAGAGACAGAGAGAGAAAGAGAGGAAACAGGGCTACCTGCTGTTGAGGCAGCCTGAGGGTGGGTGGGAGGGGTGGGGTACATTGGTGGTGGAAATGGGGCACTGGTGGAGGGATGGGTGCTGGAATACTGTATTACCAAGAACCAATTGTGAACACCTTTGTAATTGTATGTCTCACGGTGGTATAATAAAAAATAAAAAAAATTTAAAAATCATCTGGAAAAGTAATACAACTAATCAAGTTAAGTGCATTGTTGAAAGAAGGGTTTCTGCCTGAACTCAATAACCTTTATATATTCTGTCATCCCATTTTTACACAAATAAGTTGTTGAAATATAAATAAACATTACTAGTTTAACATCTACCTAGATAAAACAGATTTTAATCAGAAAGTATACATAAATACACTCATGTTACATCCAAGTTTTACTATTCTGCATCATCTTAGTCACTTAATTCCAAAGTCTCTGAAGTTACATACTTTAATATGATTTCTAAGAACCCGATCTATCTAAAAGAAATATAATTATCAAAGTTAACATTGGTTACTTATTGAAGCTTTAATTTTATATATAAATTTTATTTTTACACATTAAAATGTTTCTTCAGTTCTTACATTAAAAAGATAATAAAAGTATGAATATCTCCAAACATCACAACATTCTTGGGAACATTTAGAAAGTAAAAGAAAATAGACAGAAACACTCTCTGCACAGTACCACAGTCCAGAAGGGTTAGATGATTTTTATAAAGAAAAGTTTCTACTTATATGAAATTTATGCTTTTCACTGATACAGAACAATTTTCAAGAAAATATAGTAAATCATAATGATACTGCTTAGTAAAATTTGATTTAAACTTTTGGTGCAAGAAATTACTCTTTCTAAAATGGAGCCATTTAAACATGTATTCTACAAGCACCTATTGGACATGTGAGGAAATCGGGCTGGTTTCTAATAATCAGAGCAATGAGACTGTCCTTCTTCTCCCCTACTCTAATTCAATGGCAAGAGATAACCAAGAAAACGCGTCCTTTTGGTTACTAAGATGAACCTCACTCCACAGGGAATACAAGGGAATAACCATCAAGACTGGCAAAGTCAGACATTTTCTAGAACACAAGAAAGATGCTCCATTTGGCAGAGGTGCTAGGTGGTACGTGCATATACATGGAATATGCACAGGGCTGACCCCTAAATAGCACATAGCTAGTCTATGCTATGATGATGGGATTTCCATGTAAACAATCAATGTTACTGCAATAAAAATGAAGACATAGGCATTGGAATGAAAACTCAGTTTCCAAAATTGTAATTTCCACCAGAAATATGTATGTTCTATCAGCATGTCCTTCGTCAAAAGGAAGGTGGATTAATCCAGGGATCAGATTAGAAAGTTTCATCTGAATGCCAGTAACTGTGATTGATGAGAAACAAAATACACAGTAAATGAAAAAGGAAGATACTTCAAAACTATTTCAAGATAAATTATTTTGCTGAAACCTGATCCACAGCTGTCTGAGCTATTGAGGCCAAAGACAAACTGAGATGCATGGCGAGTTGCAGAACCAGTTTCAGGATCAGGGTGATATTAACAGCATAGAGATCATATGGGCCCTAAGAAAGCAGGATGAGAATGCTATTCGGGTCTCCCAGAGAGGAATCAAAAGAGCTATGCTTGGGACATCACGCCTCACTCAAGTGAGAGAAGGAATCCAGAGTTCTGACCTCCGTCGCTATTCCAGAATCAGGGACGCTGTCTTGTTTGCCAAGGCATCGAAAATCAGATGGGCTGGACATGTAATGCGATTTGGAGACAACCGCTGGACTAGAGCCGTTACAGACTGGATCCCACGGGATGTCAAAAGATCATGTGGCCACCCACCTACAAGATGGTCAAACTCCCTTGTCAAGCAAGACCCTGAAGGAACGGTTTGAGGCTCTTCATATTCCTGAATCAACCAGATGCCATTGGGCTACATTGGCACGTGATAGGGTCCAATGGAAATGTTACTGGCACCCTCTCGAGCAAATCGATGAATAACGGGATTCAAGAGATGAAGTGATCAAGAGATCATATGAAAGTGAATTCTTTCTCCAATTTTCCAAAAGTGACAGAAGGTTGGAAATGTCCTTGTTGAGGAGGGCCGAGAGCAGCCCTAATGGCTACCTAGGGGCATACAGGGACGCTGCTCTCTCCTCAGACAAGGGTCCTCCTCCCCCTCGAACCAACCCTTCACCAGGTCAACAGTCCAATGGCTTTCTTCGCTGCTGAGAGGTGTCATGCTCTGAGAACCATTCCTGTTTTGCTTAACTTTGTCAAGGTGATCAGCCCATTCTGAATGGAAGGATGTGTGATGAGTGGCTGTATTGATCTTGACACTTGGGAAGGCTGGGCGAGACCCTGAGAGTGACAATGGGCCCATCTCACTGCATGGTGACACTTGTCAGCAGAGCTCGGGCTGTCTTCCATCCACATAGCAGCCTTTTGAGGAAAGATTCAGGACTGGCCTTCTCAGCTGGAAAAGACTATTTCCTCCGATGTCTGTATTCTGCCTCTTCCAGAGGAGATGATTTTTCTATACAAGATCTTTGGAAGAATGTACATACCCCCGCCACCCTGACTAGGATCTTGCATGTAGAAACACACCTCTTTTTATCTCATGAGGGATTGTCTGCTACAAAACACTCAACTTACAAGTTTTTTTTTTTTTTTTGGGGGGTCACACTGGGTAATGCTCAGGGGTTACTCCTGGCTTTGCACTCAGAAATTACTCCTGGCAGTGCTAGGGGGCCATATGGGATGCCGGGCAAGGTAAACGTTCTACCTACTGTGCTACCGCTCCGGCCCCTCAACTTATGAGTTGATGCCTCTACTGCTTTACACTTTTGAGTGTGTGAAAGGCCCGGGTTCAGTCTCGGGCACCACATGGCCCCCCAGTCACCAGTGACCCAGCAGCACAGAACTCAGAATTGCTCTGTACACAGCTGAGCGTGACTATGAAACTGCACAGGCACCACACACACACAAACATACATGTGTGCACACACATGTATACAGGCAACACACATATGCATACACACATGTACACATGCACCACACACATGCACAGGCATAAACACACACTGTGTCATGCCTGCACAGACAGTGCTTAGTGCCTGCTCCCTGTTGGGGGCTTCTTTCTATAGGGATATCTTTTTTTTATATATTCTGTTTTTTTTTTTCGATTTAATTTTATTTTATTATTTTTCCCCCCCCAAATATTATTACACCGTTTTAGACATACAATTAAAAGATGCTCATGTAGAGTTTTGGTTCTACAGTGTTCCAACACCCATCCCTCCACCCAAACCCATCTCCCATCACCAATGTCCCCACCTCCCGTCCCCCTCCCACACCTCAACTACTTGGCGGGTTCTGTATGTCATTTCTCTCCTCTTTATCTCTCCCTCCCACCAAACTTTCCTGCTCTTCGTAGAATGCAGTGCATTAAAAGACATTACTGTTTCCACTACTTTAATGGACCGCGCGGCCGCACCACCTGGGCTCGAACTGGTTTTGCTCTGTTAATCTGGCAGTTTCCCAGCGTCCGGACAGTGAAAATGGTGGCTAGTGTGATGGGCGAAGTCTCATCCGGCTGCTTCCGGGACCCCCAGAGGTGACGGGCCCACTCCCAAAACCCGTCTGCCCTCCTGGGGTCCCCTATTCAGCTGGGCCCAGGGCGAGCCCAGTTCCAGCCTCCCCCAGCCGCTTGTGAGCCGCTTCATGTTATGGCCGATGGCCCCTGGGCAGCTCCTGGGTGGGGCCACCAGGCTCCGACAAAATGGAGAGGGGGAATGGCCGAACCCTGACTCCATCTGACGAATTCCCAGTGATTCCCGCTTCTGGGAGCCGCCTACCTGGGCTCGAACTGGTTTTGCTCTGTTAATCTGGTCGTGAGGCAGTTTCCCGGCGCCTGGACAGCGAAAATGGTGGCTAGTGTGATGGGCGAGTCTCATCCGGCTGCTTCTGGGACCCCCCAGAGGTGACGGGCCCACTCCCAAAACCCGTCTGTCCTCCTGGGGTCCCTATTCAGCTGGGCCCATGGCGAGCCCAGTTCCAGCCTCCCCAGCCGCTTGTGAGCCGCTTCATGTCTCTACAGGGATATCTTGTGTATGAATTGTTGGCACATTGGAGAACATCTTGGTAGTGAGATGTTCACTGAAAAAATACCTTCACTGACTCAAGGGCCAACTCTGGAACATGCTCGCTCTTTCTTCAGGAGCTCTGGAGAGATGAGCGAGACAATTGATTGATGGATTGATTGATGCCTTAGAGTTGAATGGGACAACCGTGCGTTATATTCAACATGTGTGCTGACCAACACTGCCATAGAGATAACTGTTGGGCAGCTGTATGCATTTATCACCACTGATGAAATGTCTGTTTTCAGACAAAGAGGCCAACTGGGGGCAGACCCCAGACCTGCAGATATGGGTCCACCTAGGATCTGTGTGGAAAGCCTCACAGAAACCACTAGCACTGATCATTATATATCTGGTTCCCTTATATCCTAATCATACTATATTCAGACCCTAAATTGTACTTTTTTAAAATAAAAAATAAATATTATTCTGTGTCTAATAAAACATTACCTAAATCTGTTTTAGCCCAAAGTTGCTGTATGGCATATAACTCTTTTGATCATATTACTGTGAGTTGTGTATACTCTGGAAGTCATTCCATTTGGTATTAAATTCCTAGAAGTCTTACCTATAAAACTTCCTGGATACCTCATCGAGAGAATAGGAATAAATGACACCAATAATCAAGGAAAGGCTTTTAATCTTTATGTACTGGATACTGATAGATGGGGCTGAGTCCATCATGGTAATTACCCAGGACATTTAATAGCAGGTTTTGTTTTCAAATACTTCCTGAGCATTAATCTTCATGACAGCAGCGGAGATATCATTTTATATGTCTTGGTTGTATACCACACACACAAGTTTTATTTGCCCACAAACAGTTTAATATACCGCCACATATAGGGTTACCAATAAAATCGTATCTTTAGGATCTGTGAGTCTAAGCCCAGGTTTTCAATAAATGTATGCTTTTATAAATGTGCTATTTTCATATTTTGCTGTTACTTATTATAAAATGCATACTACCTTATAAACTCAGGGCTAAAACTTTGCTTTTCATAAATGATAGAGAGACTAATAAAAAGTAAAACCTATTTTACAAAACAAAAACTTTAAAATATTCATTATCAACATAATTGAACTTATAGTCTCCTTCCTATATGTAGATAAAAATATCACTTCTATGTATTTATTTCCCATTTGTCATATATATGTGTATTTCGGTTTCACTCCCAAATGCTACCTGGAATTTTTCCCCAAAGCACTACTCTATCTATAGGCAAACACAATTTAAAAAAATTCACTTTATCATCTCCACAGGCTTCTTTCCATAACACTGACATCCTCACTACTTTATCTCTTCTTCCCACTCTCACAAGCAATAGGGTGTAATTAAGAGTGCTTATATTCAGGCTTGCTCTTTCTGGAAAGAACCCCACGTTCAGATAATGCCACCCCACCCTATGGAGTGGGCCACAGAACTTTCTAGTTGTGTTTGTCTGGGGTCATTCAGAAAAGTAGAATGTAGCATTCTAAGAATAAGGACTTTGATCTGGAAGCTGGGTGTTCAACAAATGGAGAGAGATAAACCTGAGACCAGAGCTCAGGAATGGCGTCCTGGTGGGGAAGGACTAGGGGAAAGACTGTGGCACAAGGCTGGGACTTTGGTCCTCACTCTTTGAACAGGACGTGACAGCACCAGGCAGCCTGTATTGGCCATTGTGATTCCTCATGGAGAATCGCTGCCTCTTGGTTTCCTCTTCTGAGTACATCAAAGGCCCACATGAGCTCCTCTTTCCAATAGCTCCAATTCAGAGGACAGGGGGGCAAGACTTCTTATGAAAAACTCCTAGATTTTAGTCCTTGTGAAAATATCTATGGCAAATCACCACACTAAAGCCAATCGAATGAGCATCTTTGACCTCTAGCAATTAAGACAAAAACAAGGAGACAAACAATAACACAAGGACTGTCTGAGATTTGGGGTCCCTGGGAAGCCCTGAGGGAGCTTGCAGGCCATTGGTTTAATCAATATAATAGTGCTCCCCTGTTGCAGGACTCTTCTAAGGGCCTCTGCATTTGCTCTGAATTGCTGCCTGCAAATCACTTCGTAGATAAGGGGGTAGTCTAAATGTGGCAGTTTATCTGACCATGTATTCTGTACTAGCTGGTATAAATATTTTCCCATGCTACCATAATCATTGTGGGACTAGCTAGATCTTACCAGCATATTTGCCTGGCCACGTAGGATCCCTAAGTAATTAGACCAGAGAGAAATGCTGTTTGCCTCCAAGCAAACAAGCATGGCTCCCCTGATATACTCAAAGGCAACTAAAATACAAAACTTCCATGAAGTAGAAGAGAGTTGTGAAGGCTTGGAGAAATATTTAACTGGCATTAGTATTAGTCTTTGGTACAGAGACATGCCATCTCAGAAACCCCTTTCTCTACCTTAGAAAGGGTTTTCCAGGCAGATCTTAGCTCAAGACATTAGCATATAAAAGGGCCTAGGTGAGGTGCTGGGAGAGATTACCTGAGGGCATTTGACAGTCCCTGCTTTCCATAACAGTGAGAGGGAGATCTGAGTTGCAGGGGTATAATACTAGCCTGCTTCCTCTCTCGCAGGGCTCTTTTTGGGCTCTCTCTTTATGTGCTCGCACCCTTCTTGGGAGTCTTGTCTTTGTCTCCTCTTTACAGGGCCTTTACACGTGGTAGCCGCCATCTTGGCCTACACGTTCCTGGGGTTCTATCTAGCCCGGAATCCTAAGCACCGGGCTTTTCCTTTTGCTGATTTGTATGCCTGATCCTGTGATAAGTAAACCCTTTTAAAACTGCATTGGGTTCCTGAGTTTTCATCCATTCCTCGCCGGCTTTGAAGGTAGAAGGGAACTTGCTTCCCGGCACTGTTGGGGACCCAGGCGGAGCTCCCCAACACTCCCCAGCCTGGTTTCCAACACATGAGTCACTGCATAAGTTGCCAGAGATGTTAAGAAACGTTACTGAGCACATCAAAGGTCACTGGGTCCGTTAGAGCAGAGACAGGGATACTCCCTTTGCCTGGACTTCCCTAGACATCTGTAAACACCCAACTGCTTTATTCTCTTCTTTTCCTGGGCCTATTTTCACTTCCCATTTCTATCCAAAGACCTAAGCTGCTTTCCCCAGGAGACCTCCAGACCTTGGGTTTTTGTTAGGGGAACGAAAGTTGCAAAGTATTAGTGAGTGCTTCACTCGCCGACAACTCAGCCATTTTTCTAAAGAGAAAGCAACTAAATAATTCATGTCTATGAATAAAATTGTTTTCATAGAAATAAAGGTATATTTAGATCATTGATTGATTTTTTAAAATCTTTGAGATCGTCTTAAAACCTTCCCTTTGGCAATCAACTATAATTTCCATGAATATCAATTTCTCAGGAAAAGTTGGGAATTATTTACCCACCTTGTCAGGGGCATCGAAAAACTGGATTAGAAATCCCCATTGCAGAACAAACACGTCTCAGGGCTCGATGGAAGAAATCATCACTCAGGAACGAGTTTCTTTTTCTCTTGGATATCGCCCTAATAAGAGACTTGTAAGACCTTTATGTATTGGCTCTGTGACTGAAAAATCAAATAACTCCTCTTGGATTAGTTTTCTGTGCTGTGAAGTGGAAAATATGAAACACCTTCCTTCAGAACTATATATAGGCTGGGGGCAGAGAGAAAGTGCAGGGCTAAGGAACTTGCCTTGCATGCAGCTGGTTCTAGTTTGATCCTCAGCTCTGCATATGAGCCAGGGAGACCTCTGAGGACAGCCATGAGTAAGCTCTGAACACAGTTAGTTTGGGCTCAAAATCCAAAAAGCAAAATAAAAAGAACTAAAGTCGGGATTAGATAAACTAGAACAGTGTATGTCCAAGAATTTCCTCTAAGATTCTCTTTAGGGGCAACAAGCACTCCACAGTCTACAAAAAATCATGTCCAAATCTGACTGTGACTCCGGTGACCCAAACCCGCTCAGGACTCTCCATCCATAGGAGAGACTCAGGAAACAGAACATTGAAGGCTGCTCTCACACGTGGACAGAGGGGCAGGCCCAGAGCATGACTGACAGGTGATGGTGCATCAAAAGGCGAGTGCCTCCAGCTCCCTCCTCTGCCCCATCTAGGCTGGGCAGTGATCCCAACTCTGCCCAGCCTCCCACGATGCCAAAGGTGGCGCCCCTCCTCCTGGGATGATGCCAGTGATACCTGCTCCTGGCCTCGGGCCACAGTTAAAGGCCACAAGCCAACAGTGCCTGGGACTCCAGTGACGAGAATCCACGCCCATGCCATGATAGTGCCGACTAGGCCTGGACAGACCCCACAAGACAGATAAGGGAGGAAGGAGCCATTCTTCTTCTCCCCTATCTCCAGATACAAGTGAGAGTCATCTTATCTGGAGATAAGATATCTTATCTTCTCTCTCCCTCTCTCTCATTCTCTGTCTGTCTGTCTCTCTCTTCTCCTGTCACTCGTTCCACATCACCAGGAGATCACGGTGCTGTCACTCTGGTGTTCCCTAGCAGCTTGAGAGCAGGACTTGCTCCCCTTCCCAACCGACAGAAGATAGTTTTGGACAGAGGCAGTTAAATGGAACCCAAAAAAAAGTAATATTTGTTTGTATTATGAAACACGGAAATAAAGTTGTTGACTTTTAGTTAAAAAAATTCTATTTAACTAGTTATCAATTTTACCATCAAGTCTTCCACCAAAAAGAAAAGCTTTAAAAAAAACCTTGGCGGGGGCTGGAGCGATAGCCCAGCGGGTAGAGGCGTTTGCCTTGCACGCAGCCGGCCTCTGCCGGCCTGGGTTCGATCCCCGGCATCCCATATGGTCCCCGAACACCGCCAGGAGTAATTCCTGAGTGCAGAGCCAGGAGTAACCCCTGAGCATCGCCGGGTGTGACCCAAAAAGAAAAAAAAAAGAAAAAAAAAAAAAAAAAAAACCTTGGCACTCCTAAGAGATTCTGTGCTGTTTGCCTCTGCTGTGACTGAAGCCCAGCACTGCTGACCTCTAACCTGCCCAGACTGCTAGATAAACTGAGTGTTCCATAAAAAGAAACCTACAAAGTCTCATTCTAAGAGGATTTGTGCAATGGCGTTGTTGATTTTTAACAAGTGTCATTTCCAAGATGTCTTTAGCTATGCCGTTTCAGAACTTGACAAGATTGAGCTATTGCAAAGGATTGTGCCAAGAAATACAGTGCTATCAGCAAAGCACATAAGCATTCTATTCAATTATTCTTGGTAAATCTCAAGCCGAGGATAAATCTCTAATCTTTATTCCCAAATTCATCATAAATAATTGAAAAATTCCCCTGATTAAAAATAGAAAATCAAATAAAATAGCATGCTCAAAATGTTCTGCAGTGTATTTTAAACCTGGCTATCCTCCACGCACATACATGTTTGAAAAGAATTCCTACTACTCATATTTTACTGCACTTCATTTTCAAGCCATTACATCTATTGTGTCTTTCACAAACTCACCCAAATTCTATTTTTAGTTGGAAAATATCTCCCATGGAGATAAACAATATAAAACCCTCTTCTTGCTCATCTCAATTCTTTTAGAATTTTCTTATTTAGTCTGTTCTATGGTAATTCCGTTTAGAATGGGAAAATTGCCCATACAGGCACTTAAATATATGTACATCTGAAATATTTTAGAAATGCATGGTACTAAAGGGCAGAAAGCATTTCTATTTTCCTTCTGATACTGATACTCTGGTAAGAAGCAAAGGCACAGATTCAAAACTCTATTCATTGACTGGGGTGTACTTCCACGGGCTAGAGTCAGACATATATAAATACCTTCTCCAGTTTGGTTCTGTAAAACTCTATCAGAAAATCCTACTTGTGTTATTTAAGGAAGACTGGGCAAAATTATTTCTATCTCTGCCAAGGCACTCCTCTCTTCTCTAGAATCTCTGAATTAGGAAGAAACGGTTTCAGATTAATCACCAGTGCTTTTTGGCCCTATTAAAGTTAATATGCCGGTAATCAATTGGGCAGTAATAAGAACCCGGCAGATCAAAGAGGACAGATTTGTACCCAGACTTTAAAGGCAAGTTCAGGCCTGATGACTGACTAGTTCCATGGTCTTGAAAGGTGAGCTCACTTTGTCCTCTTGTTTGCATCTGTAAAGTAAAGCTAATAAGTAATTTGAAAGACTGTCACGAGGATTAGCTCAATAAACAGCTGCATGATGCTCAGAACATTGAGTCCCACACACCAACAGTGGCAGCTACCTGATTTGATTGATCTTTTATTTTTATTTTTTAAATTGTATTATACCACAGTGAGATATGCAATTAAAGATGTTCATACTTGGGTCTCAGTCATGCAGTGTTCCAACACCCATCCCTCTACCAGTGCCCCATTCCCAACACCAATGTCCTACCACCAATGTGCCCCTCGACCACTGTAGGCCAAGGCCCATACCCCACTCCCCACTCCCCATCAGCACTCCCCCAGTTTGTTACAACTACAGTGATCATTACAGTGTATATATGGGCAGGATCCTGGGAAGGACCTTGTCCTAAACTTGATTATTACGTAAGCCTGGATCAGCTGTGCCTCTGGTCTATCTCTTCTCTGGCTTTGCTGGTGGTGGCAGCTGCGGGCTCATAGCCATGGCCCCTGGGACATGGAGGTGGAAGGGATGGGGGAGGGGCCTAATCCCTGCGCCAAGTCCATCCGTGCGCCACATCACCCATGTGTCTGCTGACCCTAGAAGCTGTGTTGAACCTGGCCAGGAGCCAAGCCATTTTCGTCCTCCCATAGCTCCATGCTTTGTGCAGAGCTGACTGTTTTGCTGGCTGAGTCTTCTAAGATGAACACCTCTCGTCTTTTTACACCTCTAAAACTGGCAGCATTTTCTAGTCTACTTACAAAGCAATAATATATATATATATATATATATGTATATATACATATATATATATATATGGTTGTGTTATGGCAAAAACACAGATTTAAGTGATGCCAATGACATCTTGACTGTATGAAATAAGTTTATTAGGACAAGCTGTGCTTTTATATGATCAAGTCAGACAAACTAAATCTTTGCTTCTGCATAATAACTAACTGTCAAGATTCACATTTGAAGCTGCCCACGAATGGAGTCTAAATTACTTGATTCAGTTATCAACCAATCTAGTTGTCTCCCTGGTCCTTGGAGATGAAAGTTTGACTTTAAAAGGAGTAAAATCATTATCACTGGGTGATTAGATTTGAAATCATGTCTATGAAAAATTGAAGTTATGAAATTGTAGCTTGTCAGAGTCTGTGGCTGATGGGTTCCAGCTATTAACCCTTTTAAGAAGCCCTGGGCAATATCTCACAGACCAGGGCGCTCCTCTGGGCAGCTGGAGCCCCAGTACTGCCAATCCTTCTCAGAAGGATTTATTCTGAGACAATTATAAAAATGTGCATGAAAATTCAAGCGCTCACTCTACAGAATTAGTATGCCAGAAATAATCTAGTCACATCCTTCTCTTTAGTGGAGAATCTCATTAGGTAAAGTTGCCACAAATTAAGCAAAGAACCAAAGAGAATTTGTAATTGTCCTGAGCACAGAAAAAGAATCACTTCAAATCCATCCAAATCCTGGGTCAGTAAAACCTGCAAACAAACACCCAGCAATGTAGGGATTTTTGACAAGGGGAACATGAACAGTTGCAAGAAGGGAAAAGCGAAAGAGGAGCATGAAAGTAGGCCTGGGGTCCAGATAATAAGCCTTGGAAAGTTGGCCAGCCCCTGGCGAGGAAGGTGGAATCCAGGAATTCGCAGAGTCCAGAAGCTTGGAAGAGCAACTGCTCAGGTATGAGCTGGGAAACGCCCCCTCGGAGGGAATGGGTGCAGGCCCTCCACCTGCTGAGGAAAAGTGGATTTGCTGTTAATCAGTGCAGTCTTCTTGAGCTAAGAAGAACAGCAAGCGAAAGCAAAGCAAATCCTTTATGTCGCTTGTCTTTCATTCTCTTTCTGGCACTGACATTGGAGCTCTGTGCTGGCATCTGCTGTCTCAAACCAGGGTTAGTTTGCAGAGTGCCAGTTCTAGTAACTCAGAGGACAGGCCATCAAAGGGAAGACACAGCTTCTGGAATTGATGCTGTGTACAGGCATGGGCAAGCATAGGCCAAGAGTCTCTGTATTTGGTGGCCGTCTTACTCCAGTGAGGAGAAAAGTCTTGGCTGTGGAAAAGGAGTAGAGAGACCAAGCGTGTTCTCTGAAGTGCACTTCCATTGAATTAAACCCTTCAGTGTTATTAATTAATCATTCAGTAAGTTAATCATTTTTCGGGATTGTTCTTTCTGAAATGTCAGGAAAATACACCATTTAAATTACTGGCCATAGAGGCAGGTGGTTGAGTGTGGGTGGGGGGGAAATGGGGCTCATTGGTGTTGGGAAATATGTACTGGTAGAGGGATGGTGTGATGACTGAAATCCGTCATGAACAGCTTTGTAGTGGTCTATTGCACTTTGCCAATAAAAGAAATTCATAAAAATGTATTGACGGGTGCATGTAGCACCTCATCCTCGGGAAGGCTGAGTGAGAATGGGGAGGGCAGCTGTGGAGACCCGTTGGAGGCCCCGCCCTTTGCAAAGGGTGCAGCTTAGCAACAACTGTCTACTCAGAAAAGTTGCCCTTCAAATAGTGTCATTAGTAAGACACTTTTATTTATAAAATCAGCATTTGTAAGTAGCTGAGAACACGGGCATGCCCACGGCTGCTAAGAACAGTAAGATGATATTTAAAGCAATTGTTATTCCCCTTTAGATTTCCAAGGTTTTGCTCCTTAAAACTTGACAACTTCATACAATTTTTTGTATTGAATTTCTCCTAACTATACAACTTGCAAACATTTTAATTGTTAGAAAGGAGAAAGAGAATGTGCTCAGAACAATGTCTGCTCGTTTTTAAAATTTATTTTTGTCACTTTGCCAACAAGCCAGACGACCCCCACCCACTCCATGGGTGCCGCCATTTTCCACATTGGACTTCCCTCTCATCAGAACTCCACCCAGCCGACCAGCCCATCACAGCCCGGATCATCGACACCCACCCTGGAGCAGTTTCTTCCTCAATCCGGCCCAGGTATGCTGGTCCAGAGACTCTCAGACATGGGGCAGAGCAGTTCCTTGCTCTCCCTGTGCCCAGCCGTTCATGAGGCAGTCGGGAGGCATGGTGGGTTCCAGCCTTGGCCCACCACCCCGGCAGAACCTCACAACAAGCCAGACGACCCCCACCCACTCCATGGGTGCCGCCATTTTCCACATTGGACTTCCCTCTCATCAGAACTCCACCCAGCCGACCAGCCCATCACAGCCCGGCTCGCGCGGGTCGCAAGCGGCCGCGCGGTTCATCAATAAAGGCTTTATTTGGAGGTGTTTATAGAGTATGCCTCCCCCCACGGCAAGCCTAGCAAGCTGCTCGTGTTTTATTTGATATGCCAAATGCCAGTAACTATTATATTAGATCATTCTCATGACCTAATATAATGGTTTGAGGCTCTTTATGTTCCTGTACCAAGCCGATGCCCTTGGCTCTACAGCATGTGACAGGACATATTGAGATATTACTGGTGCCCGCTCTAGCAAATAGATGATTAACGGGAAGATCGTTGGTTTACAGCCATGTTCGTGACAGGGTCCTTGTCGACAACCACCGTATGCCGCCTCCCCACAGAGCGACGGCTTCCCTCTACCCTAGCCCCAGTGTTCACCCCTCCAGGCCCTTCCTGTGGTCAGCTTCCTATGAAAGACCAGCTCTTAGTTTTTACTTCTTTGGGGTCTTCAGTGTTCTTAATTAATCAGTAAGTTCATCTTTCTTCCGTAATCCACTACTATGTTGTTTAGATCCTCCACATGAGAGAGGTCATTCTGTGTGTGTCCCTCTTTCTGACACACTCCACTCAGCGTGACACTCTCCACACCAATCCACGCAGAGGCTAAACCATTGTTATCATCTTCTCATAAAGCTGTATAGAATCCCATTGTGTATGATACTTCAGTTTCTTTATCTGGACCTCTGTTTCTCTGTCTCTTTCTGTCTCTGTCTCTCTGTCTCTGTCTCTGTCTCTTGCTCTAGCTCTCTCTGTCTCTCTGTTTCTCTCTGTGTCTGTCTGTCTGTCTCTCTACCTCTGTCTCTCTGTCTCTGTCTCTCTCTCTCCCCAACCCTGGTTTCTCCTGCAGGCTGCTCTCTCTTTGGGGGTCTGTGCAGGCTTCTCTGGTCAGGGCCTCTCACTTCCCGACGTCTTTTCTCCTCACTGGAGTAAGACGGCCACCAAATACAGACTCTTGGCCGATGCTTGCCTATGCCTGTACACAGCATCAATTCCAGAAGCTGTGTCTTCCCTTCGATGGCCTTTCCTCTGAGTTACTAGGACTGGCACTCTGCAAACTAACCCTGGCTTGAGACAGCAGATGCCAACACAGAGCTCCAATGTCAGTGCCAGAAAGAGAATGAAAGACAAGGGACATAAAGGATTTGCTTTGACATAAAGGATTTGGTTTTGGGGTTGTTTCCAGGTTTGAGCTACTAGGAGTGAATGCAGATAACTTTTCGGAATAGTTTTTGGTCCCTTGAGGTAGATGCCGGGAGCCAAGTGGCTGGGCACACGGAGCTCAGCTGTGCTGTAGATGTTTTCCTTAGGTCTCGCTCTGGCCTGGAGCTTCTAAAAGGAAGACTGAGCAGTCACCCCTCAAATCCTACAAGAAAGCTTGTTGTGTCTGCACCCCATGTGCATATGATGATGAGGGATTGTATTTTTTTTAAAATATAAATTATGAACAGTCAAATTTATTTTGTGTTATGAAACTTTAGTGATTGTGGGTTCTTAAAGGCACAGTACCTCCCAAGGTCTGTTAAAACTGTTGAGGCCAGAGTTCTGAACCTGGCGAGACTATAAATAGGGGCCCCGGAAAGCATCCTGGGGAGGGTTGTTTCTGGTTAGAGAGAGCAGCGGCAGCTGGTGCCTGGCCAGCACCTAGGCCTTGGGGCCCCTGGTGCCTGAGCCGGATGGCCAGCACCAGCGAGAAGCTGCTCCTGACGCCTAGGCCCGAGGGCCAGCACCAGTGCCACAAGGCCTGTGCCCGAGCACGAGGGCTGGCATCAAAGCTACAGGCTGCAGAGCTTCAGCACTACTGAGTATTAGGACAACCGGCAGTAGGGCATCACGGAGGAACTCAAAGAAAGACATGGTAGCAAAAGATGAAATAAGGTAACTAGGGAAATAGGGACATAGCCTGGGAGTCCAGAGAAAAGAAGCCCTAAAGAGAATGCCCTGAGCTGAAAGGACGTAAGGAAAAGGTCCTGAAAGGAGACGCCCTGGGAGAGGACCAGAAGCATGAAGAGAGACATCGGGAAGTGAGAGGCCCTGACCAGAGAAGCCTGCACAGACCCCCAAAGAGAGAGCATCCTGCAGGAGAAACCACCGAGAGAGAGAGAGAGAGAGAGAGAGAGAGAGAGAGAGAGAGAGAGAGAGAGAGAGAGAGAGAGAGAGATAGAGACAGACAGACAGACACACACAGAGAGAGACAGAGAGACAGAGAGAGCTAGAGCAAGAGAGAAAGACAGACACAGAGACAGAGACGGAGAGACAGAGACAGAAAGAGACAGAGAGACAGAGGTCCAGGAGAGCTTCCTGCAGAGAGTAAACAAGCGAGGAAACAAAGTAGCATTAAAGAACAACCCTCCAGGAACCTCTAGCCTTGCTCATTATTCCCCACGTCTGGTCGGCGGGGAGGGGGAGGGGAGGCATCAGGGACAGCAGCGAGTACTGCTGGGGACCCAGCTAGTCCCCACGCTTCTGCTACTGTGGTCACTCACTGACCCCCAAGTAATGTGAAGGCTATGGAACCCACAGGAGGTCTTGAGCCTGGGCCTCGGGACCTCCGGGAGGGGGAGTCACAATACCCCCCTCTAACACAGTTAGTTTTAAGCCTTAACAAGTGATGACTGTCCTCACGTAACCACGACCACATCAACATGCAAGAAGCTGCCACAGCCCCATTGGCTCAGGGTATTCCTTTACCCTATAGTTCGAACTCCTCATCTACTTTCTGGCCTCATAAAGTAAGTCCCACAAGACAGCGCAGGCACTGATGCTACCCCCTTTCCTCCAATATTTATAAAGCGTAGTGAAGCCATCACACCGCATAGGTGTAAGGGGAGAGATTTCTTAATGCAAATCCATGTCCCTGAAAACCAGAAATAACTCTTTAGATTTCCTAAATCTTCTAGCTATTTTCAAAAACCTACATACTCTAAAATATCATCATTTCTTTTTATGTTTACAGAAACTTACTTATTTTAGTTTTCTGTCATCATTAACATCAATCACTGTGATAATGTCTAAGATATCTGGAAGAATTCACATTGTAATAAAGATTATGACTTAGAATAAACAAGTCTTTATGAATTCTAGTGCTATCCCTTCATATGAATCGCTACATTAATTGCTTTAACACTTGTTAAAGATGTAAGTAGTTTATTGAAACACTAATTTTTTGTATTTTGGGTTTAGTTTTTTGGGATCTTTCTTGGTGGGGACCATGTGGTACCGGGGATCCAACCTGGGCTTCCCAGGAGTAAAGCACATTTTCCAGCCCTTCAAACTGCCTCTTTATTCCCTTTAATGCTATGCTAAAATAAATTACTTTAAGTTTTCTTGCCTTTTCCCACTATGGAAGTATGTGCCACATTTATTGTTGCACACTTTGTTGATTTAGGAATGCATATAACTGGTTTCAATTTTTTAATTACTATTCAGCACATTTAAATATATCTCTGAGTATTTAAAATTTTTTGCTTAACACTGAATAACTTGAGTAGAGTTTAATGAGTCTTTTAAATGTCTTTTATTTATTTGTTTTGGAACCTTATATAATGTTAGCGATTGAAAGGGTTGGTCACCCGATGGGGTGACCAACTGGGAGCCTCAGAAAGCCGCACCTACCAAAGAAAACTCTGAGAGACCGGGTCTAGGGTTTTATTTTATTTTCCAGCATGCTGGGGCTCTCAGCATAACCGATGGCAGGCTAAGAGCCCAGAACTGAGGTACAGCACAGTTTTTATAGCACTCTGAGACAAAAGAAACTTTTACAGTACAACAAGCTTGCGGTTTTTCCAGGTGCAGGGTGCACACCATATCAGGATGTTACTCAAGGTTATAGTTGACATCTGGTTGGAAGGCCTTCGGCTTTATCTGGCCTACTTGCAGAGCCCATCCACTATTTTAGTGTGCTCCTGTTAACTCTTTGCGGCCTGGTCTCGGGGCTTCCCCTTTCACCCTTAGAGCTAAATGTACTTTTCCTTCACACCATTTAATATCAATGAAAGGGTTATTTAGGCCCTAAAATGGTAATTTTCCATGAGTAGGCCTGCCTGGTTGGGGAGGGGGTTGTTGGGTTGCTGCCTTCTTTCAGCAATAATACAAATTGGACCAGTGATTATGAAAATTATTATAGATTTTCCCTGAAAAGTTAAAAATAGAAATTCACAAATACAGCGAAGCCACTTTCAGGTATTTTCCTTGAAATTCAGAAACACGAATTCAAAGACACAAACGAAATCCAATATTTTTTTGTAGCACTCTCTCCAGAAGCTAAGAGCTGTAGCAATCTACTGACAAATGGATAATGAAAATGTGGGCACTGTACATAATGTGAGACAAATCTACTACTTATTAAAAAAAGATAAACTCCTATTCACAATACCACTGATGGAGCTAAAGAACTGTCATGCTCTGAGAAATTGGTCATATTACGAATAGAAGGTGAACACTACATAGTTTCACACTTATGCAGGATGCACAGAAACTAAACAAATAAGTGAAGTACAACAGTAACAGGTTTTAGACTGAGACCCACCGGGGATACTAGATGGCTGGTTGGAATGAGCAGTGGGACTAGTGTGTGGTAAAGAGAGAATTAGGCATTTAGTGATGAACAGCGTATTATGTAAAGATGCTGGTTCCCAATGATGTCTATTGAAAACTATCACTATCACTATCACTATCTTCCTGTTGATCATCTGTTTGCTAAAGCAGGCACCAGTAATATCTCCATATGTCCTGTCTCATGCTAGTAGAACCCAAAGGCATCCACTTGCTCCAGGGACATAAATAGCCTCAAGCCATTATATTGGGTCATGGGAATGACCAAATATAAATGTTACTGGTATTTGGCATATCAAATACGACATGAGCAGCTTGCCAGGCTTGCCGTGTGGGTGGCATACTCTTGTAGTCACCTCTAAATAAAGCAATTATTGATCAACCGCGCGGCAGGTGTATCATGTAATATAATTTCATTGAAATTATATTACATGATAAACACAGTGTATAGTTTTCAATTTTTCATCATCATCATTGAAAACTATACACTGTGTTTTATCATGTAATATAATTTCAATGAAAGATATCAAAAACAAAATCCAATCCAATCAAAAATAAAATTTCAGTCAATTTTAAAATTTACTGAAAACTCTTTTAACAAACACTATGGCACCCACCTTGGTGAAAATTACATGTGCAATAGAGAAAATATGGCACATGCCTTAAGTTATTCTTAGTGTTAATGAGTCATTTGAAAACTTCAGTCCGATGTTCCATATTCTTAATGATGGTTTTCATTTTATTGTTATTTAATTATTGATATGGGGTTGTGAGAAGTTCTAATAGTGTTTGTGATTAGTCTAGGGACCCCTTAGATCTATTACTTACGCTTTCTCGGGTTTTGAAGTGCACATGTCTCACTCTCTTTGAAATTTCTCTCATAATTTCTGTTATAACTCTGTAATTTGAATTTTACTGTTTATTGTATTAATATTTCATCCCACCTTTCTTTAGATTACCTGATAATGTATGTCTTATTGGCATTTTATTTGCCAAATATGAATCTTAGAGTTTCTTGGAAAAAATTGAGTTGGTTATCACATGTGTGTGTGTGTTGCTAGGTGCCAGGCCAGGTCTTATACATGCCTGACACATGATTTATAACTGTGCCACATTGCCAATCCTGGCTTTGATTGTAAAGAAACAACCTAATCTGATGATCTCTGCCATTTCAGAAGAGTTCATTTTCAGAAGAGTCTAATTTCAAATTAGCATGACTTACTTTGCATATTATTATATAGTCATTTGTGGTTTATTATTATGTCCTTGATCCTGGAATTCTCTCATTCTTGGATAACTGAAGAATTTTCAATACTAATTTTGAATTCCTCTTTGCAACCTGGTTTCGTCACTCTTCCAGCTGACCGAGTGATCCCAGTGTGCACCATGATCTTACCTCGGTCTTCTTAGAGCTTCTGTGTCAGTTAGTGGAAACAGGTTGACTTTGAGGTTGACTTGCTAAGCATCAAGTCCAGACGCATCCTTGGTGATAGCCACGTAATTTGCATACACATCTCTAATATGCAATACTTTTTATAACTTCTGTAAATACTTGTCTCTCCAAAAGCTGAAAAGTACATGCATTTAGCTATAGGCTTATTGTTTCTGGTGATGGTTATTATGCTCCACAGACTTGAATTTGTATTGTTTCACATTTGCCCGAAGCACAGAGAGTTTCCTGACACTCTTTGGAGTGAGCTCCTGCTATTGCCACTCTACCTTTCAGTTCCTCACCTGATGAGTGCAGATCTCTTCCCTGCAGGCGTAGGTCTGAAGCTCTGGCAGCCTGCAGTGCAGCTCTCAACTCCTTGGCGCTAGCGGCATGTCGTGTCACCTGGTTCCTTCTCTTCAGTACAGCCAAGGGTCATGGCTGGCATCCTCTCAACTACCAGCTGCAGTACCACTCTTGAAGGCTTAGATAAGTTCCCAGATAAGTGTCCCATGAGGCATCAATTACGGCTCCAACACATCTCACTAATGGGCCTGGGATCATGCAGCACATTATGGGAATCTCAGGGGCATTCAGGACTTAGGACTGTCCTCGCGCCTTTATAGGAGTACAGCACTGGATCACATCAGTCATCAAATATTCTGAATTCTTATGGTTTTGACATGAGTTACCCCCTTTAAGGGGCTTACCTCTTATCTGTTTTCCAACATTAATTATATGGTTACTACAATTCCGTAATTTAAAGAACTCTCATATATTATAGACTAGTATTATTTTTATACTTAAAACATAATCTTACTGTTGTGCTACATGTAAGTTATAGAAATTAAAGCAATGTTTAGAACAATGCTTTTAAACTGTCCATGGTACAGGTAAAGAGTGAGTATGGGGGTGTGGATTTGATGGGGAGCATTTGTTTCTGTGTCACACATATTGCCACACCCTTGGCCCCAACTATGTGTGCCAATTGGCCAACTGATCCTCTTTGTGGGATCGGACTGTGACTCTCCCAGCAAGCTTGCTAACACCTGATTTTTTTTTTACATTCTTCTTCCATTGAGGTAAGCCTACGAGAGAGTTAGCATTTTGGTATTTTTTTTGTTATAATACATTGAATTTCAAAGTATAACCCATCTTTTTTAGGAAGCAAGGCCATATTTTTGTTTTCATGACACTTCATAGGGAAACTACACTCAGATGTGCATGTTAGGAGGAGGAAAGTAGTCATGGAGCCAGGGCAAAAGGGAATTCAGTCTACTCTAGAAATGTTGTGATCAACAAGAGATTGCATATTTAGAATTCTTGTGAAAATAATGTGGGTCCCGTTAGGCAAGCCATACAATGTGTCATCTGGACTAGGTTCTCTGAGAAGGTAACCAGCCACTGTGAAACTGTTGATATTAGGAGTAAATTGTGTGTATAGTAACCCTGCTTATAACAAAGGCCATCAATGTTTCTCTCATACTGCTTCTCTGCTAAATGTGGTATAAAAATGTCTTTAGTTATTTGCTGCATTCTGAGAACATGGTTCCTGAAATAATGTTCAAATTAAAGAGTAAAAGTAAGTACTGGATTTTCCATCAGGAGGGGCCAGAGAGATAGTACAGCAGGTAAGGCATTTGTCTTCTACGTGGCCAACCCAGATTCAATCCCATATGGTGCCCCCAAAAGAAAAAAAAAAATTTCTGCAGGAGAAAGCTAACACACTGTGGATAGGATATAGAAATCTTGCTCTCAGAGATAAGATAAGGTGTGTGTTGACTTTCAGATCCATTATATATATATATTTTTGCTTTTTTGGGTCACACCGGCGATGCTCAGGGGTTACTCCTGGCTCTGCACTCAGGAATTATGCCTGGCGGTGCTCAGGGGACCATATGGGATACCGGGGATCGAACCTGGGCTGGCATGGGCCAGCTGCGTGCAAGGCAAATGCCCTACCCGCTGGGCTATCGCTCCGGCCCCCGCATCCATTCTTTTAATTTGATAATCAGTGATAAAAATTGAAGATACCAAGCAATGGCCCTGGGCGTTTTGGGTGCTGAGATGTCAGCATCAGTAAGACCTGTACTTCCCATGCCTGGAGCACATGATCCCACCCACAGAAGATAAACCATACTTGAAGAACACAGGACTGGGAGTCTGGAAGAGAGATGCAGAATCCGTTAGAGAATACATGACTAGGGATAAAACTTAAAATTTTTATGGAAAAAAGAAGCTAATGTCCATTTCCAGGGGAATGAGGAAAGCTTATGTAAGTGAAAGAAGGCTCATTTTAGGCAGAAGAACAGCCACTGGAAATGCAGTAAGGAAAGCAATGTTGAGTAAGAAGCATGGAGGTGCTTTTACGGTGGATAGAAAAGAAACAATGGTGAGTGAATGGACGAAAGCAACAGAAAGCAAGGGAGGAATCCAAGGGGTATCTCGGCAGGCCCTGGAGATCATTAACACGGTATTTTCTACAGTAGGATGAATTGGAAGAACATTTTGTAGTTTTAACCAACTTATTCAATTTTTTAGTGAATTCTGTAATCAGGACCTGGGGAGAGGCCAGAAGCTCAGCTTATATTTGTACAAATGTCTCTTGTACAAGTTATAGAGATGTCTACAAAAAATTCAGGGGATTGTTATGAGAAATTGATGGCTTGTTATGCAATTTATTGAAATACAAAACAATGGAGAAGGAATAAATATGAAGAAAAATGAAACAAATTTACCAGAAAGTTCTTCTGGTAGAACCTAATATTTATGGGATAATTTTATCATGTGTTATTCTACTTAAGGACTGATGTCCAAAAGAGTTATGCCTATCTGTAGCATGGTAGCTTATGAGATCACTGTCACTGTCTTCCCGTTCATCATCGATTTGCTCGAGCGGGCACCAGTAACATCTCCATACGTCCTGTCTCATGCAAGTAGAGCCCAAGGGCACCTGCTTGCTCCAGGAACATAAAGAGCCTCAAACCATTCCATCAGGTCACGGGAATGAGGTCTAAAATTGTTACTGGTATCTGGCATATCAAATACGACACGGGTAGCTTGCCAGGCTCTGCCGTGCAGGTAGCATACTCTTGTAGTAATCTCTTGTAGTAATCTCAGCATTTATTGATGAACCGTGCAGCTGCAAGCGGCCTCGCGAGCTGAGCTGTGATAGGCTGGTCTGCTGGGTGGAGTTCTGACGAGGGGGAAGTCCGGATCTGGAAAATGGAGGTCCTCATGGAGTGGGGGGGTCATCTGGCTTGTTGTGAGGCTCTCCTGGGGTGGCCGGCCAGGGCTAGAACCTGCCATCCCTCCCGGGCACCTCCTGAGCGGCTGGGCACAGTGAGAGCCAGTAGCAGCTCTGCCCCAGGTCTGTCTCTGAGATATTGATCAGGTTTATGAGATATTGATCAATTTTTCCTATTAATTTATGATATAATTTAGAATTCAGAATTTTGTATTATAACTATATAGTAATGAAAATACGATAAATGTTACTATTAAATAAATGAGTCATCCCTCACTGTTTGGTGTTCTTTTTCGACTTCCATAAATGCACAAGACATACTGACTGCTGTCATTTTAATGGCTTAAACTGAAACCAGTTCTACAGTTCTAATGCTGAAATTCATCTGTAAATATTAAAATAAGAAGAAAACAGAGTTAATAGTTGACAGAGGAAAACCCAACTGTTAACTAGATTAAGGAAAGTTTCAATGAAGTAAAGCAAAGCATATGTATTGAAAAAACAAACAAGAATCATATTTTGAGGGTAAATATGATGATCCTTCATTAGCTGGTATCAGTTATGAATTATTCTGTGAACTTCCAAATAGTTCAATTATCAGATCACTCAGGATATAATTAAAAATAATTGAACCAACACTTGCAAGTAGTTGCATTTCAAGAATTAAAAATCAAAATTTCAAAATTCAGTAAAACTGAAACTATTCAAACACCTTTCAAAGGACGTATATTTTTATATATCAAATTCATTTTTCTTTCTATTTTTCTCCAATTTTCAGAATTGCAAATATGACATATTAATATTGAGAAGATGAATATCTGTACAAAAATTGATGTATATAAGATAATTAAAATTGGAAGAGCTTGAATCAGCCGCAAATATAAATTGAGATTAATTTATACAGATAACAAGCATCACTCAGACATTAAAATAGCTGATGACCATGTAACTATCAATTATGGCATCCAGTAGCCTTTTATTTTAATAAAAATCATAAAAATGTCATTAACCCTGAAAATTGGCCCTGCAGATTTTCATACTTAAATGAAGTTAGAATATTCCTATGCCTGCAGTGGGAATATTTTTTATTTTCCTAACACACGGATGTCCCTTATTTTAGAATTACCTGATGTACTGGATAAAATGTGTCTAATTTGATTTAAATATGCAGGAAATGTTTCATTTAAGCCAGAAAGATAATACAGGGGGTGTAGTTAGCAAACCAAGCAATCAGATGACCCAGGTTTGAACTTGAGCTCCAGTGAGCCTGGAGTTCCCAAGATACTTTAATTAAGGTCAGTAGAGAGGCCCTAAGTAAGGTGCTTGTCTCTGTATGCAACCAAGCCTGGTTGGAGTCCCTGGCACCAGGTGTGGTCCCCAAATACTGCCATCAGAATGACCCCTAAGCACAGAGTCAGGGTAAGCCCTGAGCACTGCCAGTGTGCACTTCTGACTCCATATGGGTTTCAATCATTTGCATAGTAACAATTCCTCATTTTCTAGTAGTAGCCAGTTGAACTGTCCACATCTTTAGACTTTTTATTCTAAGTACATATTTATAACATTATATGTTATGAATACATATTCACAACATTTCTACATGTCATAAAGAACACAGAGATAAGTGCACGGGGCTGGAGAGTTAAGTCCAGTGGGCATTCCCTTGAATGCGGCTGACTAGTTTGATGCTTGCCACCACCCGTGGTCTCTTGAGCCCCACCAGAAACGATCCCTGAGTTTAAAGCAAGGAGTAAGCGCTGAGCTCTGGTGTGGCCCAAAGCCCCACCCAAATTCAAACCACGTGTCACCTTATATCTTTAATGGCAACACTTCAATTCCTTTTTAAATACATCTAATAGGTGCCAGTTTTGGAGGCGTTATTTTCATCATTTTCTGAAATATTGATGTGGCCAAATGTAATGTTCTTTCAACCATAGAATGAGAGATATAATGTAATTTATGCACATATCAAAGTAGCTTGTTCATGACAACTTGAACATTTTAACCAAAAATGATCTCAAGCAGAAGGATATTTATTACCTAGGAATATTTGAAAGCTTACATTAATAAACAGTTTTACCCTGACCTTGGATACTTGTTCCGAGGTCTAAGCATGCAACAAGTGGTAGCCATTGAGACATTCTTACTGATAAGTGGGTTGAAAATTCTGCCTGAAGAATATAGTCTGGGTCCAAAGCCACAAATTCAAAGACACTGTTTTTAATTTATAAACACATACACTGGTGTCATTTTTCTAGATTTATTAAGAAAACAACTAGGATTTCCATCATCAATACATTTTTAATCTCATAAATATTTGGCTTTCTATTTAGTCGCTCATAACAATTGTTTCTTTTATTTTGAAGAAGCATAAAACACAACAGTGGTAACAGAATTAAGTATATTTGAATGGCTAAGCAACATGTTTTAAAATAATATGTTTCAACAAACTTCACCTTCTGCTGTCATTTCATATTCATACAAAGAACATTAATTTTTAATAGACAAAAGGAGAAGTAATTAATTTTGAATTCAGAAGCATACATCTTCTTCCCGGTGTACCTGTTACTATGGGAAAGATATAGACAGACACAATCCTGTGTCTACAGGGAGAATATCTGAAGCAAACCTAAAATGTAAAACCACATTTAATGTGCATGGAATTCAACTGCACTGGGTAAAACATTTTCTTGAAATTTCACTTTTACATTATGGGGCCGCCATTTTCAACATCCAGACTCCACAGTTCGTCAGAGCTCCGCCCAGCAGAAGAACTGATGTCTCCCTTCTTGCGTGGCCACTTTGCGCCACGCGGTCATCAATAAATGCACGAGATGAGAGGCTACTATAAGAGTATTCTACCCAAATGGCAGAGCCTGGCAAGCTACCCATGTCATATTTGATATGCCAAAAACCAGTAACAGTTATAGACCTCTTCCCATGACCGGAAGGAATGGTTTGAGGATCTTCATATTCCTGAAGTGAGCAGATGCCCTTGGGCTACATTAGCATGTAACAGGACCTATGGAGATGTTACTGGTGTCCCTTGGAGCAAATGGATGAATAACGGGAAAACAAGTGATACAAGTGATACCAGTATGGGAAAAAATACTTCAGACTAAATAGTTAAATAAAATCCTTTAGTACTATGAGGAAGGCCTTCTGCAGTCTCTAAACATGAAGTCCCTGTTACAAGTCTAATGTCACTCTTTTGTCTTCTGACTATAACCTTGCAGTGCTTTGCTATATTTTAACTGGTTGGTACTAGAATCAAGAAGAGTTTTAAGTGAGGGATAAACAGCTTAAGTTGAAGCATCAGAGAAACAGTGGACGTGGCACATATGTGCCATGCAAATGTGTGATTCTCATTAAAACAGGACACCTGACTTGCAGAATCAAATCTCAATTGCAAACCCATAACCCAGTGCTTCCTCAAAGCAACTCTAGCCTCTGAAGCAATCATATAGGACTAGCTTAGGAGTCGGCCTGGCAGTCAGTCAAGCCCCATTCGATCCCCAGCCCCACATACGGTTCCCTGAGCATCACCACAAAAGATCCCTGAGTCTGGAGTAAGTCCTAAATACAGGTAGGTGCGACCCCAAACAGAAATAACCTAACACTTGAAAGCTATCAGTGTAACTCCTCTGAGTTGTCAGTTAATACTGAACAATCATGCTACAAGATACATTTATTATGTTGGAAATAAACTTATTTGTACTTAAAACAACTAGTACATTCAACCATTACTGTATGAGTCCTTTCTTTTCTGTGGAAAGAAAATGAGTGCTTGCAGATTAGGTAGGAAAGAAAATGAGTGCTTGCAGATTAGGTAGATTAGGTCTGTATATGTACTCACATACATTTAGCAGTACTAAGCACAGATTAGGCACTGCAAAAAAAAGTCACCTGTGCATGTTAAATACTTGTATTACTTGTCTTGTCTTCCCGTTGTCCATCTACTTGCTTGAGTGGGCAGCATGTTAATTACTGTGTAGTTCAAAACAACTCCAAGGAAAATATTATGGCTAGACCCATTGCTCCAGTGCTCACGACAGTTAAACATTACCCATACTGAATGTTATTGGACATAGAAATAGAACAAATCACTATAATTTTATGTCTTGGGGACACCCCTTGGTAGTGTTCAAGGTGTACTCTCAGCTCAGTGCTCAGGACTTCTTCCGGTAATGTTCAGGTGACCGTGTGGTGCTGGGGAGCTAGCCCAGGCCTCCTGCCTGTGACGCGCATGCCGCAGCCCCGTGAGCTTCCTCTCTGGCCAATATTCCTCAGCATGAATAGAGAAGGGATCGCTACTTCAGTTATTGACTGGGCTTTCCATTTCATTTTTGCACAATTGTCTAAAATTAAGATCATCCAAATGTCAAAATACATGTGTGCTCTGGGGATTTCGCATTCACTTATGACACAAGACTGAAATCAGAATATTTCAGAAAAAGTTCTCACTAAAGTAATACTGAATAAATATTATACATTTTGAAATGTAATAACGTCATATAATTTTAAATCTAAATTTTGAAAAAAATGAGAGAAAATACCATCTTACCCTCACTTCTGAGACCTTATATAAATAAAATATTGCTATTTTTTATTAAGTTTGTATAGACATAATGGTACGTAGATTTATTAAAATCTGCATACATCTCTATCATACTGGTCTGTACTTCAATAATAAGTATTAATTTAAAATAGATTATTTGGATCCAGTGAATTAGATTTTGATGAAGTTTTACTCAAAGTTTTTCCCTGCTATTCCATTTTCGGCCAGCACAGTTATGGTCATCTATACTGCCAATTAAATGACTAGAAGCAGGAAAGTCAGTTTAGAAAATGTGGAAATCAATATACAAAGTAGTATCCCTAAGAAATATATGTGACGTAACAAGTTGGAGCTGTATCTTTGTGATGTATAAAGCAATTCATTATTAAGCATACTTTTATACTTAATTCTCAACTTATTAAATCCATAATGACTCTTTCCTGAAGAGTTATTTTGAAGGATAACCAAAATAATCATCTTGATGTTTGTCTCCAAATATTTTTATTCTAGAAATAGTCACTCTTAACTGCATATCAATCACAGTGCTGGCCCCTCCTCTAGTTTTTTTATCCTAATTTATGGTAAACTGGAACCTACCAGAGGAATAGGTCACCCATGAGTCTTTCCTTCCTTTATCAGTTAACTGTCACCCTCCTTCTATCTGTTGCTGTAAAAAAATTCTAATAAACAATTCTTAGACATGGATGTTAGCATATAAGGATCTTTGAATGGTGAAATTCATGAGTGACACAAACCCACTGGGATCACAGAAGGCTTGAAATGCTGCTTGGGAAATAACAAAAGTATTGCATAGAGGAGATTGTTTTCTCCCTCTGGAGTAAAGACTGGTGAGAAACAAAAGGGAGAAGAATCTCTATCCGCAGAGAGGTCTTGCTGATTTCAGGTTGTCAGAGGTCTGGCCTCACAGCTCAACAGGAAAGAATGAAGTGCAGAGGATTGACATCATTATCTATAAGAGCACAGTGAGGAATGAAATGAAACGGAAACTTAAACGCAGACTTAACCCGTTGAAGAATGGTTCTCCTTGGATTTTACCACATTGCTCCCAGTATGAATCTGCCACCTTCAGGCAGACACGCATCTGCTCTGTCTCCACCAGCAGCCTTGCACAGAATTTATACTAAGCAATTATTTATCCAGGACCTCACTTTTTCCAGGTGTTGCTATGTCTGTGTGCACGTGGTGATTTCAACTGGGGGGGTAGGGGGGTCCCTGAGCAGTTCTGAGTTCCAATGACAGAGGAGCAGGGTGCAGAGAGAAGGCTCCGGCGACACGAGAGCTGATGGCTTCTGGAAATCCACAGTGACTGAAGGCTCAAGTTTCATCACTGTTCTTCACCGCGGATGTGCTTGCTGTGTGCCAATTAGAAGATAAGTTTACTCATGGTTTAGGAAAATGATTCACTCATAACGCATTAGGAGGCATACAAATAGTTTTCTAATGCATTTTCATTTGATCTTCAAGCTCTGGTAAAATCTGTCAGGGAAGAGTGGATGCCAGAGTAGAGCTTTTTTAAAAAATGTTTCACCAACAATCCACCAAACTACGGGCTATTATGACCAAGTGTCAATTGAATTCAGCGAAACAGCTGCAGACTGTGAAAGGTGCCAGGACACTTGTTTAACAACCCAGTGGGTCCCTTTGGGTTCCCAAACAGATTATCTGTCCTTTGGCGCAATTGGAAAAGTTAATACAACTCTCTCCAGTTTTCTCATAAATACAATGGCATGATAACAGTCACAACAAAGGGCATTATTTACAGAATTCCTTGGATGGCCAAGAGATCTTTACATGTGAATCATTTGCTGTGGTGTTTGGCATTAAGCCTTCCACCTCATTGCTATTTAAACAACCAATGAGTATTTGAACCAAGATGACAAATATTCCCAGGCATCTAATAATCCACCAGTTACAATTTTATAATGACTTAAGTCTATACACTTTGTTTTTTGTTATTACAGTCTGATTCAATTAACAAGAACACAGTTGTCAGAGGGTTCACTTGATGTACAATTCAAGTACGCACTTCTCTAAGGCATTTAGAGAGAACACGAGCACCGAACATTATGATCGCATGCTACTAGAAGTCTGAATGTCACGACACACTGTGCTAACTACTTGTTACTTCTAGTGGTCCTGCTTCTAGGGTCCAGGCTACTAAATGCCTGGCCTCCCAACTTGCTCTGCCCCATTTCTCTACCTGGAAATTTGTCCCTGCTCATCTGACCTGGCCTCCAGCATCTTGGAAGGACAGAAAGCCTGAGAAATTTATTTCCCCCCTAGACTGAGAAGTTTAATTCCCCCCTAGATTTATGCCAGCTTCTTTACTATAAAACATCACTATGAAACTGGAGCGGGGGAGTTTGACTTGCATTTGGCAGATCTGGGTTGGACCCCCGGCATCCCATATGGTCCCCAGAGTACCACCAGGAGTAATTCCTCAGTGCAGGCAGAACCAGGAGGAAGCCCTGAGCATCACTGGGTGTGATCAAAAAAGACAAAAAAGGTAAGAAAATAAATAGAACATCACTGTGCTGTATTCTTACAGAAATTAAACGTTTCACCTTTGACCAACAATGAAAGATGTGACAAATTGTCTTTTTGTAGTGGAAAATCAACAACAAATATGGGCTTAAGTTTTCCTTATCCTCCTTTAAACACCATTGTTCCATGGACCCCAGAGGCATGTGCCCTGTCTGACACCCTGTTTTTGACCATCCTAAAGGAACTGGCAAGTATATAAACTCAGAAAACCTTGGTCAAAATGGTATTAATGCAACTCAGAACAATGTGAAACAACCAATCCATGTTTTATCATGTAAATTAATAGAAATATTCAAAATAATTTATAAACTATATGTACTGGTCACTTTGACAGTTTTTGTCTCTAGTTGTGATTGCTAAGAGAAGGATAATGAAGCAGTTTGAAAGAATGAAACGTGCCTCTGAGTCTGGTGAAGCACAAAGCAAGAAAAGAAACACAAGCACATTGGTTGCTCAATTGTGGATAACAAAAAGTGATTGAATTTCAGGAAAATACTGTGGAAGAACCTTCTAGAAAACAATCCTAATGAATGACAGAAATCTAAGGCAGGTTGAGTTTATGGTTCACATCTCTCAGGAGTGAATGTCAGAGAAAGAGGCCATTACTTCTTTTGTTGCTATTGTTTGAGTTTCAGGTCACATCTGGTGATCAGGGTGACTCCTGGCTCTACACTCAGGAATTACTCCTGGCTGTGTTTGTGGAACCATATGGAATGCCGGATATTGAATCTGGACTGGTCATATACAGGGCAAACACCCAACCTGCTGCTCTATCACTCTGATCCCCTTTATTTCTTTAATAACATACAGAAAAATAAATTCTGAGGACATGATTAAAAAATACTTACTGCCTGTAAGTCAGCTTCATTTATTACCTTGGTTTATTTATACCTTTATATTTATTTGAATAACATAACTCAGTTAACCAAGTTTTAGTTTAACTGTAATAAGCTCATTAATACAGTCAATCAAAATACTTTATCAACAATGCTTCCAATTTATTTAATAGGGTTGTTTATGAAAATATATCTCTGGACATTTTAACAATATAGCTTGTCATGTTACCTTCAATTTCCAGAAGGGCATATTAGGGCCAGAGTGGGCCCTACGATAGGGCGCTTACCTTGTGGTGAACCTGGGTTCAATACCAGGAATCCACCAGGAGTGATTCGTAAATGCAGAGCCAGGAGTAAGCTCTGTCCAAAAGTAAAACAACAGCACAAAAATGGGACGAGTAAGATATTAAAATTCATTCAAGTCCCTTTTCTTTTATTCTTTCATTTCTATTGCCATGAATATGTCCATAGAAATAAGTAAAAAGGAAAAAAAAGTTGACAGCAACTGTTATTGAAACTAGTATCCATAAAGACACACAAAACTGAAACTCAATTCTCAAGTCATTTACTTAAAATCTGATAATTTTAAGAAACTATTTAATCAATTTCCTTCCACTAGAGCATAATCCTGACAAATATAGTCATCATGGAAATGTACGAACTTCATATTAAGATACAATGATACTAATTTTAGCACCAAACCATCGATACATTATTAGTCATAACCAAATGAGGATAATTGGAGTCGGTATCATAATCCAAAATATATCATATTCTGGGGTGGATAAAAAGTCACTCATGGAATTTTTTTTAAAAAATTGATAAATTTTAGGGGAAAAAAATCAACTTCCCAGAGGAAAAATAGAAAAAATTGATTCAATCTCTTAAGTGTATATTTAAGTAATGATGAAGACCTGACTTTATTGACTGCCAAGAACAACAGTATATGGAGATGAGATGAAATATTCTTAGTGGAAAAAAATAAGAAAAAACCAGCATCTCCATAATGTGAATGATTCTCATTTAAAAATCTAGACATTCATTTCCCATCACATTTACAGACACCTTTTAATTACTTAATCAAATCAAAGTTAATTTTATAAAATTAGATACTATATATGCGACTTTTGAAAGACACTGCCCAAAAATAATATCAATAAAATCAGATACCAAAATTCATGTTTCCAAATCAACATATCACCCTAAATCAGGTAACAAAAATGGACTTTGGCTGTAGCAAAAGCTTGATTTGGGGATGCATAGGGTTTCCCATATGATAAATGATATACCACTCATTAAAATTGAATTCAGACAAATGAAAATGAAAACAATTCTCAAATTGTCTAGCATGGTGTCTCAACAACATCCTTTGAAATTAATAAAGCATGGTGTAAGTGATTTTAATCAATTTTATCAAAAATATTTATTAAAATAATTTTTATTTTAAACATCTTGGAACATCTCAATCCTTATTTACATGCATCACTCTATGGTCATGGAATTCAAAAGCTGATGTCGACATGATATGGTCTAATGTAACTAGTCATTAAGAGTTTTAAAACACTGATTGATTACAAGACTTGACCGAAAATTTAAAATCCTCCTTCCTCCACAGGTCTCCAAAGACCATTCCCATCTCCCAGTCAAAGAAACACTACCAAGTTCCAGAATTATTCCAGCATCTAGAAGCACTTCCAACTCTAGAATGATTGTCAGGGAGTACTGGATGCTTTTCCAACCTGTCCCAGCACTAGTACTAGCTTCTCTGAGTTGTCAACGTCCATAGTTAGAGTATTATCGCTGAGGGGATTCATTCCTCGCTGAATTAGTTTTTGCTTTCCCTTGAAAGCACTGCATAGTCAGTACAGATACGCAACTCACTTTATCATTATATTCTTTTGAGCTGGGTTTTTAAAAAAATAACCGTTAGTGGACTTCTGGTGCACATGTCTTTTAAGCAGCACATCAGGAGAGTTCTGCGAACTTCAGAAGAACTAGTATTTCAAGGCCCCAAGACAGGTACAGGACAAGCATAGGGTACGAGGTTCACCTAATTTATTTTCCTTCTTTTGTTGGCTGTTTCAAGAAAAAAAAAGTTTGATATGTATCGTATGCTTGTTTGAGATTATTCATTCAAAGTATAACGTGTACTAAAAAGATTTATAAATAAAGTAAATGAAACATGGATATTTAATTCCCCCCCAAATCTTCATACTTCATACATTACCTGTTAAAGGGCATAAAATGTGGTAGTACATAATCCAAACCAAATAAAAGCGATACATTTCTATATATGTGATTCATGTCAAAGAATGTAGCAAGGTAATAAAAATGCTGCTATAGTAGTACTTTTCTGCTTATCAAAATGATGGAGATTATGTAGCTGAGATTTTCAGTATAGAATTTTCCAAATTGCTGTGATAATTCTGTAATTTTTGATCATAAATTTTATTTTCCATTTATTGACTTGTGCAACATATTTCATCATCATTCTGAAACTGATTTCCTAATAGGAAATATGTGATTCACCCACTAGGTGTGTGAAGCTACTTGACTAGCCAGTGTGGAACTGCAGTCAAGAAGACTGGCTGTGAGGAGACGGGATTTCATAGAATTCAGCAGTTGCTTTAATGTGGGTAAGCAGATTTAGAGCAAACTGTTTTTCAAAAAGTGATGCTAAGAATACACATTCACCATTTAAAAAGCACCTACTCACTGAATCAAACTTTATAAAGGGCATCACGAATTCAATAGCAATTATATAGAATATTTCTTTATATTAAACACATCATAATTCGTAAGTTCTCAGGGACTGTGTATGTAGTCAGGTGTACGAACAACTAAAAATGGTATGATTGGGCTTCTAAAATGGAAAATGAATTTAAAAAGCATTTTTGAAGAGGCCTTCCTAGTCTTAAAGAAAATATTCAATAAAATCTTAGAAATCAAATGAAGAAATCAATGAGGAAGCCTCAGCATTAAGAGGATCATGTCATCTAATAGATGAGAAGAACAGATAAAGAGTGTGGACTTATGGAAGTCAGTTTTTATCACTGTAATAGAAGAAAACATTTAACTCAAGTTAGGAAATTATTATACATTTTATATATCTTTATATAAAAATTACAAGGAGCAAGCATGTGACACAACGAAATGAGAGAGTAACAGCAGTTTTTCGAGAATGCATGCTTTTTACAATGTGTCTAATAAAATGAGTAATTTCCAACTTAAATATCCAAGACTGACATGCAGGGTATTTTCTCAAACTGTCAATTCAGTCATTTTGCTAAGTGCTTAATAAAAAAAATAAAGAAAAAAAGATTTCTATTGAAGGGCGTGGGTTCGTATGATACCTGATTTCAAAAACTCCTTTCTGAAACTGAGTATCTTTCTTCAAAACAAAACAAAAATGGAAATCAAGGTTGAATAGGAAAGACTCAAAAATGAAGAATTTTCTTATTGCAATCTAATAATTTTACTCCTTACTTTTGTCTGCATTTAATCATAATACAACAACAGAGGCTTAGAGTCCAGAGAATCTCTAGCTGGTGTTTCCATGGTCCATAGTTTCACTCTCACTGTGGCATGTTCAAAATCACTCAGGAACACACTATTTTCAATCAGTCTATGTAATGAAAACAATGTACATGTAACACAAAGTTCATCCAAATCTGTCTTTTTTCCACGTAGCACACAATGTACAATCATATAACAAAGACATAAACAACACCGAAACAAAGTGAAACTGACAAGAGAGTTGGGGTAGTCTCAATCAGGAATTAATTTCTTCTTCAAGTTTCCGGTAAATCTCAAATGTATTTAAAAACTAAGGAGCACCTGGTGGCCAGCAACCAAATTACGAAATGAACAATGTCAGTCTGCGGCGGGATGTCTTGCTGAAGGAATAATAAATGTCTGTAATTCTTAAGTTTGAATAAAGGCAGTGGAATGAATTTAGAAATATGTCCACTTTGCAAATTCACTATAGAATTTTCTTTTCACAGTCCCCATGTTTGTATAAATAGTTCTTCTCTGAAAATAAAGCACAGTTAAAACATTTTCTCCCATTGAAAAATGCATACAAATACACCAATTAATCAAGGTAAGATAGAGCATGGAAAAGCATTCACCTAATTCAAGAATAGTTGATAGGCTTGAAGAGTTTTGAAGAGATTAGCTGTCAAGCAAATTTAAGTGGAGACAAATTAGTCTAATATAGATATAGACTATCAAGTGCTAAAAGTAAAGCTATTATGATATTCAACAACAAAACAGATGTTCACAAGACAACTAGCATTGATGGAACATTTGACACTACTAAGCATTCAAATTTTATGTCATAAAATTTGACACCACATGCTGTGTTTAAATCAAGAGGAGCTTTATATTCATGCAAAAATAAGAGTGTACAAATTGGACAGCTAGCACCAAAAACTTAACGTAGAAATTTGGAGTGAAATGTGGCCAAATTAAAGCAAAAAATTATCATGAGTTTTATGTATTAACTTTAATCATAGAGAGACAGTATTCAATATTTTGCTTTATGAAACCTTGGGTTTCTTCTGGCATTTCTTTGAAGATATCATTAAATTACTTGTTAGCTTATTAATTTAGCAAGCTTTTTACCCCCACGACAGCACAATGCTTCGTGATAAGAACATTAATGCATATTTTAAATATAGGTGTATAAACTCCATTCACATGGAATCCATTCAATTTATGACTATATAATGCTACTTGATATCTTGAAATAATGATAGTGTGCTATATTCCCCCAAAGAGTTACATGACAATTGCAACAGAACAGAACAGAACAGAATACAACAAAGTGGAGAAGGATCCAAGGGCATTTCTTACCTTGTATTTTCTTTCTAGACCCTAGTTGTGTTGTATTCAGATTCATGTTTGCTTAGAGACCCAATGAGGCAGAACCTGGAATGTTATGGCTATTTCATTCGACAGTCATAGTTGCAGACAAGCAATATTCACATAAAAACTTACTCAAACATAATCCTAAAGCTTTAAAAGACTGTGCAAATAGATGGTATCCGTCAGCATGCAAAAACATTAAATCAACTCAAATAATTAAGGTTTAGAGGACAAACAGTGGATTGAAAATGGAAGAACATTCACAGACCAAACTCAAGGGCAGTAAACATGCAAAAAAATTAGTAGATTGGATTCAGGATTTTAAATAATATGTTGTTTTATGAATGTAAACTGACTTTTCTCAAAACTTTGAGCAATTTTAGGGATAGCTATATCCTAGAGATAACATTATGTTAGAGGAAAAACTGATGAACCAAATTTCCTACCAATACTTTCTCATTTAAATTTATATTGAGCACTTCTGCAGAGCATTCTGTCCTATAACTAACACAGGTGCTATAGTATTATATGACAGGTAAAAAAGGTATTTCCTTTGCCATACCAAAATATTATAGGCTGTGTTGAAAAATAGATTATCTCAATATGAAAATTATCCAGCAAGACAGGCTTGCCATCTCTCTGTAAGGCAATTGTTTTCAACGTCATTTCTTACCTTAAATTAGAAACCTATTCATGGGAATAACATTCATGATCTGGCGCCAGCCATTTAGTGAATAAACTGATAAACTGACGCCGGAATTTGCATAGAAATAAATAGGGCACGTGTGTGGAGATAAGTGACATTTCTTTGGTCTGCGAGGAGGAAGGAGGCAGGAAGGAGAAGGAGGAAGGGGAGCAGGGAAAAATGGAAAAAAGGAAGCAGGTGAGACACTTAGCCTTCAGCTCGTGACTAAAAAGAGAACCAAAACACAAAGACAAAAACTTGTCCCTCCTGGAAGCATGTCAGTCCTCAGGTTAGAGGTGGCACCGAAAAATCGATAGATACTGACCGCTGGACGGACTTGTCGTGTCGGGCCAGCCTGTGGCTGGTGGTGGGCACCTCTTCGATCTCGTCGATGTCACAGGCGTCAGCAGCATCCTGTGAGTAGCTGTGTTTCATGACCAGGATGTTCCTTCTGTTCATGGGGGGGACGAGGGGTTTGATGGGCTGTGGGGGCATGTCTGCGAGCACGGAAGCGTCCCTGGTGCTGAGGTTACTGCGGCTGCCTTTCGTGCTGGACAGTTGGGATCCACAGTGGTGGTCGTGGAATGCATTTGGAAGAAGACCTCCGCAGCTTATGGTAGCTCTCTAAGTCATCCGCCACCTCGGCGAAGTCCGTGGCAGCGCCCGTGCCTCTGAGAGTGCATAACTCATAGTGAGGGAGGCTCCAACACCTCCTGGAAAACTGTCTGATCAAAGTCTGACTTCCTTTGGACATATTTTTTACGAGGCTGTTTGATCTGCACAATGACAGAAATGATAATAAGGATGATCACAATGCAGGAAGTCACGCCAATGACAGTCCCACTGGTGTTGGCGAGCTGGTCCAGCAGGCTGGTTTTCCTCTTCTCTAGGTGGAGGAGAGTGAGAACAAGAACAGACAAGACAGAAAACAACCCAGCACGCATTAATATCGGAGCCAGAACACACGGGGAGCACCTTAAAGCGAGACCGTCAGAGCAGGGGATCTTAAACCATAATGTAATGTCGACATTCATAAGCTCAGGTCCACTGGCCTAGAGCAGAGCCCCGGCCCACCTCCATCCCAGCAGTAGACCTACTTGTACTCACACGTGTGTTGGAAGCGGTCTTAAGACATGTTTAGCTAGCCCTACTCGTACTCACATGTATGTTGGGACGTGGTCTTAAGACATGTTTAGTTAGCCCTACTCGTACTCACATGTATATTGGGACGTGGTCTTAAGACATGTTTAGCTAGCCCTACTCTTACTCACTCGTATGCTAGGACATGTTCTGAAAAACCCTTTAGCAGGACGGCTGTGTGTGAACTGGTTAGAAGCACAGGATTTTGCCTCTTTTAGGTCTAAGAAAAGCTCCCATTTCCACAACTGGGAAGAGAAAGATACTTCGATGACCCTGAATTTTTTTTCACAACACATATATGTGAAGTCAGTGAAAAAAAATATCCTGCTACAAAAGATAACTGAAGGGCTGGCAAGATAGTACGGTGGGGAGGGCACCTGCCTTTTACGCAGTCGACCTGGGTTCAATCCCCAGCACCACGTATGGTCTCCGAGCCCAATCAGGATTGACACACAGAAATAGAAACACACTTGTTTTGGAAGAAATTCTTCATTTTTTCCATGGAAAACTGAGAGCGAGGCCTCTAAGCCCCCAGAAGATGGACTTAACCAAGGCAGCCACACACCTTCCTGCCTTCCACTCCCTAAACCTGAACTGGGTCTCCAATTTCTCCCCAGGGAAACAAGACACCAGACTTTCTTAACGACCCAGATGTGCAGCAAACACCATGCTGGAATCAGGGAAGCCATGACTCAGATCTCTAAGTTCCCAGCTTCCTTTTCCGTACTGACTTGAGTCCAGTGCAGCAATATGAGAAACTGGGGCCCAAGAGCACATTTCTGCTCTCTCCAAGTGGGTTCAGGGACAAACTAAGAAAACTAATGGCTCCACCCTTCCACCTGCCACTTTCCAACACTCTACTGCAGTGCGTGTGGCCACTGTTCCCTCTTCACCCGCTCCATCCACAGAGCAATGCAGCCATTACGTCACTCTAAGGAAGTTGCTTTGGTATAATTCCCATACTAAAGTTTATTTAAACTGGGATATGAGGTTCAAGTCTGAAGGCATCTCCTAGCAGGAAGACTGTGGTACACACTGAAGATGAGACTGTTAGCTCAGTAGCAACAATAGGCCAAACTTTAAAATAGCTACAATTTTCACATAAGACCAGGAAAATGGCAACTTTAAGGAGCCTCCCTGCCTTGGAACCCACAACGAAGGCCAGACTCAAAGTCTCCTGGAAACGGGATTGGATATAATTGGTTCAACACTTGAAATAATTTATGCTCCCAGACATGGTCATAAATTAGAGGCAGTGACCTGAAAATTCTTGGAGACTAACACCTGGCTGTGAGGCTGAGAGGGGAAACAGTGAGAGCAGAGGAAATCTGGGGCCCTGGAGAAAACACCGTCCTGGGCTCCCAGTCCCGACCAGCCAAACCACATCGAGAGACAAATCAGTAGCTGATAAAGTCCTGGGAAGGGACCAGTCTAGAGTTATTCTCTAATATAGTTTCCCTCAAAATATTACAATGCATATTTAAAAACCAGAAAAATATAAAAATTAAGCACCCCAGAATCCCCTAAAATGCAAAGAAAGCGCATGAGACGGTGAGATGTCAGATGTAGATGTAGACAGCAAGGATTGGAAGCAGCTATTCAAAATATGTTCAGGAAGATATAGATAACTATGAGTAAACAGGTGAAACATCAGGATAATGCATCATCAAACACTCAATTGATATGCAGATGTTATCAAATGGAAAGAAATGCAAAAATCTCAAACTGAACAGCACAATCACTGGAACGGCTTCATTTCAATGGCTGAACAGTGCATCCCAGCTGAGAGGAGAATGTACTATCAAACTTGGGGGTAGATAAATTAAAATTATAATTTGGAAAAGAGTGAATATAAGAATCAGGTAAGTGAAGACATCCTCAGAATAAGAGACAAATCATCAAATAGACCAGCATAATCTCATGGAAGCAGAACAGGGAGGAGAGAGACAGTAACAGGACCAAAAAAAAAATAAATAAAATTTGAAATGTGCCCAAGTTTAATGTTCAAATATACACTCAAGTGTTTCAACAATGCAGCAAAAAAAATGGACAATTGTACTCTGACACATAGTATTAAATATACGACAAAACAAAGGAGTCCCAATAACAGCAAGAATGGATTCATCATCAGTGATTATGAAAACATCCAGTAAAAGTAAGATTTATTGAAAATACTATAAGCCTATCAGATAAGACGCTATCCATAAAGAAACCTAGTGGTGTAAGATACTTTCAAAATTAGGATAAAATCAAGACAAGCACAAATAAAATATTAATGCTGACAGACTTGACTTATAGAAATATTGAAAGATTCGGCACTAAAAGCAAGGGACTCCAACATCATTCAAAAGCACATGAAAATATTGCATAGACATTGGACAAAAGAGGCAAATAAATATAGCCCTTAAAGGCTATTTTGTAAATAATTACCAAGAAGGGTTTAGTTAAATAGTTCACTCTCCCTGTTGTGCCTTTGTGAAGCAAGATGGTTGAATGACGTGAGCGAGGGAGAAGCGAGTGTTCCAGGGAGAACGTCACAGGCTTCCTCAGAGCAGAGACGAGGAAAGAGATACTGAGACGAGCAAAGGAGATACAGGTCTCTAGGGAGAAAGCCGACTTGAAGAGGAAGCCTAAATATTTCTTCCTTGACTTTTAAAAAGAACTATTATGTTTTAGAGTAATAGGATGTCTGAAATCCATGAACCTAAAATTAATGGTCTTGCCAATGCATATGAAATAGAAAACCGATACTGATTAAGAAACATCAGGTGACTGTTTTGTTCTATTTGTTTTTAAAACAAAGACCTATTTATTTGTTTGTTTGTTTGTTTTCTTTTCAGCTCACACCCACCGATACCAGGGGTGACTCCTGTCTCTGTACTCATGAACCGCTCCTGTTGGTGCTTGGGGGACTCTTTGGGGTACTGGGGATCAAACCCAGACTGGCCATGTGCAAATCAAAGGTGCTACCCTCTGCAATATTCCTTTGGAGTCCAGGTGACAATTTTAAGCTAGAGAAACAAATGAAGAACTCAGAAGCAGCCACTCAGCAGGACTGTTCATGAACTCTGTGAATGTACGCTTGCCCTTAGTCTCTTCTCTCAAATTTGTCACAGACATAAAATCATGTAAGGAATAAAGTAATAAACTGTTTGACTTTACAACATGCAAAGACATATCTATTTCTGGCTAAAAAGAATGTGATAATAGGATAGTATTGGAATATTGCTTCTATATTTCACTGAAATCAAAGTTATTTTTATACCATAAGCTCAATTGCTTCTCGGCCTTTTGGCTAAGATCAAGTGTATACCATAAGCTCAAAGCAGCCAATCATAAAATAACACAAAAAGTATGTTTAAAAAAACACCATAGAGGGGCCAGAGCGATAGCACAGTGGGTAGGGAGTTTGTCTTGCACGGCTGACCCAGGTTCTATTCCCCAGCAGCCCATATGGTCCCCGAGCACTGCCAGGAGTAATTCCTGAACAAAGACACAGGAGTAACCCCTGAGCGTTGCCAGGTGTGACCCAAAAAACAAACAAACAAAAAAAACCTGTAGAGATTCAAATGCTTCAATTGAATATATTCATTTAATTCAGAAGAGACTAATAACAAGAGAAAAACTAAAGTTGCAGGAGATATAAAAAGAGACATAAACTCAAAATAATTACTAGTACTAAGCATAAATAGATTAAGCAAAGTTCAGACTATATCAAAAGCGGTATGTGTGTAAAGAGAAGGAAGCGGGTTGTTGGAAACAACACGTGAGAGGGAGTCCAGCGTTTTGGAGTGTCACTGAAGTGTTCACTCGTTATGTGACTAGCCCACACGGTTCATCAATGAACTTCTGAGCCTGCGCCCACCCACGTCCAGAGCAGGCAAACTGCATGAACGAGCAGAGTGAGGGCAGATAGGCACCAAGCACTGTGGGGAGCAAGACACTCCCCTGGAGAACCTCAACGACTTTCTCAACTGTGGTTTCCCATAGGAAGTCTGGAAGTGTAAAGGATAATGAAAGCAAGAATAACTTTGCTCACAGCAGGAATAAGGACTAACAGAAATTGCTATTTAAGAACTAAAACTGTCCTGCGCAGAGTTGGTAAACATCACTTTAAAACTGTCTTAACACAGACCACTGTCATGAATTTTACCCCAGCCGTCACGTGTCGCTGAGGGGTGCGAACTTGAAAGACTAATCATTACCTTTACAGTGATTTTCATCCCAAGGATACACACAATTCTGGAGTCCGTTGCAAACCAACGTATTGTTAATGCACATGTTACTGTGGCAGAAGAAAGTATTGCCTTCACACGGAGCTAAAGCAAGAAGAAAAATACGGAAAGGGGTTAGGACACGTTACAAATCTGAAAACAGAAAGAACAGAGCTAGAACTTGCTGTGACAGGGTGAACAACAACGTGACAGTTTCTCAAAGCAATGCCTTCTCGCAGATTACCGCTGCCACCACCAGAGCTGATATTTCTCTAGAGATATTCAGTTTAATTATTATGAATTGAGGGGTTTCATTCATTGCAAAGAAAGTTGTTTCTTTCTAAATTGGTGCATTCATTTTTCAACAACTAAGTATCTAAGCAGAACTGAAGGGACCCTCTGTGGTGTATAGGTCAGCTGCACATAAGACAAATGCCTCAGCTGTGGGTACTGTCTCTTTTGCCTAGATACTTGATCACAGGATGTCAAGTGATCAAGTGATCAAGTATCTAGGCAAAAGAGCAGTACCCATGGCCAAGGCACTTGTCTTGCATGCAGCTGACCTATATACCACAGAGGGTCCCCCTGTGTTCTGCCAGGAAAGAGATCCCTGAAACATTGCAGGGTGTGGCCCAAAAGCACAGAAACAACAAAGAAGTAAAGTATCTACCCACATATCAAATCTTATTCATAGAAATTCCTGTTTTAATTTAAGTTTATTTAAAGACCCATGAAGATACATAGATACACTATGGAATACTACGCAGCTGTAACAAATGGTGAACTCATGCAATTTTCGGTAACATGGATGGAGCTGGAAGACACCATGTTATATGAAGTGAGCCAGAAGAAGGAGGAACACAGGAAGATATCACTCATATGTGGTATTTAGAACAACTGGGTAAGGGAATACTGTGGAGTAAAGGGACATGCCTAGATCAAGCTTGGCCCGAGTGTATAGGGAAGAGAAGGAAGGAAAGAGTGAAGTGGAGGTGCAGGAAGAGCAACAGGGACCAGGTCAGGGATTTAGGTACAAAGGTGGCATTCAGGAATGACAGACAAATACCCAAATCTCAGAGACAACAACACTGAAATCAAGACACCAAAACCTTAACACCTTAACAACTGAACTCAACAAAGGCGCTTGTCAAGAGGGAAGGCTGGAGGCAAGAGGGGTGTGAGTGTGTGTGCGTGCATGTGTGTGTGTGTGTGTGTGTGTGTGTGTGTGCGTGCAGTGAGAGGTTAAGGGAACAAACCTGGGAGTTGGTGGAGGGAAGTTGACACTGGGGGGTGGAACAGGTGCCTGTCTAAAATCCAACTCTGAATAACTTTGCAAATCGCTCCTCTTTCATTGTCAATAAGTAAAATAACCATGACTTAGAAATCGATTGCAGTTGAGTTTTAGGTATATGATATTTCACCAATGATACAGTCACTACCAATGTCAACTTCCTGCCACCAGTGTCCCATGCAACATCCACTCCTCTTTCCCCACCCCATCCTTCACCCTGACAGGCACATTACAAAACAGGTGGCTGCAGCTTAGAGCTCGTGTGTTCAGTGTCGGTGTATCTGCGCTTTGCATGTAGAATCATACGTTTTCCACACCACCAGGGTAACTGAAGCTCCAGCCCCTGTTCCCACATTACTTTCCTTTCTCCTCTTCTTCCTCTGCCTGTTGATTTCATTCCTTCTCTCTTCCTCTCCTCCTTAAACTCTGGAGTTCAGAGTGTTCCATGCATTCCTCTTTCTCCACATGTAAATTTAGCTTTAGTGTGTGCTCCAAAACTTAGTTGGAATAATTTTTAAAATTATATGCTTAGAAAATACTAATTTAAATGGTAGAAAATAAAATCAAGCACATAATATTGCCTAAATATAACGGGAAAATGCTTCATGGAATTTCAGAATGGGATATTACTGACAATGCGGCTCTTTGTCTGCTCCTCAACAGTTAGCAAACACACAATGCTGCCAGAAACCTACTTTTATCTTTTCTTCCCTTTCATTTTCTTTTATCTTTTTTGGGGCGGGAATAGTGTTACACTGGAGGTGCACAGGGCTTACACCTGGTACTGCCCTCAGAATCACTCCCAGAGTGCAGGGGATTAAACCTAAGTTGGCCTATGCAAGAGAAGTGCCCTACTTACTCTCTCTGGGACCTGAAGTCTGATTTTCCTGTGTTTTGTCCACTAGTATCTGCACACAATGGCCCATGCTTTTCAGAGCACACTCAGGGTATTAATAGGTAAAGTCTCCAAGAAGGTATTACATAGTTGGCTCAGAAATAGAGGAATAGTAAATAATAGTAAACTATATGTGTGTGTATATATATACACACACATATATGTAATACATGTATGTATATATGTATGTATATATGATGTATATGTAATATATGTATTATATTTGTATGTATATATACATGCATATATTTTAGCTTACATATAATATTTATATGGCAAAGCATAATGTTAAGTATGACTTCAGTATTAGGAACAAGATATTTCTATCATTCTCAGAGCAATCACTATCACTATCTATCACTATCTTCCCGTTAATCATCTATTTGCTAGAGCGGGCACCAGTAATATCTCCATATGTCCTGTCTCATGCTAGTAGAACCCAAAGGCATCTGCTTGCTCCAGGAACATAAAGAGCCTCAGAGCAATAAGATATTTAATAAATTTATAGCTCATTGCTGCTTTAGAAATTATAGTTTATAGATAATACTCTATCTGCTTTTCCATTTTTACACTTTACCATATTTTTGTGCCAGAGATTAAACCCAGGCACATCCATGGGAAGTGTGTTCTCAGCACTGAGTCTGTCCTTGGTCCCTGAAGGTATTTCCCATTTGTTTCCACTTTTTTTATTTCTTTGGACTGTTTTGACTTTACTGTGTTGTGACCACTCCTGGTGGTCCTCAGGGATTCCTTCTAGCTCTGCTCTCAGGGGTTTCTCTTAGAGAGGCTTGGGTTACCATGTATGGTACTGGAGTTGTTACATGGGTCGGCTGCATGCAACGCAAGAACCCTATCTGCTGTACTATCTCTAGGAGCCTTGCTGTATACTTTTAAAATGAGTCCTACAACCTACAGTTGGACAAGCATACTATAAAAACATTACTACAAGGCCTGGAGTGATAGCACAGCAGGGAGGGTGTTTGCCTTGCATGCGGCCAACCAGGGTTTGATCCCCAACATCCCATATGGTCCCCCAAGCACAGCCAGTAGTAATTCCTGAGTGCAGAGTGCACTGAGTGCAGAGCCAGGAGTAACCCCTGAGCATGGCCTGGTGAAACCCAAAAAAGTAAGCAGATAGATAGTGCCACGGCTCCCCGCGGCACCGGCTCGCGTAGCATGAAAGTGCTCACTGGGCCAGGGGATGGCTTCGGTACTTCCCCCCTAAAAGGGACTGTCGCCAACAAAGCCCCCTAGAATCCCTTAGTTGTACCTAAGAATGCTTGGTGTGCAATTAGAGCGCTTGTTTATGCTGAAACTTAGACTCTGAGTAATGAAGAGACTGGACAAAAAGAAAAACCTGTGGCAACCGTAGTTTTCATTATACACAATTATAGCATAAAACAAAGATAGTAAAAAAAATGCCAGCCCACGCAGCGTCTGGCTGCCAAGGCCTGAGCTGGTCTCAGGTCCTTGATAAGGAAAGGCTTGTGGCCTTCAGGCCTTTGCTTCCCATCATTAGCGGGAAGGGAGAATTCTTGACCTATGGGTCGAGGCGACTGGCTACCCCCTGTTGACGGGAATGCAGTGATTAGCCTCCCTAAACCTCCTGTGTGAAAAATAATTGGGCCTGTTAAAGTTAACACTTTCTAGTACAAAATCTTAATAATCTTACAATAATAAACTCTGCATAGAAGTTTCTATTTAGGAGTAGGTTAAGTTAATCTATAATATGTGCATAGAGCTAGTAAGTAATTCTATGAATATCAAAATTAAAAAAATATGTATCTTACTTAAGGCAAATATGAAAGTATGTAAAAACAAAATGACGTCAGAAAAACATGTCTGAAAACAGGTGCAGGCAAGCAGGCAAGAGGTGGTCATATGTGGTAGACACGATAAACTCCTTTTGTTGTTGAAGAATGTCTCCTTCGCTAAAAAATAACTGGTGTAATCTTGTGTCTGTGCATTTGTTGAACATAAAAAGAAAAGCTTTGCCCTCAGTAAACGGCAGCAGCAGCATTTGACCTCCCTTGTGTCTGTGCCTGTCTGTCCATTGCGCCGACGTTCCTGTTCTCCTGATTTCCTCAGCTGGTTACCCCCGAGACTTAGAGCTCACACCGACTGAGCGGTCTGCGGCAAGATAGATAGATAGATAGATAGCTAGATAGATAGCTAGATAGATAGATAGATAGATAGATAGATAGATAGATAGATAGATAGATAGATAGATAGATAGATAGATAGATAGATAGATAGATAGATAGATAGATAGATAGATAGAGATAGACAGACAGACAGACAGATAGATAGATAGAGATATAGATAGATAGACAGATAGATAGACAGATAGACAGACAGACAGACAGACAGACAGACAGACAGACAGACAGACAGACAGATAGATAGATAGATAGATAGATAGATAGATAGATAGATAGATAGATAGATAGATAGATAGATAGATAGAGATAGACAGACAGATAGATAGATAGAGATATAGATAGATAGACAGATAGAGAGATAGATGGATGGATGGATGGATGGATGGATGGATGGATGGATGGATGGATGGATGGATGGATGGATGGATGGATGGATGGATGGATGGATGGATGGATGGATGGATAGATAGATAGATAGATAGATAGAGATAGATAGATAGATAGATAGATAGATAGATAGATAGATAGATAGATAGATAGATAGATAGATAGATAGATAGATGAATAAATAAATGAAAATTACTATCTAGAAAGCACATAATTTAGTGTTTCCTCTGCTGGTAATGTTTTAGTGGTCGGTATTACCTAACCACAGCAATCATTTTTAAAACATTTTACTTTCTTGAGGTTAGGAAATACGAGAGGAGTAGGATGCTTGCCGTGTCTGTGGCCAATCTGAGTTTGATCACTGGTATCACATACGGTCACGGAGCTCCACTGGGAGTGATCCCTGAGCAGATCCAAGAGTAAGCCCTCAGCACTACCAGGTGTGGAGTCCAAACCACAAAACAATTATATTGAGATAAAAAACTGAAGGTATTTTGAAAAGTTATCCTTTGAATATATTTGCCTTTTAAATAAAATGGCAATAAATATTTTGCACAAGTATATTTTAACACTCCTAGAGAAACCTTTAAGAAAACACAACACCCAAAAACCCAAATAATGGCAAATATAATAACTAGCTCAAGAGATTCCTTCTACCTTCCCAAGCCTCCCTTTCCCAGAACGAAGGAAATCAGTTCGCCTGCTTCTTGACTAGACTTGGGGCTCTTGTTTAAAGACTCAAACACAGAAACAAGCAAGGAAACAAAAAGAAGTCATTTAAAAAGCATTAAACTTGGAGCTTAATGTTAAGTATCATTGTGCTTGGCAAAGATTTGCTATAACCCTTCATTGATCAGTGGCTTGTTATGCCCTGAATACAACTTTAATCATGTAAAATAAAATGACACATATCGCAAAACGATGTTCTTTAGTGAGCACCTACATTGGAATCCCTATTGTTGACCATATTGGCTTTTGCAGATCTGATATGATTTGTTACGCCAATAAAGCCAAAACCATGTACACAGAACAGAAAGAAGTTGTCTGCCAAAAGATCAGAAGGGTTTCAAAATGCTTTAGTAGCAAACGTGAAACATCGGTACCCAGTAAGTTGCAACAATTTTGAAAGTACTTTTCTCAGGATCTTTAAAACATAATAATTGTTTTTTTTGTTTGGGGGCCACCACTGGTAGTGCTCAAGACGTACTCTTGACTCTGCTCAAGGATCACTCTTCGTGAGCTCAGGTTTCCATAAAGAATTGGAAAATTATTTTAACTACTATTAAGTAGAATGGGTCACCAAAAATAATAAACAAAATAAAAGTGATTTATATTCTGTAACTGAAGTACAACTAAAGAACGTAAAATCTGCACTTCAAAGCAAAAAGTAGTCATATATAAGTGGTGCATTGAGACTTCCCTTGTTAAACAATATAAATAGAATGCTTTCCCTAGCGCTGCTGCTTAGAGTGCTGTGAGAATCTCCTAGAACAATCTATGTGCCTGCATTAGCTGACTGACATGACTTAGCAGGACGTCATCTCGTCAGCAGCATGTTTGAGAGAGTGTTCCCCAAGCCAGCGCTGAGGACGTAGACCAGCAGAAGGACAGACGGATGACATCACTTGAGTGTGGGATTCAGAATAACTGGCTGAGGGAAGAGAAGGAAAGATCCTTCACCCCTGATTCTCGCCAGCCCTGGCTCTGGGTCCTGGCAACATCACCATCTCACCCTCCCATGGCTAGGAGAGTTTGTGGAACATTCCACGTATCCAAACAAATGCTGTGTTCTTGTTTTCACTTTTTTTCCATTGAAGAGAGAGAGCCTGCGGGCAGCTCTCAAAGGTGTATGACCTTGTGGTTTCCAGATTCTGCTTCTCAATCTACAAGTCAGATCAACTTCACACATAAAGTGGTGGCAATAACTGCATGGCATATTTAAAAAAAAAACAAAATGTGTGCAATGTCCAGATCATATAAAATAAATATGCATTAGATACTTTTTAATTAATGCTATTATAATAAAATCTAAAATACTAAGGAGACATGATACTGAAGTTAGGTCCTAAGTATTGAATTTTCTAAGCGTTCTCAGATCTGTGCTAACAGGAAGCCGGAACACAGTTGAAGGAGAGCAGGTATGTATGTGATGGTGTGCAGAAAACCCTGGGTGGGAAAGCGGCGAGAGAAACCGAAGCATTTGCTCTGAGATGTGGCAAAATATAACCAGACTGGTATTATTGACTAGGTAGCAAGGCAAGTCCATGGGTCGATACACAGATCCCAATACATCGTAGTTCTAAATTAGTTCTGGTTCTGGTACTCTGTAAAGCAGCGAGACTATGGAGATACAAAAAGTAAGTTCAGAACTTGTATCAGTATCATTGATTCTAATCCAAAGATACTCTGCTATTCCATTATATTCACAAGGAATATCTGAATCCTGCAGCAGTAGCACGTTAGGGGAACTGCCTCTAAGAGTCAGAAGACGGCCAATGGCCACGCCAACACCTCCTCAGAGGAAAACACCTGAGCCCAAGTCACAGCTCAGCGTCCCGGTGTAGCATCACTTGCACAAAATCGGAAAATAAAGTAATGGACAATGAAATATCATTTCCTCAGCTATGACTGGAGGAATATTCACTGAGATGATTTTCCTGGAAGTCCCTGGTGACTTCCAGCAGAGATTCCTTTTATTGAAGATCTATCCAACATGCTAGACTGACCGCTCCTTTCCTTGACTCAACGGACAGTTTCAAATTAATTCTGGTTCTGCATGAAGCAGTGCAACAATGCTGATACAAATAAATAAATTCAGAACTGTATAGAATAAGGTTTTTATTTCCTTGCTCCCTGAAAGGCAGTATAGAAAGTCAGCAATATCTCTGTGAAAATAGTAAATAATCCACAGAAACCAAAGAACTACATAATATTAACACACAGAATCCAAACTCGCTGATTTATTCCAAGTATCTCCATAAGAGATACATTATAAAATGGGAGGGAAAACATTAAGACAAAACTGATTAAGAAATCATGTATGTTGTGTTTTTGGTTCCAAAAATTGCTTATGTGCGCAGGCGCCAAGACACACGCCGCACGCATGCACACACACACACACACACACACACACAATTTCACTAGATATACAAAGAAATACGCTAGGATATTCACAACTTTCATTTAGAGTTTAGTCACAAGTATAAGCATATTGATATGTAAATTGCTGTCCTTTAATACTGAGACACAAACTAACATGTCCATTCATACACAAACAGAAAAATCCGACTTTTCAAAGAAAAACACCAGATACAAATCCATGAAAATCAACATTCTGGCCCATAGGTAAAAGACTAAAGAAAAATAATTGGGGGTGGAGGTTAGGGTGGGAATAAAACGGTGCCTGAGAGCGTGGTTAATGGGAATACGAGCTTGCACAGCCTCACAGAAAGCAGTAAAATGGGGCCAGAACGCTAATACAGACATTAAGCCTCTTGCCTCACTTGTGGCCCACCCTCGCTCAACCCACAGAAGCTGGTGTCCTGCCCCCAGCACCTCCAGGGAGTGACCCCAAGCACAAAGCCAGGAGTATGGGGCTGAGCAACCACCTAACCAAACTCACCCCAACCTCTGCCAGACAAGCTTCAAAAATGTATGGCAGGAATCTGAAACGGCCCAGCAGTACTGCCCTCGGCCGTCTGACCAGAGGCAACATAAACACGATTCCCAAAGCTCTCCACACCGCCATCTTCTCTGCAGCTCAGCTCCTGAACCCAGAAAGTGACAGAAACAACTCACAGCCATGAGGCTGATGGAGACCCCAGGAGGGATCCCTGAGAGCAAAGACAGGAGGAAGCCCCGAGCACTGCGTGGTGTGGCCCCAGACCAGCCAAACAAACAAAAAACATGGATCGTGGGGGTATGGTTGTTAGTCCTGGGGAGGGGCGGGTGGGGTCATGTCTTCAGGAGAATGAGGTACAACTTCGAAGACCTTGCCTGTAACAGGACACCCATACCATCACTCCAGGAGAACAGAAGAATAGATCAGTGTACAACTTAAGTAAAAAAGTGGGCAACGTTTCCCATATTTAACCACGAAGAATAATTTTCACATTGTATTGGTACTTGGCTATGGTTAAAGATACTGAGTGAATTTCTCATTTCAGCGCCCTTCAAAGGTGACTGTAGGGTTTTATTTTTAACCGCACATATGTCCTCATACTAAGCACTAGGGGGCGAGCTTGCACCAGTTTTGGTGAAACGGTTTCACTCCATCAAGCAGCCTCAGCCCTGGAAGGGGTGTTACTGATTCACTGCTGATTCCTAATAAATGCAGCTTTAGTAGAGAGACCCAAAAGGGGAAATTTGAGCCAATACAAATTCAGCAAAGATGAAAGCATGACGTTCCAAGTCTTCAAATTCTGTTTTAAAATACAGTTTTAAAAAAGGGTCTGAGAGATAGCACATGGGTAGGGCACTTGCCTTGCACACAACTGGCTGGGTTTGATCCCAGCACCCCATAAGGTTCCTAGAGCACTGCCAAGAGTGATCCTTGAGCTCTGTACCGTGCAGCCACACCTATGTACTCGCCCTCATCCTCAGCCACGTGCGCTCATTCACACACAAGGTTTGGCTCACACGCACACCCATCACAGACACGCTACACAATCATATGCACACATATATGCATATTCATGCATGTGAAAATACACTCTTCCACCGGCACACACACTCTTCTACTGGCACCCACTGGCACACAGACCTGCCCACGCACTCACAGCCTGTTCTGTGTTCTCATGTGCATACGCACCGGAACACGCTCCCTGGAACTCCCCACTCACGTGTGCACACTCGCGGCCTCCAGCCTGCACACCTCGCACCACGTCAGGTGCACTGTGCTCAGACTCACTCACGGGCCCGCTCACGGCGCTCACAGCTTGGGTATGCTGGTCCCCCAGTCCGGAATGTCAGCAGCAGTGAGCAGGAACGGAGGAGCTTTCGTAGGGAGAAGGCGACATCCCTTGCTTAATTTCTCCAGTTCTGCTTCCACCTACCCTGAAGACAGTGACTGTTGCAAACCTCAGGCACTCCTGAGCCTATTACTTGGCCTGAGAGATGGGAGCGACACTTCAACACATTAGAAATAAGAGAACGGGGCTCCTATTGGCACAGTGCCTCAACACAAAGCCCAGATGTGCTCTTCAGTGATCATTTTCAGCCGTGCAGATAAGAGACGGCCCCTTGCCTTCTTGGGCCTCTGAGTCGAGCCCACCATTGGCCCCTGCTTTCCTCTCCTGTAGCTCCCCTTTCTGGGACCCCCTGACACTGTGCTCCCCAGCTCTGATTCTGACCTGAGACACTCACATCCCCAGGAGAAAGCCGTGGGCTGCTGGACGCCCATCACGTCCCCTCCCTACCCTCACCTCCCTTCACCCTCCACATGTCCATGACCCCTTACAAGGACACTCCCTGGGTCTGGGCAGGACAAAATCCCAGCATGGCTCCCAGTTCTTCCTGCCCACAACACAATGCCCAATGGGCCTGGTGCCGATCAGTCGGTCTCGCCCTCCACCACCCCAACCTTTCCCACGGGCCCCACAGACAGTCGGTCTCGCCCTCCACCACCTCCGCCTTTCCCATGGACCCGACAGACAGCAGCTAGAGGACCATTTTCCAGAATGAATCAGTCAGTGTTTCAGCCACTGGAAAAACCCTGAAGACACCCCTAAAAGAGTGTCAGGGGCGCAGGGCTGGGGTCCATGCCCAGACCTCCAGGTCTCTGGCGCCCAGGTGGACAGACCCCAACCAGGACAAACCACCCCAACCAGGGCGCCCATTTCCTCAGCAGGCCCCTCCTGTCACCACTTCATCCTTCTAGTCCTCGAGTTTTCCTCTTCTTGACAAGCCTTTGCCTCCTCTGACCAGGACCCAAGGCAGGCCGTGGCTTCCTTCCTGTTTTTCTGGACCACTCCACAGCTGAGTGGTGCCACTGACCTCAGTGAGCCCTTCCCAGTGCTATGGGCACGGAGGGCAGGAGGTAGTACCTTGGCTTACATCCTCACAGCAGACTCGGTTTCTAACCAAGAGCTAAAACTTTCTCAACTAATCTGAGGAAAGAAAATGTTGAAGGTTACTAAACACGTGACTATGAGCTTCTTTGAGGATCAAGACTTCAAAATCTGGATTCAGAGACTAGAATCAGGAAGATTCCAGGTCACAGGGCTGGGATCGCAAGTCGGAGGCCTGGGTTCAACTCCTAGGACCAGGGGCATGTTCTGGAGGGTCATAAAATCAACAACAGCAACAACCACAACAAGACATGTAGCTTCTTTTTTTTTTTTTGCATTATTCACAATAGCCAGAATCTGAAATTGATGACTGGATAAAGAAGCTTTGGTACATCTACACAATGGAATACTATGCAGCTGATAGGAAAAATGAAGTTATGAAATTTGCCTATAAATGGATGGACATGGAGAAGATCATGCTGAGTGAAATTAGCCAGAAGGAGAGAGACAGATATAGAATGACTGCATTTATTTGCATGACATAAATATATATGTATGTATTATGATACCAATATCCAAGGTCAAGTGAAACATGTATCAGGAGTTTTTTGTCAAAGGTGGAAATTATCACAAACGTGTGGGAGTCAGAGGCTAGGTAAGACAGAAAATGGAACAGTGTGCTAACAATTGTCGAAAGTACTAATACCAACCTAGAACTGAGCATTAAATACAGGCAAAAAGATACACATGACAACCCTTTAATGTATGTTCTGTAATCCATAGCCTGGAAGGGAAGGAAAAGAGAAAGAGAGAGAAAGGGAAAGAAATAAAGAACCTGCTATGGAGGTGGGCTGGGGGAAGGGGGAGGGAACCAGGGACATTGGTGGTGGGAGATGGGCACTGGTGGCGGGATGGGTGCTGGAACACTGTATGACCAAAACTCAAATATGAACATCTTTGTAACTGTCTATTTCAAGGTGGTATAATAAAATACTTATTTAAAAAACAAGACATGTAGCTTTGTGTTCACCTCATTTGGATCGTGTATCTTAGTTCTAGAAAAGGGGCAAAAGAGCAAATTGGTCAATAATGGCCCACAGTATTTTATTTTCCTCAAATAAGTGGAAAATTTTCCAAGCCACCACACCTGAAACTTCAAATGACCCTCATGCTGTGCAATTAGAGAAATGACATTTTATTTGAAAAATGCTGACCAGATTTGAAGCCAGAAATGGATTTTTGCTTCTTCTCTTCATCTCCTTTATCATCTTCTTATAGTTTTTTTTTGAAAAAATCAATATCTGCTTCTAAAGCTCTATGTTCCAATATGCCTTAGTTATCTATCAAAATATCCAGTGATGTCAAGGAAGATTTATTTAACTTCTTTTAAAAATATATATTCTACTCACAAATTTATATTGAATCTCACTCATACCTATTAGATCACCCCAATCTTCCTACTAAGGAAGATCATATGTTCTTACAGGTCCATACGATGCCCTGTAAGGAAAAGAGGAAATTTTTCCTCAGGAAACTGCATTCCACAGAGAAACAGCATTGCTTTGCTTCCACAGGGCATGAGCCATTTCACGATTGTCTTTCATCTTATTCCACGCAATTATTGTGCTCTGATTAGACCTGGCGTGACCCAGTATCAGACAGTGTCAATGATCATCACTGCAGCTACACCCGCTGGCAACTTCTTAGTGGTCTCTGCTTTATTATTGGAACTTGGGCAAGATGGGCTTGTTTTTGAGATTGATATAGACATATTTGCAGCTATTGATTAGGTCAGCTACAAAATATCCCCACAAACTACTATATTTGTTCGTTTGTGAAGCAGCAGCTTAAGACGGAATGGCAGCTAGAATCAAGCATAAAAGCAGCCCGTAACTGGAAAGGTGTGACTTTGTGGGCATAAAGCCCGGCCTTCACAGCAGTGACCTGCTACTTCCACTCCACCGGCAAACATGGGCTACTGACAGGGACAGACATACCCGACAGTAACGGTAAAGTCAGAATCAAGGTGAGAACCTTCGCAGATGGGACTTAGTGGAGCAGTCCAAGATGGGGGAGATGGGTCCAGAAGGGACCAATGTCGTCATGGGATCCGCTGAAGGAAGGTGGGAGAACACAGGGATGGAACATGAAACAGAGGCACAGGTAGAGCCATGAAGAGGAGCGTAAGGAGTGGCCTTCCCTCTAGGAGGAACAACTTCGGAGTCATGAGCTGGCGCAGGAGGGTTTTTCTCTCCACGAGGCGCACCACGTCCTCAGCCCAGAGACGCCAGCGTCAGAGACAGAACCTTCTCACTTCCATCTAGCACTAGAGCTATCTCTTGCTCTTGGGCCCTAGAATATTTATTTTTGAGTGGAATGGTTTGAGGCTCTTTATGTTCCTGGAGCAAGCAGGTGCCCTTGGGCTCTACTTGCATGAGACAGGACATATGGAGATGTTACTGGGGCCCACTTGAGCAAATCGATGATGAATGGGAAGACAGTGATACAGTGATGATGGTATAGAGTCATACATTCATCATGGCTTTAAATCTCTGTGTGTATGTGCCTCTGTGCTGTCTTATATGAGTCATTGAAGCAATTTCCATACCCAGTGACTCTAAATATACTCATCACTGGCTTATAATGTTAAAGGCTAAATTTTTACACTAATTGGTGAGACTCTAACTTTCAGCTTGTTTCTGAATTTTGACAGGTGGTCCTAAATCATCCTTCAGAACCTATACTTTTACCTGTTCACAGATTTTCACTCTATCACACTATCTCCAAGACAAGGTATTGTAGTATTATTGTTTTAAAACAATTAGCAGGGGGAGTATAATTTCTTGCATCTATTTGAATTTACGGAATTTGCTTACTCATGTGTAGAGCTGTTTGGTTCCTAAGTCAATGAGCATTTATGTAACTCTATAACTTAAAGTTTTCATATTTTTGCCCCATTTTGAAAAATTGTGCTCTACAACTGAAACTTATTCTTTGGAGGATAAAAAGTATTTGCTTCATTCCTAACACTTTGGCTGCAAACTTTCCTTGTTATTCATTTTATTTTTTCACATATGAATACATTTTAAAATCTTATGTATTTATAAATATGTTGCTCTTTTTTTTTTTTTTTTTTTTGCTTTTTTGGGTAACACCCGGCGATGCTCAAGGGTTACTCCTTGCTCTTTGCTCAGGAAATACTCCTGGCAGTGCTCGGGGAACCATATGGGATGCCGGGATTGAACCTGGGTCATCCACGTGTAAGGCAATTGTCCTACCCGCTGCGCTCTCACTCCAGCCCCATATGTTGCTATTTTATTTTATCCTTGCAGCATTTAACATGTTCTTGACATGCATGTTAGGAACTGAGCAAAAATGCAACACACCATGCACCACTTTGCTGAGCACAGTATATGGCATCTGGTACTTATGATTCAATAGAGCAAAGCTAAGGGAATATCTCCTCTATAAATTAACACATGGTCTTCATCCACAGCGAAAAACTAAATCATAATGATGAGCATGATTATCAGAAAAGCATTCAGTAATATCTTTGCCTCTGTTACAACGATTACATGGCATAGTGACCACAACTTTTCATGGTGAAATAAGGATCGAGAGTGATATAAAAAAGGCGTTTTCATCTTTGCAGTTCCACTAAGCTTGTATGTTTGCTTAAGCTCTTTCCAGGGGGAAAGCTAAGCTCTACTGCTGTGCACTGGTTACTATCGATCTTTCAGGGGTACATACTCAGTGTTAGAAAACTCTCTGCAGATGAAAATGTGTATAATCCCCCTTTGATCACAGCATATTTAGTTTATTGAGCTAATGTGGAAACTGTGTGTGTATTTTAAAGCGTCAGGGATAGAATGCAAAGTGTGGTCACTGGAGGCAGAGTGAGGTCAAACCATGTCCCAGACAAGGGAAGATAATAGTGAATACTGAAAAACAGTAAGTCACAGCAACAAAGAGCAAAGATTCTACTAATATACACAACTCCTGGGGCTTGGCGGGTGCTCTCAAAGTGACTTAGGCTTCCAACCTTGGACTTCAGCGGAGAATTTCCTCAAGTTAATGAGGCAGAGAGGGAGAATGTAGCACAGTGCAGTGATGTGGACAGGAGTCACAGGCTTGAGCAGCAGTGAATGACTGGGTGCGAAGGACAAGACACCTTCCTCACCGCTGCTGGGGTGAATCCACATTTACTGAAGGACGCATGAGCAGAGAACATCAACAAGGAAGAAAAATAAAACTTGGGGCTGGAGCAACAGCCCAGCGGGTAGGGCGTTTGCCTTGCACGTGGCTGGCCCATGCCGGCCTGGAGTTCCATCCCCAGCGTCCTATATGGTCCCCCAAGCACCGCCAGGAGTAATTCCTGAGTGCAGAGCCAGGAGAAACCCCTGAACATCGTCGGGTGTGACCCAAAAAGCAAAAAAAAAAAAAAAAAAAAGAAACTTTAGCGGGGGCTGGAGAGATCAGTGGGTAGGACACTTATCTTGCCTGTGGCCAATTCGGGTTTGATCCCCAGCACCCCATTATGGTTACCCGAGTCCTGTCAGGAGTAACCCCTGAGTGCAGATGCGGAGTAAGCCCTGAGCACTGTTAGGTGTAGCTCCCAAAGAAAATGAAAAAGAAAATTAAGCCTTATTGACACTAAATCAACAAAACAGTAATAGGTACCATAGCTTTCAGACCAGCTGATGCCAGCATGATTATCTTATTAAATTCCCTGCAATTTCATCTTTCTCCATAATCTATTCAGTTTTGGAACAGTTATAAATAGTTGACATGGAGTTAGAAATAGATTTATGTAAAATATGAAGTAACATGAATAGTGAGAGCAGGTTTATTCACTGCAGGAAAATCGCTAGCACAAAATAAGGGTATTAAAATGATTATTTGGATTATTGATGCATATCACCAATAGACAATTTGAGTGTTTTACTAAAATTCCAGGTTCTAAATGTGTGTCTTTCATTTTGTTGCCTGGGATGAACCCAGAGCCATGGAAGAGCCTAGCAAGCTATCCATGGTGTATTCGATATGCCCAAAACAGTAACAATAATGGACCTCATTCCCAACAACTGCAGTCATTACTGGTGCTTGCTCAAGCAAATTTGTTTAGGTTGAGGAAGAAGAGGTCCACTGGGAAAAAGGGTCAACACACTGATGAACAAAAACCAGACTTTAGAGGGAAACATTATTAGAATATACATATATTACATGACCACTCTAAATCAACATAATAGGGCCAGAGCGATAGCACAGCGGGGAGGGCATTTACCTTGCATGCAGCTGACCCGGGTTCGATCCCGGCATCCCATATGGTCTCCCGAGCACTACCAGGAGTAATTCCTGAGCAAAGAGCCAGGAGTAACCCCTGAGCATCGCTAGGTGTGACCCCCCAAAAATCAACATAATATAAATAAGAGCGACTTTGGTAAAAACCTCACTGCAAGAGAATTCCGTGTTCCTTTTTTATTGATGAATTACAAATAGCTTCAAACTCACTGATGTAAAACCACATCTATTAATCATTGCCCAATAATCTCAGATATTGGGCAGCTGAGGTCTCGCCTACTGTCTCAGCAGCAGCCTGACTTAGTCAAGTCAAGAACATGGGCACTTAGCTTATGCAAATGGTTGAAGAATCTACAGTTGGCTGGACCATGGGTTTGCCTGCTTGCCATCTGACATCTGGACAGGGGACAGTCAGGGACAAATAGCAGCACATTCTCTGCCCTGTGATTCCACGACATGAAACCTTAGGAAATTTAGGTTGCTATCAGAATTCTGTAAGACAGGTTTCGGTAACACAACTCCAATGTACTTGTGTGTGCAGCTCATCGTATATGGGGCTGGAGTTTAAGCTCCACAGGCTTTTCTCAGGAAGCTGTCTGTGTTTTCCCACTCCTAGCAAATTATGGAAAAGGGGAGTCCCCGGAGTAGAAAATGTTTTTTTTTCACATCTCTGTTCTGGAAGTGTCTGCTACTTATGAATCAAGAAGTAAGTGGTATGATGTTACTGTGGAAACAGAAGAGCAGGGAAGGTGCCACCTCAGGAATATCGAGACAAGCTACTACCTGAGCTACTTCCTTGTTCTCGTTACGACAGATTCAGGGAACTCAACAGAACCAGTCACTCATTTTGAATGGGCACATCTCACTAAAGTCTCCACTACATACAGTCCAGATTTGGTATACAGTTTCCTTGAGACACATTATGGATTTTCATATGCCCAACATTGAAATTATATTAATAATGCTTTTTAAATTTGTATTATTAGAAAAAGACTAAAGGCCTCATAAAAGTAATAAAAATACATAAAGCTGCTTTATTCTAGGCAATCTTAAACTGAGTAGAGTAAAACCATGCAGGCTTCTAATAATTACCGTGAGAATTGTTCAACGTGCTGTCTCTTTAACTAAAATCAAATTTAGTCTTCACACACATTTGGTTTCTCAAAAAATATCAAGCTTTTTTTTTAATTCAATAAAGTAGGTTAGTTACAATGACTGATATTATTATGCTAATATTACATCAAATAGGAGTATTATATCCAATATAAAATTAACTTAGTATCACTTCACTTGTATCACTTGTCTTCCCACTTCACTTCTATCACTTGTCTTCCTGTTGTTCATCAATTTGTTCGAGCAGGCGACAGTAATGTCTCCATTCGTTGGGGATGAGGTCCATTATTGCTACTGTTTTTGGCATATCGAATACACCACAGGTAGCTTGCCAGGCTCTGCGTGGCTCTGGGTTTATCCCAGGGGGCCCAGTTTTTCTCTATGTCAGACCATCAACCACCCAGGGCCCACAGGGCAGAGCCCTGAGTGTAGACAAGCCTGTCTCCTGTCTGCCACCTGCCAATTCTGCAGGGCACTGCAGTCACACCTGCCAACACCCTCGACCTTTGAATCCTTGACCAGAAGACAGTATTCTTCATATTCTTTTAAGATTCATTTTCTTTCCATTGGTTAAAAGACTTGGCCTTTGTGAAAAAGGAACAAAAGACAACCTTTGGGATACAAGAAAATTAAGGAGGCTCCCAAAGCTTTGTGATCAACCAGTCAAATTCTGCTTGCCTTTCCACGGGATCTTACTAGTTTATTGCCAGTAAGATTTTGCATGATAATAATTATACTAATTGAATAGCATATAATGATGCCATTCATATCTCAGAATACAGTTTGATGTAAGTAAGTATTTTGTATGTGTATTTGTTGGGGTCATACCTGGTGATGCTTATAGGTTTCTCTGGGCTCTGCACTCAGGAGATACTTCTGGGGGTGCTGGGGATCTTTGAGATGCTGGGGATTGAATCCAATCAGATGTAGGCAAGAAAGCACCTTACCTGCGGTGCACTTGCTCTGGTCACAGTAAATTTTTTTTTGTAAAATATAAGTCCAACTTTTGTACAATACAACTTCCTGTTGTGGCTTTTACTCACTCTTTCTTTCACCTTTTAACATATGTTATATGCAAAAAAAAAGACATAAAAATGTCCACTTGGAAAATTTTGATATTTGCATCCATGAATTCTCAGATCATTATGTTTCAAAACAGAAGCCCCACAATATGATCCCACGGCGACTCTCTCCAACCATCACCTGCAGAGGAACCTAAGCTCAGCGAGTAGAGCACATAAAACTAGGAGAAAATATTCTGTCTTAGGAGTGGCGCACCTTAACACCACCACTGCGGCAGGATAAAACCCCAGCATCCCCTGGGAGCAGCAGCATTAGACAGGGGGCCTCAGGCAACGGGGGCTTCTCCCTGGGTGCTGCTCCCAAATCCGCCAGCATAAAGTTAGAGTTGAGGGTTTTCAGGGGAAAGCCCAGTGTTTCTGGAATCTTTTCTTTTGTTCTTTTTTCTCTTTTGGTTTTAATTCAGAAAACAAATTAGGTTGGAACATTTTGGTCTCTTAGTTATCCTCTAGTCCCTGAAAATATCCTGTTTCTACCTTGAGCATTTTAAACAGACACTGTGATATTGTTGAATACTTTCTAATTATTTCTCAATAACTTCAGGCATGTTGCTGGCTTCCATACTGCCAAGAAAACTATCAAGGGTCAGAGGGATAGGACAGTGAGGGGAGCCGTTTGCCTTGCAAGTCCCTGACAGGAAAAATCTCTGACATTGCCGGTGTGACCCATAAAGCAAAACGATCACGATCAAGATCATGATCTTCCCGTTGATCATCTATTTGCTAGAGCGGGCACCAGTAATATCTCCATATGTCCTGTCTCATGCCAGTAGAGCCAGGGTCATTGGCTTGCTACAGGAACATAAAGAGCCTCAAACCATATATTAGGTCATGGGAATGACCTAATATAATTGTTACTGGAATTTGGCATATCAAATATAACACGAGAAGCTTGCCAGGCTTGCCGAGCGGGAGGCAAACTCTTTTAAACACCTCCAAATAAAGCATTTATTGATGAACCGGGCGGCCACAAGCGGCCGGCGCGAAGCAGGGCTGTGATGGGCTGGTCTGCTGGGTGGAGTTCTGACGAGAGGAAGTCCAAATGTGGAAAATGGCAGCGCCCGTGGAGTGAGGGGGTGGGGATGGTCTGGCTTGTTGTGAGGCTCTGCCGAGGTGGTGGGCCAGGGCTAGAACCCGCCATGCCTCCCAACTGCCTCATGAACGGCTGTGCACAGGGAGAGCAAGGAACAGCTCTGCCCCATGTCTGAGAGTCTCTGGACCCAGCATACCTGGGCCTGATTGAGGAAAAAACTCACCACCTCGGCAGAGCCTCACAACAAGCCAGACCACCCCCCCACCCCTCACTCCACGGGCGCTGCCATTTTCCACATTTGGACTTCCTCTCGTCAGAACTCCACCCAGCAGACCAGCCCATCACAGCCCGGATCATCGACACCCACCCTGCAGCACTTTTTTTCCTCAATCCGGCCCAGGTATGCTGGTCCAGAGACTCTCAGACATGAGGCAGAGCTGTTCCTTGCTCTCCCTGTGCACAGCCGTTCATGAGGCAGTCGGGAGGCATGGCGGGTTCTAGCCTTGGCCCACCACCTCGGCAGAGCCTCACAACAAGCCAGACCACCCCCCTCACTCCACGGGAGCCACCATTTTCCACATTTGGACTTCCCTCTCGTCAGAACTCCACCCAGCAGACCAGCCCATCACAGCCCGGATCATCGACACCCACCCTGCAGCAGTTTTTTCCTCAATCCGGCCCAGGTATAAAGCAAAAAAGAAAAAGAAAAAAAACTACCAAGGTGATTTCTTACTACTAGACACGAATCTTCTTACTGCTTTCACATATTTTCACTAGATGTACAGGAACATGAGCCTGACAGCAAGTATCACCCATCTGAATGGTAACAAGTTGAAGTTCACTTTTGGTCACATTATTTTAACCTTATCTTACATTGATTTTTATGTAAAAGGGCTCGGGATGGACCCACATACTTCTTCACATGTTTTCACTGGCTCATCACTTATTTACAGCCTTATTCTATCTTAAGGGTTAGCTTCACTCTTCTACGGGTGTATTGTCACAGCTCTCCACGGAGGTTCCAAAGCCAATGCAGCACAGAAACATCATCCCTCCAGATATTACTCCGCCTCCTCTATCTTACTTATAGGAGCTCTTAGTTTCATCAAGTCTAAGATTTAGTTCTGCTTTAGTTATTCATATGCCACATATGAGTGAAACTTCCGATCATCTTTCACTCCCTTCTTTCACAAACCCATGTACGTCAAGCCATAATTTTAGCATATAATGTAATTTTGTAGTTTCAGCCATTGCCCAAAAAAACAAAACATCATAACAAAACCGCATGGACCATGTGATATAGATTATGTATTCCCATTGGAGCTTACTGTAGCCTTTTGAGTTATTCATGGATAAATTCTATTATAAAACACATCATTCAAAAGAGAATGCCATCTACCCACTCGACAGGAACATAAATGCTAGGTGTTTTCCACAGACAGGAAGAATACTCCATTTCTTCTATTTTTATTGAGGTCCACTCACTGCAATAACTTCTGGAGATTATTTGCTTACTGTATAGAAGCCCTATGTTTGAGCTCAAAAAGAAATACATCCAATGGCATGGACAACTTTCTGTTAAATCAGAATTTTAAAGACTCAGAAATACTAATAAATATAGAGTTAAAAGGGCCCTAAGAAGTGGACAGTTCTTTTCCTTTGGAGAAGACATTTTCCTCCATAATTCACAGCTGAGGAAACCCATCCCCACCCATATGGAGTGAGGTAAAAATCAACCAACTGAAATATCACAGTTCTATAAGTAATCACTGTTTTTCTAAATTACAAAAGCCTTCCTACAACTCAATTAACAAATATTAATTAGACAATAATCTATACATATCATGACCCAAAAGATATCTAAGGTAGTAATCACGTTTGAACAATAAAAATATATCTAAGCTTCCTTCTCCTTTTCACATCATTACGTTTATGCATTTTCTTCTGCTGCTTCTGGGGAATTTACTCTCTGATGATACCAGAAACACACACACATAATAGAAATTGGGACAAAAAGAAACAAGAGAGGAGAAGAGGAGTTGTGAAATTATAATACTCTGTGCCTGGGGGACTGGGCGGGGCTGTAAGATATGAGAGGTGTTACAGAGCTTCCAATGTAACAAAAGGCACAGATGAGGAAGTACTGGGGAATTGCTCACAGAGGCACAACTTGGAGAATTCCGAACTGGGAAGGTGGGGAGAACCACAAGCCAGATGTCTTCTTTGGACTTGGTATAGCCCTAGGCTCTCTACACTAGACCAGAGACTTTCCAGGAAAGAACGGCTTTCCAGAGACTATCTGGACCTAAATGGCTGGACCATTCACTGCACATTCCTTAACGCAAGTAACTAATGCGTAGATACTATTGACCATATTATAAAAGTTTTAGCTCATATTGAGTTTGAGTGAAATAAACTTATTTAAATAAGTTTAATTAAAATGAATACCTAGGAAATACAATCATTCTATTAATCTTTACATGAGCTTAAAACAAAATTGTTCATTTCAACTGATCCCTATGACGTTTTAGAGTATAGTTTTGATAAGAACTTACAGATTCTGAGAAAGTTTCAGTCTTGACTATACCGTTTAAGACAACACTATCTCCATTATCTGCGTCATTGAAATGATGCATCAAGCATACCAAAATGCAACAAAGGTGAAGGAATTGAATTGAGCCCCCTCACCAAAGCAGTGATTCAATATGGTTGCAACCAGAAATATAAAATCAAGATACTCTAACAGTCTGAATTTGTTTATGTTCTAGTAGAGAATATGCTTGTTTTTCAGCCAAATACGCTGCTGGAATAAAAATGTACTCAAGCTAACAGTTTGATCAAGTACTAAAATGACGGACTTGTCAGCAATTGCTGTTTTACGTCTGCTTAAATTCCGGATTTCTTCGACAGTTCCTATGATAGCAGTAAGATTTAGTGAGCTTCAGAAACATGCATTACTCCTGGTGCCCTATAAATTCAACTAGGTAATTGGGAAAACATTTAAAGCCAATATGCTATTTGTTCATGCTATAAAATAATTATATAACACACAACATTTATGGATTGAAAAATATTGAAGCTTGCCTATCACTGCAAAATCCTTGAAATACAAAAACAAACTTCTTATATCTCATATTAAAATGTAGCTTAAAAATATAAGGTATTTACAACTAAACTTCCTTGGATTACTTTATATTTGTATAAATTTATTAAACATGAATTATTCAGACCTTCTAAAGAACATTCCAAATATATCTATTAAAATGAGTCACTGTTTGTTAGAACATAATTTTCCAAAATCGCTGTACTTAGCACATAACTCTGGACATCAGCCTTTGTGCCGTTTTCAATATTTTCTGAAATTTTTCTGACTCTCTTCCCAAGTAATTATTTCTCTTCGCCTAACCTCAGTTGGAACTGTGTAGTCACAGAGCTACTTAAAATAAATGGTTTGCAAAGGAAGCTTACTAAAGAGAACCCACCCATTCCACGTATGTAGACTTTGAAGATTAAAACCCAAACGTCATCCAAAGAGGTTGCATCTGTCTCATACACTTGATAAGAAGGAGAAGAGTGAAACCACAGCAGAGAAACCTCATCATCCCCGCTGAAGAGGGGTACTGTCAGAAGCACCGCTATCACGCAGATGCCAAAATAAGTCATCACAATCGAGTTTGGAATCCCTCCTGTCACTGTCAGCAGATAAAGGGAAGGAAAATGCAGTGATTTTATAGCACCTTATCAATGCCCAGCTGTGCTCAGGCTGCCCGAAGAAAACACCATCAACCACTTAAGGGACATGCATGAGACCACACGGTTGAAGGACAGTCAAGAGCAGAGACTCTTACGTTCTTGGAAGGATGTGAAGAGCATCTGGAAGCGGCTGTTCCGGCTGCCCCGTCTGCCCACATGCGGATGGCGCCCAGCCCCGCGCGCAGCATGACGTCATTCGCCACGGTGCTGCAGAACTTGGCTTTCAGGTCCTCCACGGAACTGCTCCCCATCATACACTGCCACAAAGTTCCTTTTGCATTCATTGGAATTCTGCATCTCATAGTCCAAGAAGCGTAAGTAAATCTGTGAAACAGCCACAGAAGTATAATCATTGTCCCAAATCAAAACAGGAAAGCACTTCAGCAAGGACCACACTCCCCTGCTCCTTCAGGCTCACAAGACAGTCCTGATTGCAATCAATCATTATTTTCTCTCCGTGGAAAGCAGGAAGGAAAAATGGATGAATGAGAGCAAATCACATTCAATAATTCTTTTTCAAATGCTATTCTTTCTTCTAGTAAGCATGCCATTTCCTCTAGCTGAGTTGCTTGGCCCAAATGTCACTTCTTTCTGCTCAGAAGTGACTTGGAATCAGTTATTAGTTTGGCAACAAGCTCTTTTCCTTGGATCAGTACTACCATGTTTGAGAAGTCCTGATGCATCCCTTAGAAAGTATCCTGGTTTCCATTATTTCCAAACAGTCTGGAAATTAGCACCAAAGAAAACAGAAATCAAATCTAATAATAGTCTCTGACTTTATTTTCTTAAAATTTTTCTCATTGTTTTATCTTTTTAAGTAGACTGACTATATTTTGTAAAAATCTGCTAACCCATGAGCATTCTTGCCATAATTAGAAGCGCCTCTAAATATATAGACATAAAGTTAAATATCTAGTTAATAAGCAAAATTCACAATGAACCAAGTTTGTGGGACATTTTAAAATACACCCAGCAACTATATGAAGTTTCTTGTGATATTTTTTATGAAGGAATGTTATTTTGCCTGGTTTATGTTGCCATCATATGTGAGACGCCTCTAATGCCGTCATTTATAATCAGAAACACCTTAGAATTCTATTTTATGACTTACACACATTGCCTTACAACATACAGATGTGAATCAGAAATCATGCACAATTCATTTAGGCAGAGGTAAGTCCAAACCCAACCGTTTCCCATTCCATCAGCAGCACTGCGCTCTGGCTTCTTGCTTGGTCCCAGCCCGTACTCAGGACACTGGAGAGATGTTCCAGAGTCACTGAAGGAAGCTCACCTGGCTTCCACCCCAAGAACACGAACTCATCCATGTGAAAAGTTGCGTGTATACCTACATTCACTGCAGCACTAAGTGCAATAGCCAGAATAAGGAAAGAGTCAAACTGCCCAATGACAGAAGAATAATGAACCTGTGGAATATATGCACAGTGCAAGTTAGAGCATCTGAAATCTGCTCATTTGCTATAGCTTGAGCAGAACTGTAGGGCAACATTTTAAGCACAGTCAGTCAAAGGGAGGAAAACAAACGCAGATGACTTCACTCCCTATGGCATGCAAACACAACAAGGGAAGGCAGGGTGTGGTGATCAACCTCAATCGAAAACTAAAATTACCGAGCAGTGGTGGGCAGGCGAGCAAGAGGAAAGATGAGGGTGACAGAGACAGTGGTGAGGAAGTTTGATAGCGCCTGTGGCACGGAGGCTCAATAAAACTGTGCAGTCTGGGGCCAGAGCCAGGATAGGGTTTTCCTTGCATGCATCAACCTGGGTTTGATCCAGGCATCCCACATAGTTCCCCTGAGCTTGGCCAGGAGTAATTCCTGAGCAAGTTAGGCTTAATCCCTGAACAGGAGCAGGACCCAAACATCCCTGCTTCCTTCAAAGAAATCTGAGTGATTTAACAATAGTGTAACTATTTTCCCTGAATAACAAAAAGGTGATTTAAAACAAGAAACGAGGGTTGTAGAGATGTAAATCCATGGAATCTGGGAACAGACACTCCGTAAACGTGCAGTGACAGCCAGTGCTGGGAAGCGTCTGCAGTGACCATCTCACAGCTAACCCCATGTGTGTGACGTTCTCCCAAAAAATGAAACCTGCACATTACTTCCCCATAATCACCAGGCTGTGGACATAAGAGGAATAAATTAAAGGCATGCTTTTGCATGCTTTCAATTTCAAATTCACCTTTTCCCATTCCATATTCATTCATTCCTATTTCATGAACTGCTAATCTTGGGTTTTCCACAAGATCCAATATCAATAAATTTTAAAACTTGACTTATGCAATAGAAATACACTTCTGTTCATGCATCAATGATCCGATTGACTGGAACATGAATCTTTATGAATTTTATCTTCAAAACAAGCTGATTTTTTATCTCCAGGGACTCTCCTATATTTTTGCCATCTCTAACTAGTCTGAAAATGCCTAAGTCCAAACCTTCCATTACATTTGCCTGGCCCCTGTCTAAAGTTAAACCTCTGAACAATAGCTCTAGTCACTTGTCACTTTGTCTTCCTGTTGTTCATCGACTTGATCAAGTGGGCACCAGGAATGTCCCCATTCATTGGGAATGAGATGCATTATTGTTACTACTTTTGGCATATCGAATACACCACGGGTAGCTTGCCAGGCTCTGCTGTGACTCTGGGAACAACAGCTATAGTATCCATTCTAAAGACTTGAACTGATTTTTCAAGATTTTAAGCAATTTTCAAAAAATTGTCGAAACCCTCTAAACTGGTAACATCTCATCTTTAGACACTTGAGTTAAAATATCGTACTGGGCCTGGAACACAAGGGTCTGCTTTAGGAAGTAGAACCAACGATATTCACCTTAAAAGATTTCACACATAGGCCTTTGAAAACTTTGATAAAGATTTATGGAAAGAGAAGAGGCAGATAACCTTACCAGAAGACAGAGCATGGGAGAAATCTAGTGAACTAAAAGTAACATGGGCACAGCCTTTACTTGGAAATCTCTTTCCATGAAACTGCACCAGACCATCCTACTGAAAACACAATTAAAATATAAACAGAGAAACCCTAGATATTTTCTAAGACAACTTGCTACATGCAAGAAAAAATCAAATATATATTTTTAATTTCAAAAACTGTGTAACAAATCCAATATAGTTTATTAGTTCTTCAAATCCTAATTTTCAGTCAGCTGGAGCGATAGCACAGTGGTTAATGCACTTGCCTTATACAAGGCTCCCCCTGGTTCCATCCCTGATCACATAAGATCTCCAGAGCCCCTCACCCCACGAGGTGATTCCTAAGTTTGGAACCAGGAATAAGCATTGAGCACTGTGTGCCTCCAAAGCAATCACTGTATCACTGTATCACTGTCTTCCCGTTCATCATCGATTTGCCCGAGCGGGCCCCAGTAACATCTCCATATGTCCTGTCTCATGCTAGTAGAGCCCATGGCATCTACTTGCTCCAGGAAACATAAAGAGCCCCAATCTATTCCGAATGAGGTCTATAATTGTTACTGGTATTTGGCATATATCAAATACAACACGGGTAGCTTGCCAGGCTCTGCCGTGCAGGTAGCATACTCTTGTAGGCACCTCTAAGTCCAGCATTTATTGATGAACCGCGCGGCCGCAAGCGGCCGCGCGTGAGCTGGGCACTGATAGGCTGGTCTGCTGGGTGGAGGTCTGACGAGAGAGAAGTCCGGATGTGGAAAATGGAGGCCCTCATGGAGTGGGGGGTCTTCTGGCTTGTTGCGAGGCTCTGCTGGGATGGTGGGCCAGGGCTAGAACCCACCATCCTCCCGGCGCCTCATGAGCGGCTGTTCACAGGGAGAGCCAGTAGCAGCTCTGCCCCATGTCTGCGAAGTTTACCACCGTAATCCAATATAATGAAAGAACTCTCGCTCTGGTGAGAACTTGGACCATACAAGAGAGCCCATGTCTCCCACCAAAGAGAAAGGATCTCAGCCGAGAGGAGTCCTACCCAAAAGAAGGGGGAAAAAGCAATAAATAATTCATTTAAATAGCAAATAAACGTATTTGAGAATGGAAAGGAACACTGCTAGGAATAAGTGAAAACACTATTTTTGAGTCTGATACGGTATGTGGCATCTCTTCAGTGATTTTACAAGGTTGTAAAACTAATCATCATGAGATTTGTAAAACTACAATCATTTTCGCGTGGAAAGACAGACCCTGGAGGAACGAATGTATTTGCTACAGAAAACAGATAACCGGAAGGCTTGTTCTATCCAACACCCAACCACATACGAGATTGGTTTTTAAATTCTCACACCGGCTTTTCCAGAAGGAGCTTTGTACTTTTCAAGAAAACAAAGTGCAACACAAATTCATAAATATATGAATACCAAAAAGTGAGTCAAGCCCTTTCCATTTTCCTAAAGGAGCAAGGAAACAAGGTGAGCATGGAAATATAAATAAGGGTCTCTAGAAAAATCAATCTGTTCCTTTTATGTAAACTTCCCCATAGACGTTTATGTTTTGTCTCCTGGTGCTGAGGAAGGAACTGGGGCTTCTTCAGACCTAGGAGACTTGAGCTCTATCAATGAGTCACATTGCATCATGCCATTTTCTTTAAAATAAAAAAAAATATATATATATATATGATTATGGAAGAACACTGCTCCCATGGCGGAGGCTCTGCGTGGCTTCTTCATTGGGCTGTTGCCACAAAGGCCCAGCTTTGCTACCACTCTGCCACCCTGGCATGCTGGGTGCCCACTGATGGCCACGGACCGTGTAGACATAACGGATCTTCTCCTAAGACCAAATGTTTTTGGTGAGCAAGTGAACAGATGAAGCCCTTGGCTTTGTTAGTCTGCTTATGAAGCATCTTTCTGTTCCTTACCTTCATTTTCTTTAATTATTTAAGAAAGATTTATTTAAAAGCATTCTGAAGGATATTACCAAAGCTTTACTAAGTGCAGAGCTTTTACTGAAAAAATGCAGCTCACCAGAAAAGTAGCTTGACGGCAGTCTACTATATAATATATGTATCAGGAAAATAATTAAATTTTAGTATCACTTAAGTGACCCTTTCAAGCTTAAAACATGTATCATAATATCTCCAAGGGAAAGAATTACCTGAGGGAGGTGTTTGTATGGGGAAAAAATGACAGAAAGCATTTAGTCTTTCTGAAGAAGAAATAAAGAAGAAACGATAAACAGAATAATATATAACTCCAGTAAAGTAGTCAGATTACAATCTCTCCTCAGTGAATCATTTTGATGCATTCTTCTTTCTAATCAATTGAAAAGAGTTTGAGCTGACAAAATGATTTATTAAACAGAGCACTTGAGAATATATAAGCAATGTCTACTAATATCTATCTCCCAAATCACACAAAAATAAGGAGCAAAAACCCTTTTCTATACCTTAAGCAAGTCAATCTTTGTTTTGCTTTTTGAGCTATACCTAGTGAAGCTCAGGGGCTTACTCCTGGCTTTATGCTTTATGCTCAGATCTCATTTTCGGCAAGACTGGGGTGACCCCCTGTGGTGTGATATCAAACATGAACTGCCCGCAGGCTGCCTGACATGCTGCACCATCTCCAGCCCCTGCGAAAGCAAACACTTTAGAGCAACCCTTTGACCTGGCTCCTCCCCACAAGTAATAGCCTTCTGCCTACAAGAGAGAGCCTTCTGCCTACAAGAGAGAGCCTTCTGCCTACAAGAGAAATAGCCTTCTGCCTAAAGAGAGAGTCCATAGAGTTTTTATAAGCAGGTGCTATATAAAAACTCTATGGACTCTGCATGTCATTTTCAACAGAGCTGCAGAAATTTACAGTCCAAAAAACTTGACTTTTTTCATGTCCACGTTTTCACCACATCTGTTTGCTTTTACTGCATACAGGTCATTCTCATCAGAGGAGGTGATAGCTCATTGTGACTTGCATTTCCCAAGCAAAGTGGTACTGAGTATTTTTTAGCTATATGAAGATCTTTTTTAATGTTTTATTTTTTATTTATTTATATGTTAAACATTTATGTATCATCTGTATGTCTCCTCTGAAAACTCTTTTGAGGCCTTGCCACCATTGCTTTTTGGATGGGGCCACTCTATGAACACAGCAGAACCACCACGACACATTTAGCTAAAGGCTCTGATACTCTCATTTGGATGGAGATCTGAACACCTATGATTCTAGTGCATTATTCACTTCATTATAACTTTGTATTATATATAATATTTATAATTAAATATATCATATAATATAATATAACATATGATATATGGCATAAATAATATATTATACATACTACATTATACATTATATATTATATATTATATATCATGTATCATATATTACATATTATATATTATATATTACATATTACATATTATATACAGTTATAATGTATTGTAACTATAATACATTATAACTTTTAAGTTTCATTAAACATTTTCTTTAAAACTTCCTAAATGTTTTATTCTGTTAATACAATTTTGGTCACATTCTCAGCTGATACTAAGAATGGGGCCCATCATTAAAACCCTCAAAACCTACCATTGACAGCCAAAGAGATGGTCCAAAGGGCTGTCTGATGCAGGACTGACAGATTTGATCCAAAGCACTGTATGGCTCCCCAAACCTGGCTCTCCCAAACAGCCTGGTCACTGGAATCCATCACCAGTATCACACTGTGTTCACTCTATTTACTGATTCCTTGATAACAACAATGCACACACACACACACACACACACACACACACACACACCCGTCAAACTGCTTTAAGCCTATTCCGTGGTTTCTACCCAGTATCCGTAGGTCTATAGTCCATAGAGGAGTATGTGGTTTAGACTGTGCTCACTGTTAAGCACTTGCTAGACTTAAAACCAAAGCTCTTGTTACCCAGTGTGAGTTCTGTGACTTCATGTGGAAGATAAAGTCAGAGCCACAGAAAACAGCAGATTTGTACCTCCATTGCTAATGGATGCTTCCCTTTTTCCTCTTTTCCCCAAGAAAACTTTTGCTTCACAACATGGCACAATCACCATGCAAAAATAGTGATGATGGAAACTACTCAAATTTGCTACTACCATGAATGAATCAAGAAGTTTGGTGGTATGTATAAACAATATGGAAAACTATACAGCTCTGAGGAAAGAAAGAACAAGAACATGCAGTGTGCAGCAAAATGATCCACTTGATCACTTGATTACTTGAATCCCGTTATTCATCGATTTGCTCGAGTGGGCACCAGTAACATTTCCATTGGCCCCTATCACGTGCCAATGTAGCCCAATGGCATCTGGTTGATTCAGGAATATGAAGAGCCTCAAACCGTTCCTTCAGGATCTTGACAAGGAAGTCTGACCATCTTGTAGGTGGGTGGCCACATGATCTTTTGACATCCCATGATATCCAGTTGGTAACAGCTCTAGTCCAGCGGTCGTCTCCAAATCGCATTACATGTCCAGCCCATCTGATTTTTTGATGCCTTGGCAACACGAGACAGCGTCCCTGATTCTGGAATAGCAACGGAGGTCAGAACTCCGGATTCCTTCTCTCACTTGAGCGAGGCATGATATTCCAAGCATAGCTCTTTCGATTCCTCTCTGGGAGACCCGAATAGCATTCTCATCCTACTTTCGTAGGGCCCAGGTCTCTGAGGCATATGTTAATGCAGGGAGAACAGTGAAGTCAAAGAGATGTGCCCGGAGCCAGAGGTTCTTTGTCCTTTTAGCTATTTCTTCAATGCCTTTGAAGGCATTCTATGCCACTCTCTTCCTCCTGCGCAGCTCGGGTTTTAGGTTGTTCATCATGTTGATTTCACGACCTAGGTAAACATAACTGCTGCATTCAGAGATGTTCATTCCATTGAGAGTGAATGGGGTCTCTGGAACTAGTTCATTTTTCATAAACATAGTTTTCTTTAGATTCACCTGTAGACATATCTTTCCACATTCTCGGTCGAAGTCAGCCAGCATTTGTGCCGCTTGGCTAATGTTTGGTGTTATTAGAATGATGCCATCAGCGAGCGGAAGTGGTGTAGTTACCGACCATCTATCTTCACTCCCATTCCTTCCCATTCTAATTGTCTCATGATGTTCTCGAGGGTGGTGCTGAAGAGTTTTGGTGAAATGGTATCACCCTGTCGAACCCCTCTTTTGACATCAATGATCACTTCTTTGTAGAATGGTGAGATCCTGGTGGTGAATCCGTAATACAGCTCACGAAGGATCTTGATGCATTGGGTTTGAACACCCTGTTTGGCTAGGGCTTCGATGACTGCTTCAGTCTCCACAGAGTCAAAGGCTTTCTTTAAATTTTGCAACGTTAAAAATTCTAATTTTTTTTGCTTATTTATTTGTGGAAGGTAACACCAGCAATACTCAGGGGTTCCTCCTGGCTCTGCACCCCAGGAATTACTCCTGGCGGTGCTCTGGGGACCATATGGAATGCCGGGGATCGAACCTGGGATGGCTGCATACAAGGCAAATACCTTAACTCCCTGTGCTATCGCTCCGGCCATGCAATATTTAAAAATTACTTGACAAGCTAACACCTTGCACAAAAATCAAACAAAATGGATTAAAGACCTCAATATCAGACCTGAATTCATAAAGTATATTGAAGAAAATATAGGAAAAACCCTCCCACGACATTGAAGCTAAAGACATCTTCAAAGGTGAAACACCATTAACAAAGCAACTAGAAGAAAAGATAAACATATGGGACTACATGAAACTGAAGAGCTTCTGCACCTCAAAAGAAACAGTGACTAAAATACAAAAGGCAATCCACAGAATGGGAAAGAATATTCACCCAATACCCATCGGATAAGGGGTTAATATCCAGGATATAGCAGGCACTGGTACAGCTATACAAGAAGAAAACAGCCAACCCCATCAAAAAAATGGGGAGAAGAGATGAACAGAAACTTTGACAAGGAAGAAATTCGAATGGCCAAAAGGCATATGAAAAAATGCTCATCATCACTAATCATCAGAGAGATGCAAATCAAAACAACAATGAGATACCACTTTACACCACAGAGACTGTTCATATTCAAAAGGGTAAAAGCAACAAGTGCTGGCATGGATGTGGGGAAAAGGGGACTCTCATACATTGTTGGTGGGAATGTCGACTTGCACAACCTTTCTGGAAAACAATATGGACATTCCTCCAAAGACTAGAAATTGAGCTCCCTTTTGACCCAGCCATACCACTCCTGGGAATATACCCTGGGAGGTCAAAAACACACGCCAGAAACACCATCCCTACTTTTATGTTCATAGCAGCACTATTCACAATAGTCAGAATCTGGAAATAACCACAGTGCCAGAGAACTGATGACTGGATAAAGAAACTGTGGTACAGCTACACAATGGAATACCATGCAACTGTCAGGAAAAAATGAAGTTATGAAATTTGCCTATAAATGGATGGACATGGAAAGGATCATGTTGAGTGAAATTAGTCAGAAGGAAAGAGAGACACATAGAATGACTGCATTTATTTGCATGACATAAATATATCAGGTGGTCTTACCAAAAGTGGAAATTACCACAAACGTGTGGGGAATCAGAGGCCAGGTAAGATAAAGAAGGGAACATGTGTGAATAAATGTCAAAAGGGCTGATACCAACATAGAACTGAGCATTAAAGGCAGGCAAAAATGCACATGATGGCTTCTAAGTGTATGTAGTGCAACCCACAATGTGTAGGAGAAGGAAGGGAGAGAGAGGGAGAAAGAAAAGAGATAAAGAATCTGCCATTAAGGCAGGCTATGGGGGGAATTGGGGACATTGGTGATGGGAAATGGGCACTGGTGGAGGGCGGGGTGCTGGAACACTGTGACCAAAACCACCAAACATGAACAACGTTGTAATTGTGTATCTCACGGTGGTATAATAAAATGTTTAATTAAAAGAGATTAAGAAATTACATGACAAGCAAAATGTCTTTGCCCTCGATTCAAGGTGGCTCAGATTAGTCTTGTAGATGTAAAGATAAGGGTTTTGTCTCTGCTGCACTGTCTTCAATTGACTCCTTACTAGAAATTTGATACTCCTTACTAGACACAGAAATCTCAGAGTTCTCCTTAAAAAGCGTTCTAAGATATCTTTAACCAAACTTAATTAAACTGAACACAATCTAAAGAACCACAATCTATTATTTGTATGAGCCTTTTGTTTTTTTTCAGAATTGTTATTCTAATGGGGGCTTACTTCTATTGTCTTTAATTTGAATTTATTATGTTCCTGTAAGCAGAGAGTGATATTTTTTGGTGACAGTAAAAATGAATCAATTAATGACCAGAATCTTCTGGGAGATATTAGGCTGAGATCAATTGCTAAAATAACATACAACGGAAAGATGATCTGAACTTGGCCAAACATATATTTGCTTGTAAATTATCTCACACTCCAGAATTTGTCATTATTTGAACAGAATGCATTAAGGTTTACATTTAATAAAATGTATCTTCCTTTACAGGAATATGGGAAATTTTACGTATTTGAGATCCTAGTATTCATGAGTCCCTTAGACATAGCAATTTACAGGAGTGGTATATTTAAAAACTGTCAATCTATCAAAAACTAATGAAAAAGAGCAACTTCTTTTCTCCTCTAAACAGTCATATTTGTCTAATATTTATTTAAAGAACCCTTATAGAATAACATCTTCCTAAGCATATCTTAATTCATTTTTTTATTTTTTAAATTCATTTTATTAAAACAATTTTTTATTATGGGGCTGGAGCGATAGTCCAGTGGTAGGGCATTTGCCCTTGCACCCAGCCAACCCAGGTTGGATCCCCGACATCCCATATGGTCCCCAGAGCACTGCCAGGAGTAATTCCTGAGTGCAAAACCAGGAGTAACCCCTGAGTATCACCGTGTGTGACTTAAAAAAAAAGCAAAAACAAATTATTATAAGTATATCTTAATTTAAATTTTTAACTTAGGAAACATTTTATAAATTTGTAATTCTGTTTCTTCTTTATGGAAAAGTAACAATCAGGTATATTGACTATGCAGATGTTTTTATTCAATGTTTTTGTTATTATTTGATTTTTATTTGTTTATTGGTCCATACTTTTAGTGTTCAGGGTTTACTCCTGCCTCTGTCCTCTGGGGGTAACTTTTCAGGGGACCACATGGGAGCTGGGGATAAAACCCAGGTCTGCAGCATTCAGACAGGTATCTGTATGATCCCTTTGACCAACATTTGGGCTTTTCTTTTTTGTAAAAAAAGGCAATAATAGAAGCAGGCAGGAGTAGGAAATGTAATATAAGAGCAAATTATGAAAAGAAACTTACCTATTACTGAATCTACTTAAAAGTAAGCAGGAACCTTCACTAAATACGGTGCCCAAAGCACAGCAGACAGAAATGTCTGACCTTCATTCCATATCTCATTATTTGAGACATTCTCCAAGATATAAGAATGAAATTTGAATAAGACCTTCCTTGGATCCTGGTGAAGGTGAAGTTAGGAGCAAGAAATAGACACATGGTGAACAATCAAGTTTGGACTGTGCCACAGTGAACATAGAAAGAGGCCAAACCTACCTAGGCCCTGTTTGCAGGCAGTGCCTAGAGCTAAAATTTGAGATCAGGTGATCTAAGCAGGGCTGAAAGTGCTTCTTCACTAGTCCAACCATTGCACTTAACACAATCCTTCCTCTTGTCCTGTCGTTGCTATGACAGTAGTTCAGACATAATCTTTACAAAAAACAAGTACTATAGGAGATTTACTGAAATAAATTGCAATCTGTTTTGTTTCATATGATTTCAAAATCATAATTGGTTTTCCTAATCTCCTAACTACTGCTAATTCTAGGTTTCCATAACCTTCAGCCACCTCTTATGAATGTCTTGTGTCTGGTTTAGAAAGTAACTCCAGAAGTGAAAAGTAACAGGAAGGCTTGCTGTGGTGTCAAGCAAAACATAAGCAGGGGGCTGGAGTGATAGCACAGTGGGGAGGGCGTTTGCCTTCCACGCAGCTGATCCCGGCATCCCATCTAGTCCCTGAGCACTGCCAGGAGTAATTCCTGAGTGCAGAGCTGGGAGTAACCCCTGAGGATCAATGGATGTGACACCACAAAAAAAAAAAAAAAAAAGGAAAAACATAAGCAGCAGAAACTAACTACTATTCAGATGGGCAACATAGAGATGTCAATACTTTAGGTGAATAAATTCAGATCTTTAAACTAATGTCAATTCCCAAATTTTGCATTAGTATACTTTAAATATATTTTCTATCCTATATATTTCTATTCTATATACTTCTCTTTTCTCCTGAGATTCAGTTGCACTTCATATTATTTGATACTATGTCACATTTACTAGCCTGTGTTGATATTATTTTAATATTTTTTCCTTTTTAGAGAAATGATTTCTAATTATTTGCTTTCCTTTTTGCAATCTTAAGTCCACTCTGTAAATATCCCCCTTCAGATACCATATATTCCATTATAATTTTAATTTTATTGTTTTATTTTCTTGATGCTTTGCTATAAGTTCACCTTTTATTACTACTCCCTTCTTTAATACATTGAATATATTTATAGCTACTCCCTTTTGTATATGTCTTTACTTCTGGTCTTCATTTCCTTTTGTTCCCCAAAATACTTCATTCTACATTTTTCAAATGTAATTCTTTGATGAATTCATTCAACTTCGAATTATGGGACTAGTGTCAGTATGACTGATAAATTACTGCTCAATTCTTATCCAATCCTTAGGGTTGTTAACACATGTATCTGTATATTGAAATTATACAATGCAGGATAGGAACTTAATCTTTTTAGGGTATATACTAAAATGCAATAAAACTCCAATTTTCCTAGACATTCTTTGTGACTGTAGGAAGCAGTGATTGTTTAAAAAATTTAAGACAATTCTGAGGTAGCAGCATTAATAATATCAGGTGAGATATTTGTTATGAAGTGTAGACCTTACAATATGGTGGGAACAAATTATATCATCCAAGAAAGGAGTTATCTTTACATCTATTGTTTGGTTTGAATTTAGCAGATGTGATATAAGATAAGAAGATAAGAATGATATAAATGGCGGTAAGACAGGGGAAAGGAACCCCTAAAGAGAAACTGAATTGAAAGCCACTTAGAACACACATCCATCTCTTGTTGCATACAGTCTTGAGACTGTGGGTATGAGGAAATAGTTCTGCCAGCACAGAGCAACGCAGGCATCTGAGGTAGAATGCCCAGTTTCTAAAAGAATAAACCAGGAGGATCAAGGGGAGATTACAGGTGTGTTTGCTGCCCGCACCAACAAGGTAGACCAGCACCTCCTCAGGGATGCTCGGTCAAACAGCAGGTTCCCTGCCCACTTCAGCCTTCAGTAAGTGCAGAAATGTTGTTTTTTCACTCCTGCCTTCCAGTTGTTTCACAAATTCCTCTGGTGACCAGCCTTAACCTGGAAGCATAATGGAAATGAAAAAACTATAAAAAAGAGTTTCAGTTTAACTAGCTTGAAACTGTAGAAATTCTCCATAATGTCTACCTCCAGAGGATTCCCGGCATCTTCCACAGAAAGATTTACATCTAATTTTCCTCTATTCTAGCCTATCTATTGTCAAGAGAACTTTCAAATTATGAGTGACTGACGAAAATCTCAGAATAAGCACTTTGAGAGAACAAGGTTTATGGGTATTAATTTGCATATTTTCTGTAAGACTTTACATGCCCAAGAGTACTACAAACAGCAATCGAACTTCTTTCAAACTGAAACACAGAAAAGGGAGGTGTTCCACACACAGAAATAATTTGGATAGATCGAGGTTACCCAATTAAGCTCATAAAAATTAATTTTTGCTTAACGAGTGTCATGATTTTGGTAGTCATTTCTGTATAAGAATCTTTGATACCCTCAAGAGATCATGCAGCTATTTCCTCTCACCAATCAATAATGACACAGTACTTCTGAAATGAAGTTAAAGTGGATGAAATTGCTCATTTAAAATTATTTCTATATAGCTACTCAGAAACTCACTGCAAAGAACAGCAAATTAGCAATACTTTGCTGGGCAGAAGCTGGATTTGCTTATGGTTTGTTTGCTCTACAGCAGTGTGTGAGGAACATGCAGCTTTAATTGAAGCCAGTCTCAAAGCCTGTGTTCCAGCATTTTGAGGAATTTTCCCATTCCTCATGTGGCTTTCTTACATGCATTTGATGATCTTTACTTTCAGTGGTTACATTTTCTTATTCTAATTGTAGTCAATAGTTAACCACAGTGAATTTATGGCAGATTCACCCATATATATATATATGTATATATACAGCCATGATATATATACACATAGCCATGATATATATTATGAAATTTATTTATAAATGGAAGGCTATATATCCTGTAAGTGGATATATATGTATATACATATATGTATATATACATCTATTATATATACCTTCAGTTAAGATGTATATCAGCTAAAATTTTATTTAGACAAGGAGATTTGCTCTCATATGTGGAGACATTTACATAGGTTTGTTAATAGACCCCTAATTACAATGTAGAAGAACTTTTGATGTGATAGTGGTTTGGGGACCACACCCAAACATTACACCCAACATTACACCCAGCTCTGTGCTCAGTGTTGACTCCAAGAGGTTCTGGGAGGATCATGCAGTGCAGGGAATAGACATGGACTTTCTGTATGAAAACCATGCACTCAACCCTTTGAACTACTTCTCCAGCCACATTTTATTATTTTTGTTGTTTAGAGATATCCATTTCCCATCTCTCTCTGTCTCTCTCTCCCTTTCTCTCTTTCACAAACATATATTGGATTGGATTGTGACCACCTGGGTTTGAGTCCTGGAACTGTATATGATTCTTGATACCCATCAATAATGATCCCTGAGCACAGAGCTATACTGAGAAGAAAGAAAGAAAGGAAAGAAAGAAAGGAAAGAAAGAAAGAATGGAAGGAAGGAAGGAAGGAAGGAGGAAGGAAGGAAGGAAGGAAGGAAGAAAGAAAGAAAGAAAGAAAAGAAAGAAAGAAAGAAAGAAAGAAAGAAAGAAAGAAAGAAAGAAAGAAAGAAAGAAAGAAAGAAAGAAAGAAAGAAAGAAAGAAAGAAAGAAAGAAAGAAAGAAAGAAAGAAAGAAAGAGAAGGAAGACAGTAAGGAAGGAAAGAAAGGTTAGCAAGAACTTGCTATTATACTATTGTTTATAAAGAAATCAGGATCCAGAAATCTAGATAACTTGTCCTACCATGCACTGCTTGGAATTAGAATTAGAAAATGAATTTAGTTCAGAAAGTGTCCTCCAAAAACTAGATATTGAGCTCCTATTTGACCCAGTCATACCACTCCTGGGAATATACCTTGGAGGCCCAAAAAAACATTCAGCTGAAAACTATTGCATTTTTGTATTCAACCCAGCTCTATTCATGATAGCCAGAATCTGGAAACAACCTAAGTGCCTGAGTACAGAAGACTGGATAAAGAAGTGGTGGTACATCTACATAATGGAATACTTTGCAGCTGTCAGAAAAGACAAAGTCATGAAATTTACCTGTAAATTTCATGGAGATTATCATGCTGAGTGAAATTAGAAGGAAAAGGACAGATATAGAATGACTGCATTTATTAAAGGGATATAAATATATAGCAGTGTTATACTAATTTGGGAAATGGTAATGCCAGACTATAACTCAGCATTTAATATACACAGAGTTTTACATGATAAACCCTTAATTTATGTAGGGCAAGCCACAATGTGCAAGAGAAGAGAGATGGAGAGAGACAGAGACAGAGACAGTGAGAGAGAGCGAAAAGAAAAGTGCCAGCTGTAGAGGCATACTAGGGGAATGGGGAGGGAATGTGGGGACATTGGTGTGGGAATGGGGCACTGGTGGAGGGATGGGTGCTGGAACACTGTATGACTGAGACCAATTATAAACATCGTTGTAATTGTATATCTCGGTGGTATAATAAAAAAAAATTGTGCACTTTAAATAATATTGATTATTTATTTATTTAATTTCAAATGAAGTTTTTTAAATGGGAGGGTTCTAAGAAGACCTATTGCATGTGTTTTCATACAGATATGCACATAGGTCCTAGCCCATGTAAACAGGAGCATCTCATTGGCAATAAATGAGATGTTTCACACACATTATGAGTGTTTTTATTAAACTTGCTTATACAATGTTCCTTACTATATAATATTTACAAAAACATGTAACAAAATAGATAAGAATTAATAGAGATTTATCAGTAAAGTCAGAATAAATTGGTGGAAAAGAATGAAGATTTTAATAATATGTGTGACCTAGTTAAATAGAAATTAAGGAAAAATTCTGAGACTTAGAATTGTTATAATCATTCAATTACAAACACAGCTGTATGAAAAGCAACTAGATCGAAAACCATATTTTTTAAAGTGTCAGGAAGATTTATTTAACCTACAGGATACAAAAGATAAATTACACATATGTAAAACAATTTTAAAGTACAAGTTTATTACACAAATTTGAGTTATCATGTTTCCAATTTCTCTGATACTGAGTCACCAAATTTATGAAACAACCCATAATTCAGAGTCATGTATTGTGGTGACTTTTTCAAGCACAAAATCACACCCATAATTTTAGAAACTTTTTTTGTCTCTAGCACTACAGATTCCTGAAGCAACCAGATGCCACTGGGCTATACTGGCACGTGATAGGGTCAAATGGAGATGTTACTGGCGCCCGCTTGAGCAAATCGATGGATAACGGAAAGTCAAGTGATCAAGTGATCACTACACATAGTTTCTATTTTAATCTTTGTTAATAGTTTTTTATATTTTTTTCACATCTGGCTGTGTTTGTAAATTTATTTTTAAAAGTTTTATATCACCATGAGATATACAATTACAAGACTGTTAATGTTTGGGTACTGGTGAGGGATGGGTGCTGGAACACTGTAAGATGAAACCCAAAATGAACATTTTTTGGTAATCATATATCTAACCCCCTCCCCAGCAATCGGGTGAGATATATGATTACAAAAAAAATGTTCATGTTTGGGTTTCATCTTACAGTGTTCCAGCACCCATCCTCACCAGTGCCCAAATATGAACAGTCTTGTAATTGTATATCTCATGGTGATATAAAAACTTTTTAAAAAATAAATTTACAAACACAGCCAGATGTGACAAAAATATAAAAAAAACTATTAACAAAGATTAAAATAGAAACTATCTGTAGTGATCACTTGATCACTTCATATTCCATCGATTTGCTCAAGCGGGGCCAGTAACATCTCCAACATCTCCTGGAGCAAGCGGGTGCCTTTGGGTTCTACTAGCATGCGACAGGACGTATGGAGATATTACTGGTGCCCGCTCTGGCAAATAGATGATTAACGGGAAGATAGTGATAGTGATACTCTTAATACTCTTTACTCATACTCCCAGGAGGAACAATTCTCTTAATACTCATTACTCCCAGGAGGAACAATTAGAATTTACCAGGAGATTACCACCCTGGCTACCTTGAGACTATCATTTAAGATTAAAGGAAGGATCCTGCCAGTTTGCCCTCAAGCAGGCAAGAACGACCCTTTCAGTAAAAGAGGACAGGGCACTCCGGAATCACCTTGGTGCAGAAAAGAAAATAGACGGAACTTGTGGGTACCATCTAGATTGTATGAAATCTATAAAATTATGATGATGTATCTCCCCATGAATATACATCCATTGAGGTGTATTTCTTTATACCAGCTCTCTCTCTCCCTCTAGTGTTTTGACATAAGAGATAATCTCTGAGAAAGAGACTAGTCCCTGGTATAATCATTTGTTTAGACCTGAAACAAGTGTGGTACCACCCTACTTCTGCACCTAGAAGCTGATTTGTTGATCTTTGTTGACACTACCCTCCCTGAAGATAGGATTACTTTTGTATATATAAGGAGACTGACTTCAGGTACTGGGATCCACTTTGGTGGGAGACTTGGTCTAAGTTTCAACCAAGAGCTAGAAGTCTGGGGAATCCCCATTATTTTGGATTGTAGTGGCAGAACTTGTTTTATTATTGAATTAGTGAAAGTCTTTTTGGAACTGCTCTGAACTCCTGAGTTTTCATCCATTCAGCTTCGGAGGTAGAAGGGAACCCATTTCCTGATATAGTTGGGGACCGCAGCCTCCCCAACACCTGGCATTCCACATGGTTCACTGAGCCAACCAGAAGTGATCTCTGAGTGAAGAGCCAGGAGTAAGCCCCTGATCGCCACTGGGTTTGGCCCCCAAATTAAAACATTAATGATATTTGTTTTAGGAATATTTGCCACACTGTTAAAGCATTAACTAGGTAGCTGGTAGATTAATGTGTCCATTTCCTGAGGTGAAAGATTTCCACTTTGGGGGTCCAGGAAATAAATGCACTCCAGAGCTCTTCTATGACTTCACTGCACAGTCATTGAATGACTGGGCTCCACTGGCCTTCCCAAGTGCCTCTCCCTGGCAGCAGTGTAGACACAGCCACCAACCTGCTGTGCTGCCACCCAAAGAGAGAAGAGCAGGGAGTATGCACTGGGCCTGTCTGCAGAGCCTGCATGCTCCCGCCATCGTCTTGTGCACGGCCAAGAGGATTCCTGGGCAGTGTTGGCAGAGGCCTTCTGCTGAAGCAGCACCAAGAATAGGCCACAGGCTCTGGGCCTTTGACCCACGTCAGTTACGGTACACAGGACTTGGCCAGCACCTTGCTACATGCTGCTTCTTTGGCACCCTTCCATTTGCTGAGGTTTCAGAAGTGTCTTCTACACCACTGCTCCAGAGAACATTGGGTCTCAGAGTCACCTCAGAGCCCTCTGGTTGGTAAATGGAGCAAAGATGGAGCTTGGTATCTACCAATACTCACGCCTGAGGCTACAGCTCCTGTGCAGAGTGGGGGTGGAGTTGGGGCAGGTTCTGAGACCCAGCACTTCGTCTCAGGCTCACACTCCTCTGCCAGGCCAAGACTGCAGCAGTGTGACTGACAGAGTCCCTCACACACGTGCTGCATTATCCTTGTCACTTTGGTGTGTGTCGGAGTACATGGCAATTAGATCAGAGAGAAATGCTATTTGCTTCCTGTCAAGTGAGCATGGTTCTCTGTAAATTCTAATGACCAATGCCCAAACACAACTTGGAGAAATATACACCTAGATGTAGAACATCTGTGGTACAGTTACATACCTTTTATTAATCCTGAGAGACTCACAGACATGGGGCAGAGCTGCTACTGAGTCTCCCTGTGCCCAGCCACTCACAAGGCGCACAGGAGGGATGGCGGGTTCTAGCCCTGGCCCGTCACCCCAGCAGAGCCTTGCAACAAGACAGACGACCCCCACACCATGAGGGCCTCCATTCTCCACATCCGAACTTCCCTGTCGTCAGAACTCCACCCAGCAGACCAGCCTATCACAGCCCAGCTTGCACGGCCGCTTGCGCCACGCCGGTTCTTCTATAAATGCTGAATTTAGAGATTACTACAAGAGTATGCTACCCGCATGGCAGAGCCTGGCAAGCTACCCGTGTTGTATTTGATATGCCAAATACCAGTAACAATTTTAGAACTCATTCCCATGACATGATAGAATGGTTTGAGGCTCTTTATGTTCCTGGAGCAAGCACGTGCCCTTGGGCTCTACTAGCATGAGACAGGACATATGGAGATGTTACTGGTGCCTGCTCGAGCCAATTGATGATGAATGGGAAGACAGTGATATCTCACAGTGGTATAACAAAATATTAATAAAAATAAAATTAAGTTAAAAAAAGATTTGTTAATAAACTCTATTGAACGAGTAGGTTAAATTAGGGTGAAATGGAATATATATATTATTAATATATATATATATATATATATATATATATATATATGTAGTCAAAATTTCTCCAATCACTCATTAATTACACGTGGGAAAAATAAAATGCCACAATAAAGAAAATACAAATATGACTGCATTTAAGTGCTCAAATTTAACGTCAGTAGTACTGGGACACAGTGAAATCCTCTGTCTCTGAAAAGCGTTCAGAGTAGCATAAAATCACTGTGGGACTTGCCTACCAAATATCTGAAGCCTGTCTGAGTCTAGATTCAAGCTACAATCTAATAATGAGTTAGAGTATAACTCAAGTCGAGGTCATTCTATGGAATCACTGATTTGAAGTCTTCACGGTAATAGATAATACAGACCAAGAAAGGATGGAGGGGCTTTTCTGTAGGTAAGTCAATATGTAACTGTATTAGAAAATGAGAACAAGTTTCTCAAGTTGAGAAGATCTTAATAAATATGAAAAAGGAAAACGTGACACAGAACTTGTGTTTTTCTGCTGTAAGTGTAGTGTAAGCATAAAGTTTTGACTTTGAGTAAATGGATAGGCTTAAAAATGGAAAGACTGAGAGAGAAGAAGAATATACACACCTGTGTATACATATATGCATAAATACATATGACATTACAAAACTGAAGATATAAGATATGACAACTCAGTGTGAAACATGATCCTGGATCAGATCACGTAATAAAAATAAACATAATTAGGCAACTGGCACAAAGCGAATGAGCATCTGGATTAAGAGAATATAGATTTTATGTAAATTCATAATTATCTCAAAATAAGAAGTTTTGAAAAACTTAAATTTTATGCAAGATAAAAATGTTGGTTTTTTGATAATTTAGAATAAGACCATATATCCAACTTAATGTTTTAAATAGTTTTCTATTTTACTATATAATTACATGTTCTAATTATATAACTAATTCTTGTAAGCATACTTGTATAATTAAATGATATAATTACAGAGAGTAATTGCATAATTATTGTAATGACATAATTATAGTAACTACTCAATTGCAAAACATTGAATGCAGAAGTTAAAAAACTAAATTAATTGCTTTAATAAAATAGCTACAAAAGGCATTTTTGTTTAAATAAAAATTTTGGTTACAATTTAATTATAATATATTTAAATATGTATAAAACATCTTAAATGCACTGTTTTTTATCGTTATTGAGTATTTAAAATGCATAGGTCCATTATTATTATATATCCAAATTGGGTTTATTTCCAGGTCTATGGGCCTGGACAGTTAGTATAGCTGTTGCCTTGCCCTTATTTTTACCTGCCTTACAGGCTGCTGACCTAGGTTGGTCTGCTGAAATCACTTAGGGTTCCCAAAGCAGCACCAAGATTAATCCCTGATAACCTAGTCCGGAGCATTTCCTGAGCACTATCTCGTGCGCCTTACTATGCCCCCACTCCCGCTAAAAAAGAGAAAGATTTACAACACTGTCCATTATTTTCTAAAAACATTGTCCATATTTTCTAAAATTTATAAGTATTTGAATGGAAACATGGAAAACATTTCGATTTTGGTATTGTCAAAGAACCATTTGTTGATATTTCCTTTTTGGTTCTGGAAGTTTCTTCAAAAAAATCAGAGACTGATAAATACTCTTACTAATATTGGAGGACATACAAAGTTAATAAAGTACATGCACACACATTTGATCACTTGTGCATTAATGCTCTCAGAAGTCTCTGGTTATGACATTTTGGGACTGAATTGATATTTGGATGAGTATCAGGACAATGTGTGACACTTTATAAAATACAATTAAATCTATCTGTTCTTGAAGCAGATCACTTTCTACTAATTTTGAAAATTTTCTATTAACCAGTATCATTCTAAATTTAAATATTCTTAAATTTTTCTTAATTAAGATGGTAATGTTTTACTTTGTTGTTACTTCCAGAAATTATTGGGTATACTCATGATTTTTATTGTTACCTATTTTATTGTAATTTATTCATTTTCTTTTGTATCTATGTAGGGAAAATAATGGTTCCCAAATATTTATATGTCCTAGTCTCTAGATCAAGTGAATGCATCAGGCTAAACAGAAAAGAAATTGATTGCTAATCAGATGACTTTAAAGAGGAAACACTTTTAGATATTAACTGCCATTCATGAGGCAGTCGGGAGGCATGCCGGTTTCTAGCCCTGGCCCATCACCTCGGCAGAGACTCACAACAAGCCAGACCACCCCCTCACTCCACGGGAGCTGCCATTTTCCACATTTGGACTTCCCTCTCGTCAGAACTCCACCCAGCAGACCAGCCCATCACAGCCCGGATCATCGACACCCACCCTGCAGCAGTTTTTTCGTCAATCCGGCCCAGGTATGCTGGTCCAGAGACTCTCAGACATGGGGCAGAGCTGTTCCTTGCTCTCCCTGTGCACAGCCGTTCATGAGGCAGTCGGGAGGCATGGCAGGTTCTAGCCCTGGCCCACCACCTTGGCAGAGCCTCACAACAAGCCAGACCACCCCCTCACTCCACGGGTGCCCCATTTTCCACATTTGGACTTCCCTCTCATCAGAACTCCACCCAGCAGACCAGCCCATCACAGCCCGGCATCGCGGCCGCTGTGGCAGCGCAGTTCATCAATAAATGCCTTATTTGGAAGTGTTTAAAAAAAAAGTTTGCCTCCTGCTTGGCAAGCCTGGCAAGCTTCTTGTGTTGTATTTGATATGCCAAATTCCAGTAACAATTATATTAGATCATTCCCATGACCTAATATAATGGTTTGAGGTTCTTTATGTTCCTGTAGCAAGCCAATGCCCCTGGCTCTACTGGCATGAGACAGGACATATGGAGATATTACTGGTGCCCGCTCTAGCAAATAGATGATCAACGGGAAGATCGTGATCGTGATCGTGAACTGAGTTTATATAAAATAAGGAGATAATGAGAGCGAATTTGAAGTACTGACCCTTGTCTTTGAAAATAAAGAACAATGCCCCAAGGGGGTGTGTTGGATAGATGTAACTTTAAGATAGTGACTATAAGAGAAAGGGCAGAGAGCTTAGAAGACTGACTTTGAGTGAGGAAGTGACAAGTAGGTGTTTAGGAGATTTTGGAAGCTCAAAATAAGAACATATTTTCCCCTCTACTTCCCCTTAAAGGACAGTAGCTGCATCACATTTTATTTTTTTTTTTTTATTTTGTATTATAACACAGTGAAACATACAGTTACAAAGGTGTTCATAATTGGTTCTTGCTAAAACAGTATTCCAGCACCCATCCCTCCATCAGTGCCCCATCACCACCACCAGCATACCCACACTCCCTCCCACCCACCCCCAGTCCATCACATTTTAATCTTCATCTTTTATACTCTAGGGTTACCACATAATACATGTATGCTTTTTAAGACTTTGAGTTAGTAATAATTTGGGCATAGCAAGAGAAAGTATGTGTCTATTCATTTTTCTGCATTATTTAGGAACCCTTTTTGTTCGTTTTCCACTTAGATGAATAAAACTTTATTGTATTATTTGTCTTCTTTTATAATATGCATATGAATTTTCTCTGAGGAAAACGTATCTGTGTGAGAATCAAACTCTATCTTGTTCTTGAATTGAGCAGAGTATTTAACTTTCCTATCAGATTTAATAGCTGCTTGTGGATTGTATTCGTAGTCATGTTATGAAACTTCCCATTTATTTCTAATGTATCTGAGAAAAGATACAGCTAAGAAACAAAAGAGGAAGAAATGGGAGCCCACAGAGACCTCTTTAGGACACCCACTTAGATGACTCACTCCTTTTTCTACCTTCTTTCTTTGGGATTCTGCTTCTCTCTTTTAAGAGGGCCAAATGGCACTTCACTGAGAATCTTCAGAGCCGCCTTTCCTCTTGCTACAATCCACATCAATTCCTTCAGAGTCCGGATAACCATGATATTGTATCAAAACAGTCTAGGTCTGTGGAATTTTACACCATGTTATAAAATCGGTCACCTGAAACCTCAAGTTGATCTAATAAGTTAGGCAATTTTTCTCTAAATTGGCATCTCAGGTTTAAAAAAAAATTCTATCTCAAGACTCACCTTAGATCCACTGTGCACAACATCCATGCACAACCACAAAATACCCTTTTCTGAAAATAAGAATGTGGGCCGAATCAATAATATAGTGAGGAGGGCATTTGCCTTGCACATAGCCAACCTGGTGAAGTTCTCAGCATCCTATGTGGTCCCCTGAGCCCCACCATGACTAATTCCTGAGTGCAGAGCCAGGAGTGAGCCATGTGCATCACTGGGTGTGGGCCCCAAACCAAATCAAATAACCAAATAAAACTGAATAAAAAAAAAACACACCCTTAATGTTGGTCTACCCAGTGGTTCAGGACTGATGTTTTTGGCGCCGACCTCTCAGTGCTCAAGGGGCCACCGCTTCCCATTCCTGGTGGTGGTCACTTATGATGAGTTCTGGAGATCAGACTCAGGGTCTCAAATGTGGCAGGCATGTCTATGATCTGCCATTTTAGCTCTTTCCCAGATAGGCATGTGTTGTTCAAGTACAAGATAGGTTGAAACAATTTGTTTAAATGGGATGGTTGTAGAACATGCATTTTCTAATGTATTTTATCTATGTGTGAAAGTTATTTAGTAAAAACAAAACAAAACTGCACTTGAGGTTTCAGAATCCTCCTCTACGAAGGCAGTCAGCTTCGCCATCATGATATTCAGATAAACATATACAAAGTGACCAAACAGATGACATAATATAAGAGATATTAATAATTTGCTCTTAATTCTTCTAAAACTACTAAATAACCACAAAACCAGCATCCTACAGCTACTATTTTTCTATACAATATATCTTGTTTATCACTGAATAAATAGAACATCTATTTTATTAAAGCTGAGTACCAGGTTTTGTAGTCTAAGACCCCCCAAAAGTACTCTAGCTAACTTTTGTTTCTATGCCACAGAATTGTTGAGGACTTAGGGAGAAAAATGGAGAAAACCTGCCAGCTTGAATCTTGACAATAAATTTTAAAACAAAATAAGCAATCTTGTCAATGAGGCTTTTAATAACTGCTCATGATACAACAGCGAAGTTTTAAATTATCATGAAGTAAGCACTTCATTTACATTTAACTAGGCATAGATTGTATACTAATTAAACCATCACACTGAGAGATGCATCATCGTGTGTTAAAAATACTCAGACAGATACTCCTTAATTGGAATTCTTAAACAAGCTTTAAAAAGTAGAAAAAGAATTGCATTCCAATTTTAAATTGTTTTGTCAAGACGTGTGTTGTAGTGGACTTAAGAAACAAGAATTTAGATCAAGGTTTGACAAACTCCAACCAAATCCAGTCCACTAAATGTTACTGTAAATAACGTTTAGTGGAATACATTAACACCTTACCTTTAACGGCTTTTCCACTATAGGGCAGAGCTGAGTAGTTGTTAGAGAGACTGCTTGATCAGCAAAGTCTCAAATCGTTACTATTTTATTCTTAACTTCTACCTTTATTTTAATTAAAACCATTAATTTAATTTAAATTTAATTTTTTATTTGAATTAAAATTTGTGAACATGAGGGGGCACTTCCAGGGTTAAGGGACAACTCTTAGTTCTGCTGAGTTTGTGCCTATGGGTTTTCGGGAGATCAAAGAGTGAGGGTATCTATCTTTCTTTATATAGGGCAAGCACCGTAATACTGTGTACGACTCACCAGCCCATACTGAATTCTTTATAGAAAATTGGCTGTCTCCTACTATAGAGCTATTCAACCCCATTCTGTCATATGCTGCTCTTTCTCGTAGGGTTTGTTACATGATTTGGTCTGATTTTCTAGTTGAATAAGATTAAGTATGTAAATGTGGATAAAGTTTTAGTGCATATAAACGCACTTAAACTACTATCAAGGTAGGAATTTGCTTATACATTCTTGGCGTTATTCTTTTTTAAAAAACTTTTTAAAATTATTTTTTTATATTTTGTTTGGCACTTAGATGTTTTTATTTAATAAATTTACTAAATTTAATTAAATTTCATATTGGTAAAGGCTGGAGAGTTAGTACAGGGGTTTAGCCACTGCCTGGCATACTGATACTGTTTTTGATCCCTAGCGCCACCTATGGTCTACTGATCATAGCCAGCAATAACTGCAGGGTACATAAGTAGGGGTAATACTTTTTAAATATTAGATGTTAAAATTCATATTGAGGGCCTGAGAGCTAGTATAGGGTTTAGGTACTTTTCTTAATGCAGCTCGCTGCAGTTTGATCCCTAGACAGGGTGTGATTTTCTGATCACAATCAGGAGTGATCCTTGAGCACAAAGTCAAGAGTAATCCTCAAGGATTATCATATGTGAGCCAACTGTTCTCTCACCAAATAAAAAATCAAAATTATTTATGTCATTTATTGTATGGAAGCACATTTATGCTTAGAAGTTTTTTTCATAATAGGTATTGGATTTGAGATTTTGGATGCAACTGGTTGAAAGAAAAATGTGTTCCCTGTCTTTAAAACTCTTATGACTTAGTGGTCAAAGTGGTAGTACAGTGGGTAGGGTACTTGCCTTTACACGCAGCCAATCTGAGTACAATCCTCTGTATTCTGTGTGGTCCCTTCAGCACTGCAGGAGTGATTCCTGGAGTGTATAGTCAAGGATTAGACCTAAGCCCCTGCCAGGTGTGGTACACACACACACACACACACACACACACACACACACCACACACACACACACACAAAGCACTAAAAAGAAGAAATAGAGGCTGAAGAGGTAATAGAGCAGTTAGGGCAGTTCTCTGGCATTCCACATGGTCCTAGAATATCCCCAGGAGTGATTCTTGAGTACTGAGCCAGGAGTGACCCCTGAGCATCACTAGGTGCGGCCCAAAACAAAAAAAAAAAAAGTCATAGCCTAATGTAAGACAAATTAAATATGAAACTACACAGTTACACTGCATTAACTACAATGATGGAGAAATAGCTGGAGATCCTAATAGTCTGGCCCGGTGTTACATTGCTGAGAGTTTCAAAAAAAAAAAAAAAAGGATATGCCATAGTCTGTCTCAAAGAACCCAAAGGCAAGATCTCAGCATTCTAGAGGCTATGGGGGGCATCTAAGAGCTGGATTAAGAGTTGTTGGGTCTCTCCAGGGCTGAGAAAGAAGGAGCTGGAAAGTCTTTGCTGCATCTATATTGACCATTGTCTTCAAAAGTATGATTCTTTGGGGGTGAGACTTGATTCATCCCACAGCATGACATTCTGGAGCGAAGGTGGGAAGAACCAGACAGTGGTCTGGAGGCTCTGGGTTGTGAATACAGAGATGCGTGGATGTTCACGCTTGGGGCAGAAGATCATGCAGCAGAGAGGACTATAAAAGACTTGGAGGTTAGAAATATATTTGTCTTGGGTCGGAGCGATAGCCCAGCAGGTAGGGGCTTTTGCCTGCGCCGCCCGGGTTCAATTCCCAGCATCCCATATGGTCCCCCCGAGCACCTTCAGGAGTAATTCCTGAGCGCAGAGCCAGGAGTAACCCCCTGAGCGTCGCCAGGTGTGACCCAAAAAGCAAAAAAAAGGTATATATATACATATATATATATATATGTATATATATATATATACCTTTTTACAGGGTGTGGACCCCCACCCCGGTCCACACATTAGCGTGACCTTGAAGGCCCAGTAGCATGTAGGCCAGGAAGTGGCCTCAGTCACCCTCCCTCAATTCTGCCAGATATTGGATAAGTAAAAGCATCCATCCTTTCGAAGCCGGATGGAGTGAGGGGTATTAGCTGCTTTTCCATTAGAGAAGTTCTTGAAAGACTAAAAGTCCGTAGGAGAGAAAAATAACATGTGTCACAATGCAAAGACCAAAGTGTTGTATTCTTATTTTTAAAGGGAGGCCTCCTAAGTGTGTTTAGGAAGCCTAGGGCCCTTCTGAGGCATTCTGGGCACGTGCTTAGTCCCTGAATCTCTCTGGCCACCACAATTACCATCTTCTAAGAGGAAAAATTGCTATGGGACTTAAAGAACAGAATTCCTTGCTTCCTTACTATTCTGAGAACCTTTGCTGAAGAACAAGACTAAAACTCTCTATTAAGATTATCTTTTAGGGTTGTTTTCAGTGTCCTATGTAAAAAGAATTTGTCTTAACAAAGTCAAAAAGATCTTTATTTTCCATTGGAAAATAGCATTTTCAGTTTGCGATTCATTTGGAGATAATTTTTATATAAGATGCTAAGTGTATATCAAATTGTTGCAGCACTGCTTGTAAATATTATCTTTCCTTTACTGAATTGTCTTTTTTATCTTTATCGAAGATCAGTTGGCCATGAAATTGTAGTCTCAGGAATATATGATTAAAGCCATTTTAGCCTCCCAAATAATTCAGTAATATTAATAGCACTTTCTACATAACTAGCTTCTGCCTAAATGCTTTTAAAATTATTAAGGCATCATGATATACAAAGTAATTCATAATTGGGTTTCATGATCCATTATGGTACACAGCTTTTGTTACATTTAGGTTGAAGAATGTGAAAAGGATTCTTAGATTGCAAATTCTAAACCTGGATCCTATATTCTTCCAAGAATTTTTTAGAATAGTAGGTTTCAAAAAGTAACTTCAGTAATTGCAAAACCCTATCAAACTCTGTGACTCTTAAGCAAAGACTCATTAAACAGTTATACCATATATAGTCCCAGTTTTCTGTTATAAACCTATGTTAAAGGTGCAAGCAGGTGCACAAACTTATTAAGTATGGGAATGGAAGTTCTTATAGAAAAATTGTTCATAATTTTAAATCAAGAAAATTATTCCTAGACAGTGAGCTATACATTATTCAGCACCAATTAAGATGTTCCACACTATGCTTTCTAGTGGCGCTTAGCAATTCATACATTCTGGAAGAACATCACCTATGATTATACATCAGACCACTTAAAGTTAGCTTACCTTCATGTTCCATATGCTGAAAGTAAACGATAATCTAAATTCAAAAATAGTATGGAAATACTTAGTTATATTTAGATGTCATGTTATAAATCTCATACATGAAACTTCCTGTACGCTTCTTTTATAAGCAGTCAAATGGCTCAAACTCTGGGAGAAAGGGTCTTACTAATTTTGGGTTTTTCTTTAGAGAAACATACAAGCAAACTCATACATATGTAACACACATGGAGAGAATACATTTGTACTTGTACAGAGCATATGTAACACACATGGAGAGAATGCATTAGTGCTTGTACAGTGCCTGTATATATAAATAAGTTATCATTATTCATTTAATTTTAGCCTTATAAAGTCACTGTGAAAATTTAATGAGTGCTGAGCTATAGTTTCTAGGGAAATAAATATCTGGAAGTTCTTATTCCAAATTCTCCATCAACTCATCAATTCATAGCTGCCATGTATAAGTTTCAGTTCAAAGAAATAATTTACTATAATCTATTGATTATCATCCCCGGCATCCCATATGGTCCCCGAGCACTGCCAGGAGTAATTCCTGAATGCAGAGCCAGAAGTAACCCCCTGAGCGTCACCGGTGTGACCCAAAAAAGAAGCAAAAAAAATCTATGATTATCATTGAACTAATAGCCAACAATATAACTAATGTGAGCTTAATTAACATAGAGATTATCTTTATAAGGAACATCACAATCTTCTGTGCTTAGAATTATGAGGCGTGGATTCAGTTCTATACTTGGGTGTCGGGGAACGCCTGCCGGTGTCAGGACAGAAGTTCTCTTCTACCTCCGAGGATGCCGGGAGAACAGATGAAAACTCACGAGTCTGGTGCAGTTCCAAAAAGGCTTTTAATAGTACAAAAAGCTCTTTCACCGTAATCTAATATAATGAACAAGCTCTAGCTCTGGTCCAAACTTAGACCATACAAAAATGCCTAAGTCTCCCACCAAAGAGAAAGGATCTCACCCGAGCTGAGTCTTACCCAGAAGAAGGAGCAAAAGGCCAAAGAGCAAAAAAAGCCAAAATCCAAAAGCCGGAGGAGCCAAAAGCTGAAAGTTGAGGAACCAAAAAGCTGAAAGCTAAAAAGGTCAAAAGGCAAAAGTGAAGGGGCCTCAAGTCAGCCCCTTATATACACCAAAGTAATCCAACCAAAAGGGTCATGTCAACAAAGAACTCTAAACAGAGTGTAGTGCCACACCCTATTGCAGGTATAAACAAAGGTTATGCCAAGGTCTAATCCTTTCTACCAAGATTATCTCTTATGCAAAACACTGGAGAGAGGGGGCTGGTATAAAGTAATACATCTTAACTTCATGAGCTTCATGTAATCTAGATGGTACCCACAAGGTCCTTATTATTATCTGCACCAGGGTGATTCTGAGTATCTTGTTCTCGTGTACTGAAAGTGTCACACTTGCCTGCTTAGAGCAAACTAGTATGATCCTTCCTATAGTCTTCCTATAGTCTCAGCGTAGCCAGGGTGGTAGTCTCCTGGTAAATTCTAACTGTCCCACGCTGGGTGCAGTGGGTATAAAGAGGAGCTGTGCCCAATCTAGAAAACATAGAAGTCTTAGTAGATGTATAAGTCAGAAGTTATTCAATCAAGGTGACTTCTGTAACTGCCACACCCTCTAGCAGTGTTTATATAGAAGAGAGGTCTCATTAGAATGAACCTTGGCTTAAATAAGATTAAGCTGGGTGTGGGCAAAACAACAAAACTCCCAGAATAGCTAAACCTGTCCTCCAACACTTGGGGACCATTTTAAGCAAGAAATTTGAAATATTTCAAAAACTGGTATACAAAAAACTGAGAAAAAAATAATACTTAACAGTTCTTGACCAAAACACTTCTTTAAAAAATCAAAGCTAAAGCAGGAAAACAGAGTTTTTGTATTTTACTTTGTCTGGTGTCAGTTTGAGACAACTCAGGTGCTTTGCTATTCTGTGTGTGTCCACAAATGACCACAAAAGTAAGAGGAGTCCTGATTTTAAAATAAGGAATAGACTTAGTGAGTGTGCCTATTTTCAAGTATGGTAAAATTAATAATGAGAATTCACTACCATATTCAGAGAAAATTGTTCCATCTCTAAAATCTGTTAAGAAAATTCAAATTATTAGAAGAAGTATTCTTATTAGCTCACTTATTACAGGAGGCAAGTATGTATGTGTTCAGAGATAAAATTTTATTTGCCTAAATGTTAGAGAAGTTAAAAGATAAAACAAAAGAAAATGGGAAGAAAAGGCGGGTAAGAAAAAGGAGGAGGGGAGGGAAGGGAAGGAAAAGGAGAAGGGAGGGAAGGGAAGGTGAAGGAGGAAGATGGAGGAAAAGGAGGAGAGGAATGAAGGAAGAAAGGAGAAAGGGGAAGAAAGTGAAGGAGAGGGGAGGAGAGGAGAAGAGAAGGCAGAGGGAAGGGAAAAGTAGGGAATGAAAATTCCAAGATTAAGTGGTCAGTTACCAGCAGCAGAAGGACCAGAGCTCAGCATTCCCTTCTCCTAGGTCATTGATTTTGCAAAACTGACCTTCCAGAGCTATGATTTCTTGAATCACAGTCATTTTTATTCCAATTGCTGGTGTTTGACATCATAGACTAGACATTCTCTTAATGTCACAGACAGATAAAGGAGTATTTAAAAACATGCTAATGGTAACAGAGAGATGTACACACTCTATATGGGTCATTCATTATTTTAGTCTGTCATTCATTAGCAAGTAAATCATAATAATCACGATCACGATCAGGATCTTCCCGTTGATCATCTATTTGCTAGAGCGGGCACCAGTATTGTCTCCATATGTCCTGTCTCATGCCAGTAGAGCCAGGGGCATCGGCTTGCTACAGGAACATAAAGAGCCTCAAACCATTATATTAGGTCATGGAAATGACCTAATATAATTGTTACTGGAATTTGGCATATCATATACAACACGAGAAGCTTGCCAGGCTTGCCGAAGTGGGAGGCAAACTCTTTTAAACACCTCCAAATAAAGCATTTATTGATGAACTGCGCTGACGCTTTGGCGCTGCGAGCCGGGCTATAATGGGCTGGTCTGCTGGGTGGAGTTCTGACGAGAGGGAAGTCCAAAAAGTGGAAAATGGCGGCGCCCGTGGAGTGAGGGAGGGGTGGTCTGGCTTGTTGTGAGGCTCTGCCGAGGTGGTGGGCCAGGGCTAGAACCTGCCATGCCTCCTGACTGCCTCATGAACGGCTGTGCACAGGGAGAGCAAGGAACAGCTCTGCCCCATGTGTGAAAGTCTCTGGACCAGCATACCTGGGCCGGATTGAGGAAAAAGCTGCTGCAGGGTGGGTGTAGGTGATCCGGGCTGTGATGGGCTAGTCCGAAAGTAGTGAGTGGTCGCAAGATCACCGCCGGCCGAGACCAACCCCAGAGGCATGGTTTGAGGGCCCGCGCTAGCCCGGCGCCGACCGCCCACACAACCACCTTTTGACGCGAACGGCCAAAGAAAAAAAGCCGCGCCGTAGGCGCCAGGCAACCACGCAGTGGGGCGGGCGCCCCTTCCCCCTCCGCGACGGGGCCCCCGGGCCAGCCACAGGCCAGGGGCGCCCCGGCGGCGCACACAGGAGGCAATGTTTGGCCCGCCCTTATGGATGTGAGCTGTTGGACACTAGACCAAACTCACCTAGCATCTTTCAATAAAAAAAGACTCCACAGTGGGAATCATTGGAGACGGAGAAAATTTCATAACTACTTGAATATAGGAGATATAAGATGATCCTTGTATGTATTGCAACCAATTAAAAAAGAATGCCAGCGGCTGGGGGGGGGGACATTGTTTGAGGGCACTGTGGAGGGATAGGTGCTGGAACAGTGTATGACGGAAACCCAAACATGAACATCTTTGTAATGTATATCACAGCGTGTATAAAATATTTAAAAAAAATAAAAAAATAAAGTCAACCTGCAGCAAAATCATAATAATAAATGCTTTAATTTGTAGTTTTTGCTTTGGTTTGAACTATATATCAAGATAGAAAGGCATATTTTGTGCATTCACTACATCAATAAATTAAATATGAAAATCAGTTTTCAACAAAAGTATATGAAATATACTTCAAAGGCATTGAAGAAATAGCTAAAAGGACAAAGAACCTTCGGCTCTGGGCACATCTCTTTGACTCCACCGTTCTTCCTGCATTAACATATGCCTCAGAATGACCTGAGGCCCTACGAAAAGCAGGGATGAGAATGCTATTCGGTCTCCCAGAGAGGAATCGAATGAGGCTATGCTTGGAATATCACGCCTCACTTAAGTGAGAAAAGGAATCTGGAGTTCTGACCTCCGTCACTATTCCAGAATCAGGGACGTTGTCTCGCTTGCCAAGGCATCGAAAATCAGATGGGCTGGACATGTAATGCGATTTGGAGACAACCGCTGGACTACAGCCGTTACCGGCTGGGTCCCACGGGATGTCAAAAGATCACGTGGCCGCCCACCTACAAGATGGTCAGACTTCCTTGTCAAGACCCTGAAGGAACGGTTTGAGGCTCTTCATATTCCTGAATCAACCAGATGCCATTGGGCTACATTGGCACATGATAGGTCCAATGGAAATGTTACTGGTGCCCGCCCGAGCAAATCGATGAATAACGGGATTGAAGTGATCAAGTGATCAAGAACAAAAAGTATATGCAATAGTATAAGCATGTTAGAGAAATGACCATAAGCTGCCATGTTTAGACCAACAGCATTTTTGTTACCCCCAAAACTCGAGTCTTAGTATGGCATCATTTTATAGGTTCAAATAATCAAGATTAATTAACCCTAAATAGCAAAAAGACATGATAAACTATGAATCACTACTTCAATTTCAATGAATACCCTTCATCTAACTTTTTTTTAAGTATTTTATTATACCACCGTGAGATATACAAATAAAAAGATATACAATTAAAAAGTTCATGTTTGGGTTTTGGTCATACAGTGTTCCAGCACCCGTCCCTCCACCAGTGCCCATCTCCCACCACCAACATCCCTGGTTCCCTCCCCCTTCCCCAGCCCACCTCCATGGCAGGTTCTTTATTTCTTTCCCTTTCTCTCTCTTTCTCTTTTCCTTCCCTTCCAGACTATGGATTACAGAACATACATTAAAAGGTTGTCATGTGTATCCTTTTGCCTCTATTTAATGCTCAGTTCTAGGTTGGCATTAGTACCCTCGACAATTAGTAGCACCCTGTTCCATTTTCTGGCTTACCTAACCTCTGACTCCCTCACGTTTGTGATAATTTCCACCTTTGACAAGACCTCCTGATATATGTTTCACTTGACCTTGGATATTGGTATCATAATATGTACATATATATTTAAGCCATGCAAATTAATGCAGTCATTCTCTATCTGTCTCTCTCCTTCTGGCTAATTTCACTCAACATAATCTTCTCCATGTCCATCCATTTATAGGCAAATTTTATAACTTCATTTTTCCTAACAGCTGCATAGTATTCCATTGTGTAGATGTACCAAAGCTTCTTTATCCAGTCATCGATTTTCGGGCACTCTGGTTGCTTCCAGATTCTGGCTATTGTGAATAATGCTGCTATGAACATAAAAGGAGGGATGGTGTTTCCGCTGCGTATTTTTGGTTTCCCAGAGTAGATTCCCAGGAGTGGTATGGCTGGGTCAAATGGGAGTTCAATTTCTAGTCTTTGGAGGAAAGTCCATATTGTTTTCCAGAAAGGCTGTACCAGCCGGCATTCCCACCAACAATGGATGAGTGTCCCCTTTTCCCCCACATCCACGCCAGCACTAGTATGGAACAATAAACCCCCAAGGATAGCTAAAGCAATCCTCGGGAAAAAGAAGATGGGAGGCATCACCTTTCCCAACTTCAAACTGTACTACAAGACAGTAGTAATTAAAACAGCATGGTATTGGAATAAAAACAGACCTGTGGACCTATGGAATAGAATTGAGTATCCTGACACCCAACCTCAAACACATGATCATTTAATCTTTGATAAAGGTGCAATGAGTCTAAAATGGAGTAAGGAAAGCCTCTTCAACAAGTGGTGTTGGGAAAACTGGGCAGCGACATGTAAAAAAATGAATTTGGACCTGTGTCTAACACCATGCACAAAAATCAGATCAAAATGGATTAAAGATCTCAATATCAGACTTGAATCCAAAAAGAAAATTGAAGAAAATATAGGAAAAACCCTCCACGACATTGAAGTTAAAGGCATCTTCAAAGGTGAAACATCACTAACAAAGCAATTAGAAGAAAGGATAAACATATGGGACTACATGAAACTAAAAAGCTTCTGCACCTCAAAAGAAACAGTGACTAAGATACAAAAGCAGTCCACAGAATGGGAAAGAATATTCACCCAATACCCATCTGATAAGGGGTTAATATCCAGGATATATCAGGCACTGGTAGAACTTTACAAGAAGAAAACAAACAACCCCATCAAAAAATGGGGAGAAGAAATGAACAGAAACTTCAGCAGGGAAGAAATTCAAATGGCCAAAAAACATATGAAAAAATGCTCATCATCACTGGTCATCAGAGAGATGCAAATCAAAACAACAATGAGATACCACTTTACACCACAGAGACTGGCACATATTCAAAAGAGCAAGAACATCATCTAACTTTTTTGACCCTCACTTAAGTAAAAAAAATCTAAACTACTATATTTTCCTCTGTTACCTTCTAAAAACCACAGAATCTTAATCAATAAAGTGAATAGAAAATAAATAGAAGAGAAATAATTCATTTCTTTATAAACCCTTACTTTTAATGGAAGCATGATTTCAACAGTCCAGTAGATATGGTGACTCAGGTTCCTTATGCTGCTAATCGCTTGGATACTCCAAGTTGCATCCTGTAATGTGTAAAGTGAAATTTGTAGAAGACATGATGGCCTCTAGCTGCTCTCGTATGTCACAATTTCTTGATGTGAGAAGCAGAATTGGAAGCAAAAGGAGCCATTCTGTGGGGCCCTGATTCCCTGAGGGTGGTATGGATGTATCTTAAAATGTCAATTCCTCAAATTGCTCATGAAGATGAAACTGAGTTTCCGTGCTCCCAACACTGAATTCCAATCAATAATCCATCAGCTCCAAACTTCAGAGCATCTGTAGAGCATCAAGAAATTATTTCTTCCTCCATGAAACTTTTCCCTAGTTTCTTTGTTCCTGTGGTTTCCATCTGGCTAGTCAACGTCATGGACACTCAAGTAGGAAAAAGTGGCAAAAGGCTCAACTGTTTCCCTTTTCGCCTTTAGAAACCGTGATTTCACTGTTAACCATTTGGAATTCAAATTAGACTGACTTTCTTCTCAGTGTGTAAATCACTGCCAGATTCTACATCAGATATAATCTGAAGACCTTAGTTGGTCTAAACAGCTTTGATGAAATTGTTAGCATTTGACATTTCAGCGCCCTAATGACGAATGGGAATGAGAATGGGAAAGAGAATGATTCCATTTGTTATTTCTATTTCTGGTTTGTTCTGTCTGTCCATGATCAACAGGCAACCTTGGTATGATGTGCTCTTTGTTCTGTACTAATGTTTTCACATCTGTTTTTCTATGCCCAATATTGCCCTTCACCAGATTTAGCCAGTGAATTTCTGCAATTATATCCAGTTTGTGCAATAGAGAAGGTAAGCTTAATTTGCATCATAAGTCAGAATAAAAAACAATTAAACAAAAGAACTTCTGTCAACTAGATCTGCAGATCTGCATACAGCTTCATGAAAGTCTTATGAAATCATTATTATTTGAAACTGACTTCTAAAACTCCTTGTATCAAATGTGAGGTCCATCTCTAACTGTATTTTAGATTACTGAAATTGCTCAAAATTCCCATTCAGAAAATAATTTTAAAACTACACGAGACAAATAGCAGACACAGTTGAGTATAAACTCTTTGGCATATGTATATCTTTTAACAATATGCAGATTAGAGTCATTACTCCACTATGAAGCACTTTAGTATGAATCTATGAATACTTTATGTGTGTGTTTTGTGCTAAGGTCAAGGACAAAAAACAACAAACTAAAGCAAGAAATAATGTCACAAAGGTTTTCATTGAGCAGAAGAACTGATGTCTCTAATCCTCCAGGTGTATTTTGTCAATCATACACCAACAATGCAACAAAAGACTTGAAGAAAAAAATTGATTGAACCAAAAATGTTGTTTATTAGGTTCACTCTAGTAGGGGCCACTGCTTCTGGACAGTCTTATGTAAGGAGACGATGAGAAGAGAGGACTTACAGGGTCCTACTAAATGGATCTCAAGGTGGAGTTAGCCTGGGGTCAGGCATGGGATCTCAAGGGAGATTGCCTGGGGTCAGGCAGTTTCTGAGGTATGACCTTAGCCATGGAAAAATGTCTATTGTTTAGGATGTTGCTTATCTTAAAAAGCAAATTACTTTTGCTGTTTTCCAGTCTTACATTTCAAGAATATAAACTTTTCTGATAACAAAATATTTAAGTTATTCACTGAGTATTGTGTACTCCAAATCAGAAAAGTATGCTCTTTCTCACAACTGCTTAAAACATGTTGACAACAATGTTATTTTTAATTCTCAAAAATAGCTCTTACATTTTATTGAAAATATCTCACCATACAGATTAAAAATCCAGTAACAACTTGATAACTATGGGAACAAAGTCACATAGTACTAAAATCAGTAGCAAGAGTAATTACTAAATCCAAGGATAATGTTGTTTCCACTTTTTTTTTGGCAATAATGGAATTGAGATTTTTTCCCTAATTTTTTTTTATTAGAAAGAGTTCCCAATTGTAACTGAAATATGAATGAGGCATTTATAACTTGAGCTAGAAAGCAAATATCCATGAATTCATCTAGTGGCTAAGAATGGAATTTTCATCCTGAATCTTATTTATAGGTGAATTGAAACAATAATTTGTAAGAATTTCATTAAGTCTGCAAGTGTCTCAAGGAAAAAAAGAACACTGTTCAAGTCGGTAGGTTTCTACATGCCAATGTATACTTGGTTAAGAGAATGTTCTAGAATTGAAGATAGATACTGGTTTATAATGTAGCAAATGGAATGTTCCAAAGGTAAATCCTAAATCCAGAGTCATTATTAACTTTCAATGGGCCTCAGCAGGAGTAATATTAGACCTCTACTTCAGCGAAAACCAGTCCATCAATCTGATGATTCAGGCTTTGAAGCATGGCTGTAAATTAATGCCATTTTACTACTTGAATCTACACAATTGTCTAATAGTCTGAAGAATATATATTTGGATGCCGAACCTAAACCAGACTCACAGCTCTCCCGACTTCAGTTGCTGCATGTAACATTCACTTACCAGTGGAAATCACATGGAAGGGATTGAGTCACACTCTTCACACTGGGTTTAGGTCACACTGTTCACACTGGGGTTAGATCACACCTTTCACTCTGGGATTAGACCACACTGAGTTCCTAAGTTATTTTCTAGGAATTTAATGTATTTTTCCTTCCTCTTATTATGTGAATGGCATAGAATCTTTGTATGATATTTACATAAACTTTTAATTTATGTATTTACATAGTCTTACTGATAGATCACAAAACATAATATCTTGAATTCTAGAGACTAGAAACCGCAAATGTTCCCATTTGTTTCTCAGCTTCTTGTCCCGTATAAACCCTATTAAGAAAATCACGTGATGTGTAAACATTCAAATGTAAAAATATTGGAAGAAAACAAGCTATACACCTGTTGGGCTGTGAGAAGTGATTATTACAGTAAAATTCTGATGTACATAAAATTAGTCATTCACCTTTTATGAAGCAATCAAAGCTCAAGATTCTATATACATATTATTTGGATATCTTTATTTTCTCTTCAGTATAACTGGGAATGTAGTCTAAGAGATTTATCTCTAAGGCCCCAGTATTGCTTATCATTTTATAGATAATCTCCCAACTAAAATAAAATAAAAGTAAATAACTTATCACACACTGAAAATTGTAATCTCCTGGAGGCTAAAAGATTTGTGCTTCTTGGCTCCCAGAAAGTGAAATGCATCTTTATGTGGAATTGATTCTTTGCTACAGAGAATGCAGATATGATTTGAGAGACGAGTGTTCAATATTCTGTCACAAAATGTTCAGACATATCATTTTTGTTTTCTCTTTTATTTACAATGGGATTGTCTATGAGCCAGTGACAAATGTTATCACTACCTTTCAGTTACCGTAAAAGGGAATCACAACTCAGATTGCATGACCTAAATAAATGGACACTTGGCTGTTTGAAGATGAGGAATAATATGCTAAACAGTAATATTTCAGCAGGCAGCAATTTGCCACAAATATATCCTTTGTCACTTCAAGGACTATTTGATTTGAGATAATAGAATCAGGAAATCTCTGGATTCTAATTTAATAGAAAAATCCAGAATGATGGTTAAAGCCATAGGTTTCCCCACAAACTTTTTACTTAAGGCCAGTACTACACTTTATTTGAATTAGAACATTATCTTCTCTATAATTGGTGAGAACAGGAAATGATTCATATAGAGATTTCGTCAAAAATAACATGTGCTTTCATTGCAGAGACATGTGTTTGCATGTTGAAATACTGTCTAAAACATAAATGAGTACCAAATCATGATGAAGGAAAGGTATTTCATTTTTCTCTTTTTGCTTCTAATAACAGAACTGGATAAAAATTCATTATCAACCTTCCACAAAACCAAGAATGGTGGAGAAAGCCAGAGAGGTTTGCTAGTGTATCAGGAGTTATAAAACCTTTCTTTGATAAATTTCCAGAGATGTTTTCATTATTACCTATATTGCCCAATTTAAGTACCAATTCAAACACATAGGCTAGAAATACCAATTAGTACAGATTGCCCCCAGATTCAAGAAGAGTCTTATCTTCCTAGACAAACCACCTGGAAAAGGTAAATCACTAAGATCTTTCCCATTGCCCACCCCACAGGGCACTGAATTGATGAAGTGTTTTCTACTTTCTCTCCGCATCTTCCTCCAGAGGAGGCAGAAATTCTGGGAGCGTTGAGAGACACCTGGCTTGATCCAGTAAGCGGAGGGCATGACCCCTCAGAGTAGATGGACTGAACTCTCAACCTCACCCCTGCAGTCCGAAGGGAGGCTCCCTGCCAAGGGAATCTGAGAACAGAAGACAGACAACTCTACTCTGCAGCAGCAGCTCAGGGAAACTGCGGGGTGCAGGTTTGTATTTTGAGTGATGCCAGAGAGACCTGTAGGGGCCTTGGAAGCTAATTGACTGCAGAGCCACAGCCCACGCAAATGACAGGACTCCAGCAGAAAGCTTTGATAGGATCAGTCTTAAGGCAAGACTTAAATGTCTGTGTACAGCCTGCACGTACTTGGTACTTGAAAAGAAAACTGGGACATCTCAAGTGGTCTGAGCCACATAATCGACAGATGATAAGAATGAGACCATGCTGAAATGATCAAATAAAGATGTTTAAAGCAGACATCAAAATGCTTGACCAGCAACTTCGATAATTTTTAAGATGCCAGTAATGAATCAGAGAACCAGGGCAAACAGAAGAAATTGTACATATGAATGAAACAAGTGGTAATAAGAACCAACCTGTTTTTTATAGTATAATGCTTACTATTAATTCTTAAAAAAATTAATTTATGTCTACAGGAAATTACAAAATTACATATACATATTAAAAGATACTTTGCTCCTAGCTTTTTATTTTCCATTTGTTCATATCCTTTTTGGGAAAGCCAGTACCAGTGATGCTTGGGAATATGGGAGCTTGAAGTCCAGAGAATGGAAACAAGGGCCTCCATTGTGTAAAGCCCTGAGTAAAATTCTACTGCCAAAGGTTGCTTTTTCACTAGTTATTAAGTCTTGGCTATAAGGAAACTAAATATGTCTGAGAAAGGGTCTAACGTGGACTTCTAGATCACTGAATTTTTATTCAGAGAATTTGTGAACCCAATCATATTGAGAGCTGTAAAGTTTAATAGTTGATGGATTTTTCTTTCTCCTTTGCCTTGCACATCTTTAGTAACAGGTAATAGTATATACACACCACAATTTCATTTTAAATACCCAATTTTTCTAAAACGTGTGGCTGCTCTTATAGGTTCCCTTAGCTGCTGAAACAAAATGTGGTTGCAGACCAGCCACCTCACAATTTTTTCCTTTTTAATTCCATAATTGCATGGGCTTCTTGTCCATTTATTGGTTCACATGTGGAAATAAGACAAACATTGATATGGTACAATAAAATATAGTGGTAATATACCATTCTAATAGATAAGCTCCATTTAATTTAATCTCACTATCAATAAAAATTCATCACATAAAATTTCCGGAAAGTGAAACATCTGGTTAACACAATCCTGTTGTTCGAAGCAAATAGTTTCACTGACTTTCTTTCCATTTAGAATTTTCTTATTATAAATCATAAAAAATGTATTAAAATAACATAATGTAGAAGATATTGGAGGGGGTAAATTAAAGGTGAGTGAAAAACAAGGATAGAAGATTAAAATAAATTTTAGAAAGATTTTAACATGATAGAATGATAAGCACCATAAGTACAAAAATAATAGGTACTTGTTTTTTATTTTGCTACATAGATAAGTATAGTGCAAAATAATTTACAATACAAATCCCACATGAAGGACTAAGTAAACAAATGAACAATAAGATTCCTACGAATCTCATGTAAGAATAGAACTTGGACCTACAATTTGCCAGCCCATCATCTTTGCAGCAATCAGTCCTGAACACTCAGAATTTAATCAGTAGGTGTGTGACCCTCAATTTAATTTTTTTTAAATTTTAACCACTGTGATTTACATTTTTTAGAGTAATGATACCGATTCATACTCAAAACATTTCAACACTAGACTCAGACCATAGATTGTTTCCCGACACCCATATGCTAGGGTTCCCCCTCAACCTTCACTGCCTCTTCTTTCCCTTTTCACTATACAGCCTACTCCCCCATCTCACTACTCTGGTAAGTTCTCATATTGTAGATTCTGTTGCCTTGGGTAACGTGGTTGTTCCATAATATGGATTTTTATGTTCCTTTTTATGAGAAAAAGTAAGTCTGCACCAATGTCTCACCTTCAGACTGAGTTCACCTAGCCTGAGAACACCCAGTTTCTTCCACATTGTGCATTCATCTTTTCCAAATACTGTTCCATTCTGTGCATATTCCATAGTTTCTTTGCTTTTAAGTTTTATTATACCAGCATTATACCATGAGATATACAATTACAAAATGCTCATGATTATTTCAGTCATACAGTGTTCCAGCACCCATCCCTCCACCAGTGCCCATTTCCCACCACCAATGATCCCGATTCCCCTCCCCCCCCCAGCCTGCCTCTATGGCAGGAACTTTGCCTCTCTCTTTCTCTCTCTCTGTCTCTCTTTCAACCTCTCTCTCTCTCTCTTTCCCTTCTCTTACACATTGAGGTTAGCAATACATACATTTAGAGATTATAAAGTATCCCTTTGCCTACAATGCTCAGCTCTAGACTGGTATTACCATTTCCAACAGTTATTAGCACGCTGGTCCCTTCTCTGTCTTACCTAACCTCTAACTCCCACACATTTGCAGTAGTTTCCACCCACTGAGAAGACCTTCTGATTCATGTGTTGCCTGGTCTTAGGTAGTAATATCATCCTATTTTTATATCCCTCAAATATATGCAGTCCTCCTATATCTGTACTTTTCCATCCGGCTAATTTCACTCAACATGATATTCTCCATGTCCATCCATTTATAAGTGAATGTCATAGCTTCTTTTTCTTTTTTTATTTATTTATTTATTTATTTAACATTTTATTATACCACCGTGAGATATACAATTACAACGCTGTTCACGCTTGGGGGTTTCGGTCACACAGTGTTCCAGCACCCGCCCTCCACCAGTGCCCCCAGCCACCACCCATGTCCCCAATTCCCTCCCCCTCCACATACTGCCTAAATGGCAGGTTCTTTATCTCCTCTCCTCTCCCTCTCTCTCTCCTCCTTCTCCCACACATTGTGGGTTGCACTACGTACACTTAGAAACCATCATTTGCATTTTTTGTCTGTATTTAATGCTCAGTTCTATGTTAGCATCAGAACTTTAGGCATTTATTCACACATGTTCCCTTCTCTATCTAAACTAACCTCTGACTCCCACACGCTTGTGGTAATTTCCACTTTCGGTAAGATCACCTAGTATATTTATGTCATGCAAATAAATACAGTCATTCTATGTCTCTCTCTTTCCTTCTGACTAATTTCACTCAACATGATTCTTTCCATATCCATCCATTTATAGCAAAATTTCATAACTTCATTTTTTCTGACAGCTGCATAGTATTCCATTGTGTAGATGTACCACAGTTTCTTTATCCAGTCCTCAGTTCTCGGGCATACTGGTTGTTTCCAGGTTCTGGCTATTGTGAATAGTGCTGCTATGAAAATAAAAGTGCAGATTGTGTTTCCGCTGTGTGTTTTTGGCTTTCCAGGGTATATTCCCAAGAGCGGTATGGCTGGGTCAAAGGGGAGCTCAATTTCTAGTCTTTGGAGGAATGTCCATATTGTTTTCCAGAAAGGTTGTACAAGTCGACATTCCCACCAACAGTGTATGAGAGTCCCCTTTTCCCCACATCCACGCCAGCACTTGTTGCTTTTACCCTTTTGGATATGGGCCATTCTCTGTGGTGTGAGGTGATATCTCATTGTTGTTTTGATTTGCATCTCTCTGATGATTAGTGATGATGAGCATTTTCTCATATGCCTTTTGGCCATTCGGATTTCTTCCTTGTCAAAGTTTCTGTTCATCTCCCTCTCCCCTTTTTCTAAAGGGGTTGGCTGTTTTTTTCTTATGTATTTGTACCAGTGCCTGATATATCCTGGATATTAACCCCTTATCAGATGGGTATTGGGTGAATATTCTTTCCCATTCTGTCGACTGTCTTTCTATCTTGGTCACTGTTTCTTTCGAGGTGCAGAAGCTCTTCAGTTTCATGTAGTCCCATATATTTATATTTTCTTCTAGTTGCTTTGTTAATGGTATTTCACCTTTGAAGATGTCTTTAGCATCGATGTCGTGGAGGGTTTTTCCTATATTTTCTTCAACGTACTTTATGGATTCAGGTCTGACATTGAGGTCTTTAATCCATTTTGATCTGATTTTTTGTGCAAGGTGTTAGACACAGGTCCAAATTCATTTTTTTACATGTAGCTGTCCAGTTTTCCCAGCACCACTTGTTGAAGAGGCTTTCCTTACTCCAGTTTGGACTCTTTGCACCTTTATCAAAGATTAACTGATCATGCCTTTGAGGGTGGGTGTCAGGATACTCAACTCTATTCCATAGGTCCACCGGTCTGTTTTTATTCCAGTACCACGTTGTTTTAATTACTGCTGCTTTGTAGTACAGTTTGAGGTTGGGAAAGGTGATGCCTCCCATCTTCTTCTTCCCAAGGATTGCTTTAGCTATCCGTGGGGGTTTGTTATTCCATACGAATTTCAGAAGTGTTTGGTCAATTTATTTAAAGAATGTCATGGGAATCCTTATAGGAACCGCATTGAATCTGTACAAAGCTCTAGGGAGTATTACCATCTTGACAATGTTAATTCTCCCCATCCAGGAGCAGGGAATGTTTCCATTTCCTCGTGTCCTCTTTTATTTCTTGAATAGCTTCTTTTTCTTAACAGTTGCATAATATTCCATTGTGTAGATGCACCATAGTTTATTCAGTTGTCTGTTCTTGGGCACTGAGGTTATTTCCAGAGTCTAGCTTTTGTGAATAGTGCTGCTATGAAAATAAAAGTGCAGATGGTGTTTCTGCTGTGCGTTTTGGCCTCCCAGGGTATATTCCAAAGAGTGATATGGCTAGGTCAAATGGGAGCTCAAATTCTAGTTTTTTGAGGAATGTCTATTTTTTTTCCAAAACGGTTGTTCAAGTCAACATTCCCAACAATGGATGAGAGTCCCTTTCTTTCCACATCCACACCAGAACTTATTCTTGTTCCTTTGGATGTGTGTCAGACTCTGTGGTATGAGATGATATTTCATTGTTGTTTTGATTTGCATCTCCTGATGATTGATGATGATGGTAATTTTTCATATGTCTTTTGTACATTCAAATTTCTTCTTTAATGAAGTTTCTGTTCATTTATTCTCTGCATTTTTGATGGGGTTAGCTGTTTTCTTTCTGTAGAGTTCTACCAGTGCTTGATATATCCTGGATATTAACCACTTATCATATGGCCATTGGGCGAATATTTTTTCCCTCTCTGTGTGCTGTCTTCTTATCTTGATCACCATTTTTTGAGGTTCAGAGCTTTTTAGTTTTACTTATTCCCATATGTTTATCTTTTCTTTCAGTTGCTTTGTTAGTGGTGTTTCCTCTTTTTTTTTTTTTTTTGCTTTTTGGGTCGAACCTGGCGATGCTCAGGGGTTACTCCTGGCTCTGCACTCAGGAATTACTCCTGGCGGTGCTCAGGGGACCATATAGGATTCCGGGGATTGAACCCCGGCCGGCTTAGGCAGGCAGCATGCAAGGCAAATGCCCTACCCGCTGGGCTATCACTCCGGCCCCTGTGTTTCCTCTTTGAAGATGCCTTTAGCTTCAATATGGTGGAGGGTTTTTCCTATATTTTCTTTGATGTATTTTATGGACTTAGATCTGATATTGAGATCTTTAATCCATCTTAATCTGCCTTTTTGCATGGCATTAGGCAGAGGTTTAATGTAGCTTTTTACATGTAGCTGCCCAGTTTTCTCAGCACCACTTGTTGAAGAGGCTTTCCTTGCTCCACTTTGTATTTTTTGCTCCTTTATCAAGATTAAATGATCATATATTTGAGGATGTATGTCAGGATACTCAAGTCTATTCCTTAGGACCCCAGGTTTGTTTTTACTCCGATACCATGCTGTTTTAATTACTGCCACTTTGCAGTGCAGTTTGAAGTTGGGAAAATTGATGCCTCCCAAGGATTTCCCCCAAGGAATATTTTGGCTATTTGTGGGGGCTTATTGACCAGTTATCTGTCCTTAAATACTTGGTTTGTTTTCAGATGTTGACTGCTGTGAATAGAGCAGCATTGTACATAGGAGCACACATGTCTCTTCTAAGCAGAGATTTGGGGATGGTGGGGTGCATCCTCAGAAGTAGGATTGCTATGACTTTCATTCATTTAAAGCTCTGCTTCCAGTATAGGATGGATCAGAAAAGGCTCCACTTCTTCTTAGTTGGTTTCCAACTTTCCCAGCCAGAAAGTATCCAATCAGGGCAACCAAAAATAGTCCTTTTTTTCTACCATAAAGCTGTTGCTGTTCTCCGCCTGCTTTTGGTTCTCTGCCAAATCCAAGCAACGATTCTGGCTCCCTCACTATATAAACTTGGAATAAATAGGCTTTGCTTGTCCTCATTTGGGTGGTCTACATTTATTTCCACATGTGTATGAACAATTTACTCCTTCCATAAATCTAAGAGAAAAAAAACATTATTATTCTCCTTTTGAGCATTTTGAGACAATGGGAAATATATGTAACTTGCCAAAATAAGATACAGAAAATAATTACAGATTAGAATTTGAGCCATTAAGGTGCTCAACACTGTAAAGACTGTGTAACCCTAGCTTCCATAAAATCACCATGTCACTCTGGCGAGGAAAAGATAAATGATAGAGCCCTCAAGAGATTAACATGACAAATGTCCTATCCTTGCTCATGCTCCATAAATATTTCTCAGTGTTCAAGAATTCTGTTCCACATCTTTTATATGAATCCAGAATCCAGGCTGTTTACAATGCAGCCACCATGTTAAAACATCACAAAGGAAAGAGAAAACAAGCACACATGCTCTTAAGGACTCTAAACATTTAGGTGCCAAATCTGCTCCTTCTGTTCATATTAACTCAATTTTAAGACACACACAGAGAGAAATATCTCATTGCACTAAGGAAGAGAAAGAATTCCTTAAATTACTGAAGAAATTTATGTACTGTCAGCTAGCTCAAATCCCTTAATCACAGTTTCAATGGAAAGGAGCCTGATCCTCTTCAAAGAAGCCACCACTTCTGTGGCAAAAACACAAATACTGTTTCTCCTCCAGTGTGCTTCAGTCAAATGAGAGGATTTTCCAGTAAAGTAGATTTTTACAATAAAGAGACAACTTGACTTTGGATGAAAACATACCTATAAAAATTTGTCATTATACAGAAATGGAGATGACGGTACTTAACCTCAGAAAAGGTGATGTTTGTATCTCTACAACCTCAACTAAATCCTCACTTAGTGGTCTCTGTATCATAACTAATGATAAAAGTGGAATTTCTTCTAGAGATTCATTTATGGGGGAATAAGGTCACAACCGGTGGTGACTGGGGGGCTACTCTAGTCACTGTTTTGGAGTAGTTGCTGTCCTTTCTCAGGGGACTGTGAGGTGCTGGGGATAGAACCAAGGATTCTGCATGTAAAGCATGTGCCCTAGTCATTTGAATAATCTTCCTGGCCCTAGTGGTTCTATTTTACTTGAGTCACATTGCTTTAAAAATGATCTGAATTGTTTCCAAGCAAATTATACAGATCACAGAACAAAATGGTAAGAAAAAAATTATAACGTTTGCCTGTACACTGATAGAACTTTGAAAGGAGAAAATAGCCAACCCCATCAAAAAAAAATGGGAGAAGAAATGAACAGAAACTTCAACAGGAAGAAATTAGAATGAACAAAAGACATATGAAAAATGCTCATCATCATTAATTATTGAGAGATGCAAATCAAAACAACAATAAGATATCCTCACACACCACAGAGAGTGGTGCATATCCAAAAGAGCAAGAAAAGTGCTGGCGTGGATGTGGGGAAAAAGGGGACTCTCATCCATTGTTGGTGGGAATGTTTACTGGTAGAGCCTTTTTGGAAAATAATATGGACATTCCTCTGAAGACTAGACATTGAGCTCTCATTTGACCCAGCCATACCACTCCTGGGTTATACCCTGGGAAGCCAAAAACACACAGCGGGAACACCATCTACACTTTTATGTTCATAGCAGCACTATTCACAAAAGCCAGAATCTGGTAACAACCAGAGTGCCCGAGATCTGATGTCTGGATAAAGAAACTTTGGTACTTTGGTACACAATGGAATACAATGCAGCTGATAGGAAAAATGAAGCTATGAAATTTGCCTATAATGGATGAAAATCATGTTGAGTGAAATTAGTCAGAAGGAAAAAGACAGATATAGAATGACTGCATATATTATATATATATATAAAATAAATGTATATATTTTATATAATAACTGCCTATATATAAATAAAGAAATATATATAAAATAAATGTAGTCATTCTATATATATCATTATATATATACTTTTGTGTATTTATCTCTTGCTTTCTCTATATGTCATTATATATATCCTTTTGTGTCTTTCTCTTGGCATTCTATATACATAGTATGATACATACAGTATGACATATATATTATGATATATAGTATATATGATATATAGTATATATAGTGTTATATAGTATATATATAGTGTGATACCAATATATAGTATGATATATATATAGCATGATACCAATATCCAAGGTCAGGCAAACATGGGTCATGAGGTCTTGTCAAAGGTGGAATCTACCACAATCATGTGGGAGTCAGAGATTAGGTAATGTTTGGTTCTGAGCTGCTAGCCTTAGGGTCCAGCACTTTCCCACCACAAGGTCCTAAGGGCAGGACCCAGAAATGGGCCCTGCCCATATGATCACACCCAAAACATCTGTGCTTATCCAAGCTAAGAGCTAAGGTGAGGCAGAATGTGCCTGATCTTCTGACCTCTGATCACAGGAATATGTAAATCAATGATCCTTACCTTGCAAATGCTACCTTGCAAATGCTAAATCTGTAATTATCATTTGTTGCAAAGATTGGAAGATTGTTATCTGTTACAATGGCCCAGGAGCTTGCAAATGCCCAGTGATTCGTACTTGTACCCCCTCCACCCAAATATTGTATAAAAGGCTTAAACTGTGTTCAGTAAATCGAGTGCTGCTATTCAGAACTCCCAGCTGCTTCAGTGTCTTTCTTTCTTTCCTTTCCCAGCAGCGGCAAGGCAGAGTTTCTCCCAAGTCCATCCCTCTCCCTTTTTCTGCAGGGATGAAGTCCGGCAAGATCTAGGTCTTCCTCATTTGTGCCGGGGGCTGTTGGTCAGGGACCCCAAAAAGGTAAGACAGAGAAGGGTACAATGTGCTAATAATTGTCAAAAGTGATAATATCAGCCTAGAACTGAGCATTGAATATAGTCAAAGGGATACACATGATAACCTCTAAATGTACGTATTGCAATCTACAATGTGGGAGGGAATCAGGGGACATTGGTGGTGGGAAATGGGCACTGGTGGAGGGATGAGTACTGGGACACTGTAAGACCAAACCCAAACATGAACATCTTTGTAATTATATATCTCACGGTGGTATAATAAAACATTAAAAAATAAATAAAGTGCCTGTAATAGAGGCATCCATTGTCCTCAACTGTGAACAATGGAGGAGGGAAGTGGACAATAAGGACTGGGGTTAGAATATAGTTTGTCTAAAATTTAATCATGAATAGTTTTGTAGCTTTCTAATTTGTGGTGATTCAATAAAGAGTAATAAAATATGTCATGCATAATTATTCTACTGAAGTATCATACCTATAAATATTGTCCCTTGTGAAAACTTTACACTTATTATTCCTTTCATAAGTACAGTTTATGTTGCATAGTAGACCTTTAGCATATTTTAAATAAATGAATACATCACTAACCATATTCACATTTCAGTATAAGCATTTCAATAAAAATGGGATAAACTCATTCTCACTGCTCTCTTTGTAAAATGAACCTCTAAGAATTAAAGTTCAATACCTAAAACATGCAATGAGGTACTTTTAAAACAAAGATAGGATAGGCTAGTAGATAATTCATTGTGGTTTTATACATATTTGTTAGTAGATAATCTGTTATGGTTTTGTACATATATCAAAGGCTCTATGTAGTCCTATAGTAAAGAAGCCTACTTAGTTTTAATTTACTCAAACTTCCAGTCTTATTAAATTTGTTTTCATTTTAACATATTCTACAAGTGTCAATCCTGTCCCTCTTCCATCCCCATTTTGAAATTCTTTCTCTCTATGTGGCCCTGGAATCGGAGGGTTTATCCTTCTTGTGTATCTTACAGTCACTTATTAGTTCAGCTGTGAGCATCTGAATCAAAATGGGCAAATATAACAAAGTTGAAAAAATGCACACATATTGACACAGACTCTCTTACAGGAAAACAAAAGGGGCTAGCCCAGTCTCTGAGGCAAAACATGTTAGGCAATATGTTGTAGATAAATGAACAGAAAATTTTAGAAAGAAAAATAGCTGCTGATGAAAGAGACTTAAAATTAGAAGCCAAGATCCAGACAATGAAGTATGTAAGGAGAAAGAGAGGAGGCAATGTAAGGGATAGATAGGATTAAGGAGAAGAGCAAAAAGAAAAAGAGAATAGTCTCATATCAACCAGAGTTCCTAATTTATATCATATCCCCTAATTTATATCATAGCATACGAGCCAATATTCACAAAGAAATTTCAAGGGTTTCCTTTCATCTTATTAAACATCATTATTTATTTGTTTGTTTTTTATTTATTTATCTATTTATTATATCACTGTGAAATATGCAGTTACAAAAATGTTCATATTTGGGTTTCAGACATACAGTGTTTCAGCACCCTTCCCTCCACCAGTGCCCATTTCCCACAACCAATGTCCCCTGATTCCACCCTTCTCCAGCCTGCATTTATGGCAGGCGATTTTTAGTTCTCTCTCTCTCTCTCTCTCTCTCTCTCTCTCACCCTTATATTACACATTGTGACTTGCAATATATACATTTAGGGATCACCATGTATATCCTTGGCCTACTTTGAATTCTCAATTCTACGCTGGTATTATCATTTGCAATAATTATTAGTACACTACTCCTTTCTCTGTCTTACCTAACCTCTGACTCCCACACATTTGCAGTAGGTTCTACCCACTGACAAGACCTCCTGATCCATGTTTTGTCTGACCTTGGATATTGGTATCAAGCTATTTTTTAATATCCTGCAAATAAATGCAGTCATTCTATATCTGTCCTTTTCCTTCTGGCTAATTTCACTCAGCATGATCCTCTCTATATCCATCCACTTATAGGCAAATTTCATAACTTTGCTAAACATCATCATAATCAAGTTTATTTTGTCAGTTTAATGCGATTGCCAGCACTCTGAAGAGTGTGTGATGCTGCCTATGGAAGGATCATATTCATTAAACTCGCATCTCTGAACATTCAGGTAGTTTCCAATATACATCCTCGTTCTGAACAAATTAAGGTTATAAAGTCCTTGAACCTTTGGGTGCTTGTTTCTTACACATCTTATCTCTCTTATTATTTTTCTTTTTCTGTTCCCATCAGGACAGGGCAGTGAAAGCCTTTGCTGCTATCTGTTTGTGCTTCCAGTCTGTCAGTGGGGAACTAGTCGGTCCTATAGACAAACTTAGATTATCCTAGAATGATAGGTTGGGCAGTTTGACATGCTAAAGAAAAACACACCACTTTTCACAAAAGAAATTTTTGAGCTATTGTCCTGCTTCCAATGTAAAGAAATGGAAAATTTCCGTTTCATAGCCAAACAACAAAAAAAAAAGACTTTTTCTGATATTCATGAAGCCCCATGAAAATCTGAAAAGCATCTCTTCAAAGGGTTTAGAGTGTGACAAGAATTCATAGAACAGAAAACTTATTCTATAAAACTACATGAAAGAATGAAGGCAAAGGTTCAGATTTGAGAACATTATTGTTGGTGCTCAGGGTTTACTCACAGCTTAGTGCATGGGGAAATATGTGTTTTGGGGATCAAATTTAGGAATCCTGTATGAAAGGAAACCACACTAATCCTTTGAGAAAAATTCACTGTCCATATTTGAAAACATTTTGAGAGGTTTTTAATTAAACATGATATAATTAAAGTCAAATACTTAGGCAACCATGAAAAAATATAAAAAGGTAAGAGGAAGAGTGTGAAGAAACAAAGAACAAAGTAATATCAGGCAAAGAACCTATATAAGAAGACATTTAAAGGGTTGGAGAAATAGTACAGCAGGTAGGGCATTTGCCTTGCATGCAGCTGACCTGGGTCATTAGGGTCCCCCGAACATCTTCAAGAGTAATTCCTGAGTAACCACTGAGCATAGCAGTGCGTGATCCCCAAAGTCAAAAATAAATAAAACATTTAAAATAGGTGCATATGTGGGCAGGCCCTACTCCCTGCCATATTAATGGAAGCCCCAGAGAAGCAATGTACACAACGGCCCAGTTTCACAACTTCATGGTTATCTCAGAATAGATACCCAGCGAAGCCAGTGCAACTTGTGGGTATACAAGGATCTTCATTCTGTAAGTTTTGTGTCCCTTGGGAGGGGGTGGACTGAAAATCTTCTCAAATCTACAGATACTGGCGATCCTGGGGCACACAGACATATGATACAATAGAAGCCAGCTAAGCTCGATAAGCAACAACAAAATAGCACAAAACATGCCCAACTAGCAGCAAACAGGTCAGTATACACTCAATGACTAATAACTCTATTGTGTGCTATAAAAATTTCCATGAATTTCTTTTAGTAAATGCTTTTACAATAGTTCCAACTGCCATTTTGTTGTAACAAGCTATATAAAATAATTACTGTTCTGTCTACCAAAGACAGACTTGAACGGTGGTTGGCAAATTGGAGAGAAGACTGTTGGGAATGTCCAACTGGTGGGATTGCTGGTGGGCATGGGATCAGGAACAATTTCGCATACCACAGTGTTAAAGTTTTAGAAAATGAGCATAATCTGAACTAAAGAGAGAGTAAGAAAAAAGTTTTGTGAAGGGGTTATTACATTAGGAGTAGCTTATCAAGAATAGGGCTGTTTCAGGTACATTTAAATATCATTTTGCTGCCAATTTTCCTGTGTGTTCTTAATGCAAACAGTAACACTTAATGACATTTTAAATCCTTTACTACAGAAAAGAATGTAAGTCCAAATCCTTGTTCCACTTGAAAGTGTTCAAACTAAGAAGGTTTTGATTTTTATTTTATTAATTTATTTACCCCTTTGGGCCTGGCAGGCTGTGCTCAAGACTTATCTTGGTTCTGTGTGATCAGGGATCACTCTTAGAGGAGACCAGGGGCTTGTATATGATAGAGGTAATGCAATCTGGTGGGTATCAGGCAAATTAAGCATCTGATCCACTGTACTACTGCTCTAGTCAGTCAAGAAAGGTTTTTCACTCATGGATCATGCCCCAGATTACTGCTACACTCTCTCCTAGTGAGACATATGTGCTGACTTTTGGAAAGGAACGTTTCCTTTTCTGTTGCCTTGAAATTTTCAGAGTCTTTTCTAAAAATAAGATGCAGAACTGGGGAAGAGGCAGGGTGCTTACCTTGCATAGGGCCCATCAGTGGGATCCCAAGTACCACATACAGTTGCTTGAGCACTGCCAGAAGTGTCCCCTGAGCAGAAGTCTGAGAGTAATCCCTTACCACTACTGGGCATAGCCCTCAAATAACAAGAAAAAAAAAACTTCCTGACAGGTGCAAGACTTTTTATGTCTTATTACAAAAGTACTACTTCTAGTGTCTTTCAGTGTTTCACTTGTCTAAGCTAAAGTATATTTTTCTGTATTTTGTGACCTGATTTTCTATCACTGTGGACTCCACCTTCTCTGGATTATATCAGATTCAAAATAAAATTGGACCATTGATGGATGCTATAGTCTTGAATAATTTGGATAGTTCTCTTTTCTATTATTTAGCTCATTAAAGTCTAAGAGACATAGCTCTTGTACACTGAAACAGCTGAGCGTATATAAGAACAGTGAATTGAATTATTCTGTTGGGCACCCCTGATTCCAGAGGTGCATTGAAAAACATGGTAGGTAAAACTCTACTAGGCTAGTGTTCAGCTTTATTAGTGATACTTCACTCAACTTATTCTTTCACTCTTTTTCTCTTCATTTGTATACTTTCTTAATTTAATTTCTGAGTAATTTCAGAAAATAATACAATCTTCATCATCAGTCACATTCACAAGGCTAATGGTTTCTACCATTATATATCACCAAAGATAGTACACTCCAAGTTCTGAAATTTGTAGTTAAAAATAGCCAATAGCTAACCTCCTTCCTCAAAGCCTACGGTATTTTCACACCTCAAATAATCTTAATATTGTAAGACTTTCTGTCTCATACAATTTCATTCAATATCAGGATGATATTTTGTAGGATGCTATTAAAACATACTCTTTATATTTCAAAATATCTGAAATAGCACCTACCTCATATTCACTAGTAAAAACATGACTCTTGATGGATTCAAATTAATCTACAATTTAAGGTCAGGGTATAAAATATTTAGAGCTGTACATATTTTAAATAATCTGAAATTGCCAATCCAAGCTGGATCAATAGCTTACTATTTAAATAGTAAATAGCTTACTATTTAAATAGTCATTATCAAAGATCCAAAAATTGGAATCTCGAGAAAGGAAACTGGGACACATTGGTGGTGGGAAAGAGATGTGATATAACTATACATTTAAATAACAGAGTCAATAACATTCAGGGATACAAACTGCGGGTGGAAGGGAAATCGAGACATTATGGAGGGAAGTTGATACTGGTGGTGGAATTGGTGCTGGAACACTATGCCAGACACTTAACTATGAATGACTGTGTAAATCAAGTTGCCTTAATAAAAATTTTTTTAAAAGGTAGCAGTGGAAGGAAACAAAGGTTTTTCCATTGTCTATATCTATAATCTTGGGCTTTTATTTTCATAGAACTAAAATTGCCTGAGAGAGGTTAAGAATGGGTTTGATAATTTCAATCCCAGGAGAGCGAGTAGATATTAATGTTGGAAAAAATTTTGATGTTGTGTGTAAGAGATTAGAAACAGTTATGAAGTTGAATTTCTTTTAAAAATCTAAAATTTTAGTTGCTTTTACTTTATAGTTTTTCATGCTGAATATGAATTATATTAACTTGATTATTATTTATGCTTATATATTCTTAATTATATGAAATAATTAACCAAATGCAATGTTGAAGTAAAATAAAGCACACAGCTCAGTGTCTCAAATTCAAATTTAATTAAGAGCATAAATAAGACAGATGAATTAGATTTTTACCTCTGTATATAACTTCCAATATGTTCTTATTATGTATTTTGTGGAAGAATTGGATGCTAAGATATTAATACAGTGCTGATTTACTTTTTTTCATTGAATTTAATTTTTCATATTAAAATTAAATCACAGTATATTCAGGGTTCAGAATTATTTCAAAATATCTACTCTATTTAAAGCTCCTTTTCTATCAAATATATGATAGACATTTTCTATAATTCTATCAAATATATGTTAGGACATCATTTGACTCATACATTTTTTTATTAATTTATATTTTTAATTATTGGTTTTCTCACAAATAAACTTATTTTTCTACAACAGTAAAACGCCAAGTAAAATTGACTTCCATTTTGGTTTTTATATACAAAGAATATAATTTATTCAAATACTGTGTTAAATTCTAAAAATTTGTCAGCATACTCAACATCTACAATGACTGCTATCTTATCTCCTAGATTTTAACATGGTTTGCCATGTTGTTTATCAGCCTGTAATCATATAGAGCTCACTTTTGTGAAGGGTATAAGTGAGGTCTATATAACTTCCAATCATTATGAGATTTCTGTTCTATGAAGACACACTGCCTGTTGCAGGTTTTCCAATTCTCCTGAGTCCCTACTTCCCCCTTTGTGAATCAAATTGTTTGCTACTGTGCTTGCATAAGGTACCAAATCCTGTACCAATTGTCCAAAAGAAGAAAACAGTTCTTCCTTTATGTTTTTTGAAGCATAGATAACTGTGTATCATTAATGAATATATAAATTTCAGTTTGCAGTCTTTCTCGTACCTTCAAGGGATTATAGCCTTCAAAATTACCAAAAGAACTATACAGTAATCAAACTATTATTTAACAACACAGATAACTGTATCACTCCTTTTTAAACTAAAATTGTGTTACCACACTTGTATCATGATTTCTCTTTCATGTGTGCTATTGCCTCAGCTCTGAAATGTTTATTCAATTCAAGGTTTATATTTTATCTACTAACAAGTTCAGCTTTTCCATGAAGCTGCCTATAACTGGAGCTTATGTGCCTTTGAACATTCCTAATGGGTTATATACTTGCTCAGCTCAATACTAGACCCAAGGCTGATTTTCTGACCACAAGGCAACTTTCCTATCTCCATAAATTTTGCCACAAAACAAATATAAAGCCAATGAGTGTAAGTGCACTAGAAAGAAATACCTGTGATATTTACTTTGCTACTTTAACTTGTGGAGATTTTCATTGTTTTTATTTCGTGATTATCCGAAGGATTAACATAAATTACAAGTGAATTTTTAAAATACATTGTTTTAGGTTTATGGTTTGTTATTTCATTTAGAGAATATTTAGGTGCCTTTTGTACTTCTGTTATTTTTATGCCTTATTTTCTTTGAAACTTTACCTTTCACATTTGTATGTATATATAATGTGTGAAATTCTTCAAAAATTTTTCTCTATACTTACATTATTCTATTGTCTTAAATTATTCACATAACAAAATATTTATGTTCAAAATGTTTCATATTGCTCATCAAGTGCTATGCTCAAGTGATTTCAATTTTTAACATTATTTTTATTTATAATCTGTGATTTATCTAATTAACTACTAACTGTAAAATTGTTTCAAAAACAAATATTTCTGTATACTCTCTTCTATGCTTATGGGATATATTAGTTCTATCTTTTTGTTAGATGAGAAATTTTATCTGCTCTAAATCCAGTTATTGTGTTATTTTTATGACAAATGCTAGCTCTAGTACCACCTTATTATCCTGATAAATTAATTCTGCAACAAAAGTAGCTATTGGCATGTACTTCTTTTCTAAGTCTGAACTTCACATTGATCTGCACATTTTCAAACCATGTAAATTGCATTTTCTTTGCCTCAGTTATTTTTATGAAATTGTTAATATAAATTAGAGAGCAAATTTTTGTGCTTGGAAACGAATGATTAGAATTCAAAAATAAAAGCAACGTTGGTCATTGAGGTTGTTAGAATCTCAGAAAAAGGCATGCAGATGGGGATTTAATGCAATGAGGAAAAATGAAACTAACCCAATAATATGGAGAATTGCTACTTTCAGTGAAGAAAACCACCATTGAGAGTAAACTGGAATAATAAGAGCAGATAAATAGCTCAGTTGCTTGTTGGAAATTTATTCATGTGAAAAAGGTAATTTCTAAGTGAGGATATATGCCATAAAGCCCTTTCTTTTAAACAGGTCTCCTTTTTGTGTTTAATATTTACTGTTATTAATAAAGTAGATTGAAAAGCAACAACAACTGTTCAGCTGCTACAATTAGACTAGCGAGAAAAACCAAGAGGAACATTACTTGAACAAATATAATTACATAAAAAACTCATAAAATTAGAATTTAAAACGTCTTTGGAACATTAACGGATTATAGGAGACAGATAATGCAAAGGTAATTTAAAATAGAATTGAAAAAAGACTATATTAAAATACTTTTCTGACTTCAATAAATAAGTACGGGTAAATAGGATGATTCTTTATTGCAGTTTCTCACACAGTACTCTTGACACTTTGGGCAAGTTAATTCCTTGCATGGGGGATCTTCCCTGGGTGAAGGAATATTTAGCAGTTTGTTTACTCTTTGCCCCTTAAATGTTAGCAGCATTCCCCACATCCAGTGTGGTGATAACCAGATATTACCAGACATTATCCTAGGATGGGGTTAGGAGGAGGTAATTCTGCTTGTGTTGAGAACTGTTGTTTTCATCATGGTCACTGTATCACTGTCTTCCCATTGTTCATCGATTTGCTCAAGTGGGCACTAGTAACATTTCCATTAGTCCTGTCACAAGCAAGTGCAACCCAAGGGCATCTACTTGCTACAGGACAGGAGGAGCCCGAAACCATTCTTCAGGTTATGAAACTGAGTTCCATAATAGTTACTAGTCTTTGGCATAAACAGTAAATAAAATACAGTAGCTTGCCAGGCTTTACCATGTACGTGGTATAATCAAGGTAGAAGGCTCTCAACCCGAGCATTTACTGATGAAACTTAAAGGGGAAGATCAGGTTTTCTCTTGGATGGAGCTCTGAGGAACTATAGAGTCTGGATGTTGGGAATGACTAACTGCATGATGTGTGGTTTGCTCTGTCTTCTTGTCAGGCTTACTGGTATCAGTTAAAACATGTCTATAACTGTTTACTATGTATAAATGTGAAAGAAACTGAGAAGAACTTTATGCAAAATTCAGTATCCTATAAAAATATCGTGCGGCGCAAAGCGGCCGCATGCCAAGGTACATGTGGGTCTGGCGTGGGTGGGTCTCTCTCTCTTCCGGGGCAACTGGCGGAGGTGGAGGAAAGGGCAGGGTCCAAAACTCCACTCTGACTCTGGCCAGCATGGTCTCTCCCCTGCTCATGAGAGCAAACCCTTGGAGCAATGTTGGACTCAGCCGGGGGATGGCCAAGCCCCTTACCGGGAGGTCAGCTCCATGGGTTGCTTCCACATGGGGCGGACCGAGCTGCGCAGCTGTGGGTCTGAATATTTATAAAATAGAAAACTATTGTTTTCATACAATATTCAAAATTTTAGAAACAAAAGTTGTTCTCCAAACACACACAGGAACAACTGAATTGAGGGACATCATGGTAAGAGGAGAAAATTAACTCAAATATTAATTCAAATATAATTACAACAAAAGGCTCATAAAATTAAGATTTAAAATGTCTTGTAACACTTAAGTTGGGAAGTATGACTACCAGCACAGCCCTTAGAGTAAGTTTGAGAGGAGATGAGGACTGTCTCATGCTGAGTAGAATTAGAGCTGCTTATCAGTGTCTATAAATTTAAGATTTTTATGGAACACCTAATTCATAGTTTTGACAGAGTGATCTGACTGTGTGCAGTTACAATGAATAGACGTAATCATGCACTGCAGGGGCAGGAGCAATAGTCCAGCGGGTAGGGCGTTTGCCTTGCACATGTCCAACCCTGATTCAATCCCGGCATCCCATATGGTCCCCTAGCACCATAAGGAGGAATTCCTCAGTGCAGAGCCAGGAGTAAACCCTTTAACATCACCAGGTGTGGACCCAAAAAGGCAAAAAACAAAAACAAAAACAAAAAAACAACCATGCACTGCATGAAAAGAAGGAGAAATATCTTCTATGTGCATTTTCTAGTGTGCTTAAAAAAGGTAACTGTAGGTCAAGGAGTGCCACATTGCACAAACTCCACTAAACAGCATTTTTCAGTCTGGGGTACTTATTAGTTAAAGATATTTTGATGTTCTCTCTATCATAGTAAAAGAATGAATTATGTAGTAATGAACAACTTCTAGTTGGAAGTCATCACATCTTACTTCAACTATAAACCTCTTGCTTTTTGGCTTTTTTAAAAATCTACAGAATCTATCTAAATTTTCTTGGGTGTTAAGGGAGAAAGGGGCACAGCATTTCAAAAAAGTTTTAATTATTTAAATGCAAAAAAAAATTGTCCTTAGTCACAGAATTTATTTTATGTAAGATAAACAAGAAACTCTGCTGGTTATGGCTTTTACACCTACCAGAAAAAAATATTCACATTTATCAGCAGCACAGGTATTGAGTGTTGGCATCATAAAATAAGGTATGTCAGCAAAGCCTGAGTTCTTTGTCTTCAACAAGCAGCAAGGAATTCTAGTTCTGAGGAGGATCTTGCCTTAGAATGATCTTTATATTACCTTATTTTTAAATTCTGTCTCACTACCTCATTGTTCTCCTCATTGTTCTGTGGAGTAAAATATTCTGATAATCCTCGTGTCAACATTGTCCTATGACCAGCTAGGCCATAGTTGTTGATTTAGAAGATTTCATATGCGACAATAAATGGGGTATGTCTTATTCTTTCTAATTTACTCTTCTAATTGACCTGAACTAAATGTGGAAGCAGTTGGCTTCCAAGTTATTTTGCACTGATCATGTACCATTGAAAAATTTTAAGACCTTTTTATTTATTCCAGTACATAAATGCTTACCAACAGATTTTATACCTTTATGTTTTATTAATGCAATATTTATTTCACAAAGCATTCAGAAATAAATACTAATATAGGACTGGATTAGAATTTTATAAAATGATTTAAAATACTTTGATTTTAATAAACGTGGAATTCAAGTGATCTAACGAAAGCATTGTGATTCTATATCTTTGGAAATCTTGGTTAAATAATTTGAGGCACAATTAAAAATTTAGCTGCAATTTAGTTTTATTTGATATATAATTCATAATAACCATTATTGGAAAAGATAGACCACAGTGTCACAATTTATAAAATAGAAAATTTATACTTGGGATGGGTTCACCATTGTGAAGCATGAATATAACTATATTGGAAGTAGCTTCTCTAAAACCTAGACATTTTTTCAAACTAGATTAGTTTTCACCATTGTCATAGTGGTGTTTTGCTGGAAATACAAATATTATCTCTGAGGAATTGTCATTAGTATCATTTTCAACTCGTATTTTCATTTCAGTCATTTAATTTGCTTCATTTTTGATGACTGCTTTTAGTTCAAATTCAATAGTACAATGCCTGAACTTACTTACTGCCACAAACAAACTTACTGCCCAAACAAACCTGTCAACAAAAGCAGTTTAATGTCTCTGAAAAGCTGGTTAAGAACATTGTTGCTTGTATTTCTGAAGTCTGGGAGTTGTCTTTTCTTGAATATTTACACACTTCATTTTATGTTAGAAGATATAAAATAAATCCATAATAAGCGGGCGGATGCCTTTGGGTTCTACTAGCATGAGACGGGACATAATGGAGATATTACTGGTGCCCGCTCTAGCAAATAGATGATTAACGGGAAGATAGTGATAGTGATCAGTAAATACTAACTACCATGTGTTCGATTAAAGTGGATGGAAATGCAATTGAACTATTCTTTCTACACCCACGATAGTGTGTTTCCCTTAATTCCAGATTCATACATCATCCCTCTTCCTTCGGCTTCCAGTTGTAGCTTTGCTCCTTTAATGAAATACAACTATTTAGAAATTCTCTCAGCAGTTCAATTGTTCTTTAATTGTCACTTCTCAAGATCACCTATGGCCCATGTTCCAAATAAAAAGCTACACAGAACAAGATTAAATAATATTATAATGTTTTTGACTCAATTGGACTCTAAGAGTTCAAGATGAAAACTTCTCTTGCTGTGAATGAATTAAGCAGTTTGTCCAGATTCTTAAGGTCTGGAGAATGGAAAAATAAAATCACTCTATCAATAAACAATGTCAGTATGTTAAAAGCACAATTAACAGCAATTACTAGAGCAATTCAGAAGAATGTGCTCTAAATTGCACTATTTTATGTCCTCAACAAAATGGCAAAATCCATGGTCTCTTTTAAATCTTTATTCCTATTTTTCAACATCATACATAGTCAATGCATAGCCACATTGGTCTATAGATAATTGATTATATGTTTGCAGTACTTGTAGAGAGCTATAAATCAGAAATTTGGGGGTACACTGGAGAAAAGGGGGTACAAATGAGGAAAAGCAAATTATACCAATGAATGAGACAAATATATACGGGATCAAATGACACAGAAGATACACTTCATAACGCTTTCACAGAACTGTAGCTGAAATCATCCATTCAAACAACCATTCGTTGTAAGGAAATAACAATGTACTCAGGTGTTATTATTATAATCAGTGTGAGTCTTATTAAGAAAACTAGAAATCTTAGCTGACAGTGTTTTGTGGAATATATTAATTCCTTTATGGTCTATATAGTTATTTATTTAGAAGTCTGACCTAGGGTTTACGGGCCCCCAGAAGCATGTACTATATATCAATACAACCGGGTTTACAAAATTTTAATTACTTTCCCTTCTTTTAATGAATTAAGCTAGATTTTATTTAAAGAGACTTAGAGAAATGGAGGGGAGAAAAGGAAAAAGAGATAGATCTTCACAAGAGAACATGGGCTTCTCCAGAGTGGGAAAACACCTCAAAATTTTTTTTTATTTTTTTTCTGTTTGAAGAGTTTATTTCTAAAGATACCACAATATGAGTCAAAAAGAAAGTATGCTTTGGAAACATAATAATTGAAAACTGCTCAATCTTTACAGTGCCCGCACACTTCTCATGTTCCTCAAGCTAGTTCAGGCTAATCATTCAGGTGAGCCGCATATTTCTGTAGGTCACGCTGTGCTCCCACCCTGTGCAGCATTAGATGCTTCTGTAGAATCGCTTTGACCCTGTGCTTATCTCAGTAGCTACTCCCCTTTGTCAGACTGAATAGTCTTGGAGCTTGAGGCAAAACAGAAATGAATAATAGTTTCTTGCTTTGTTTAAAATTGGTGTTTGCTCCATTATGGAAATGTTTCATATATTTAATTACTGATTCAAAAGCAATTATATTTTTTGCTGTCTCAAGATTTTCCTTCTGCGTCCTTTTTAATTTTGCCGGGGGGTGTTCATTAATGTTTCGGTTCCAGCCATTTTTCTCTTGTTCAGGGCACTGCCTTCATCTCTACAGACTTGTCTTCCACCTTTGAATAAGTAACTCTAGCATGGCCCTAGTGTTTGTGGTACTGGGGGGGGACCAGTGTTTTTGTGGTACTTACAGTGCCGAAACCACTTTTGGAATATAGAGACACACAGATTTTAAAATCCTATGCATGCATTCAGGAACATAAGGAAGAATGTTTGAGGCTCTTTATGTTCCTGGAGCAAGCAGATGCCTTTGGATTCTACCAGCATGAGACAGGACATATGGAGATATTACTGGTGCCCGTTCTAGCAAATAGATGATGAACGGGAAGATAGTGATAGTGATAGTGATGCATGCCTTAAAAAATTTATTTCAGTGAGTCTGGTTGACCTTCAGCACCTATCCTCAAACACAGAAAAAGAACAATCACACATTCTTGACTTTCAGGGATTACATTAAGCTAATGGTTAGGGTCTTTAAAAAATATTTTCTCTGATATTATTCAGAAAATATTAATAATATAACATTATATAATAATATTATTATTATATTTTATCCAACTCACCCTGATTCCCTTGTTAGAGAAAACTGACAACTTTTTTGCCTTCACATGCTCTCCCACAATCCATAATTTTTTCTTGTATATTTACTTTTTATAAATGTAAATGAGATATTGCCAAGTGTTACTACAGCTGAACCTATATCTGAGTAAGCTCTCACCCGAACTCAGACTTGAGCCCCAGACAGACTGCAGGAGTGAAGAGGCAGATATAGATGGTGAAACCATCTTGGTAATCATATCATTAAAAAAAATAGCATGTTTCCAACATCATTCAGCAATTTCCATGTTTCTCCTTTACCAAAGTTTATAAAAACATAAAACTCTTCAAAAATATACACATGCACACACAAAAATTTGTATTTTTTTATCTTCTAGTGACCTATGTTATGATCCAGGGAACAAAGTTGGTGCAAGGACATGGATCTCATTACAACACTCTGTTGTGTCACAGGCATGGCATTAAAATGCAAAGGAGTGGGGGCGTCAATTAGACACTAGGTGTTTGCTCAGTGCTTGGTGATGAGCAGCCTGAGCAAAATGATAAGAAAGCAGGGTATTAGGTGAAGCAGGAGTCCAAAAAATAAAGCTACAGAACAGAACCTTCCAATCACCTCTTAAAAGTAAACTTTCTTGCATGTGGACAACCCTAGTTTAATCCCTGAATTTTATATAGTCTCACCAGTTACCTCAATAACTGACCCTAGAGCACAGAACCTAGTGTAGCCCCCGGACACCACTAGGTGTAACCCAAAACAAACCAACCAAACAAAAACCCAGTAAATTATGGTGCCTAATGCTGGAGTTTTGGGTAACTATATGCTATTAAAATGTAAAATATCAGTAAAGATATGCATGCTTTCATATATACATACGTACATACATACATATTTAAGTCACATATAGTTCAACTTAAGTACATATGGAATTGCTTATATAGTGTCATTCCAAATAGCCACAGAGATTACATTATTCAATTCCTTATTAGTCCACAGGGTGTGTTATTTAGGCAATAAAGTATCATATCATTTATTTATTTAAAATTTAAAATCATGGGCTGGAGCGATATTACAGTAGATAGGGCATTTGTCTTGCACTCAGCTGACCCGGGTTTGATCCCCGGCATCCCATATGGTCCCCTGAGCACTGCCAGGAGTAATTCCTGAGCAAAAAAGTCAGGAGTATCCCCTGAGCATCGCCAGGTGTGATCCAAAAAGCAAATTTTTTTTAATTATAAATTTTCATATTATATATGAAATCTATTAGGTATTATATAAGCAATACCAATGAGAGCTTGGAGTATAATAACTTGTATGTTGTGATGTTCAAAGTACTGAAGAGAAAAAGGGGACATTAGAGGAGTTTGTGTCATCATACAACGTAGATGGTTTCCACCCAGGCCTTCATTTCCTCATTATTTTCTGGGGGAGAGGTGCACACCTGGGAGTGCTCAGGACTTACTCGGGGTCTGTGCTCAGAGATGACTCATGGTAGACACAGGAGCCATGTGGGGCTCTCGGGATCAAATATAGTTCAGCCATGTGCAATGCATGGGCCTTACCTGCGGTACTGTTGCTCCAGCCCCTAATTCTTCTTTCTTATATTAATATGCAAGAGCACATTTCAACAGTAACATTTGATCAAATATAATTATAATTGATACAGTCATAACATAAAGAATATTGTAATAATTTAAGACTATGGGTTGTTGGCTGTCACTCAGTTAAAAAGTTAAAAAATACTAAAGAGTAAGTATACTGTTGGTTAGCTAAATTCTAAATATAACTAACTGGGAGTACATTTTAGCCCACTTGTTTTTAAAAACTTTTTATTACCTAGGAAAGAAATAGATGTGGAAAACATTGTTAATGCATCTCAGAATCCTTCCATACTCAATTTTCCAACAACTCTTAGAACCTAACTTGAAATTAATTGGAGTCTGTATGTTGCCAAAAGAGAAGAATTTTTTTCTACTGAGCTGGTTTAAGGTTCAATAATTAAAGATTTTTTACCTTTCTTTTTTTTAAATTTAATCACGGTTATACACAGTTACAAAGTTATTCATTATTGGTCTTTAGTCATATAAAGTTCCAAGACCCTCCCTCTTCCCCAGTGTATATTTTTCACCATCAATTAAGGTTATTTTTGATAAATAACAAAGAAAATAATAAATCAAAATTAGTTATTTATAAATCGAGATTAATTATTTTCACTGTATCACTGTCTTCCCGTTATTCATCGATTTGCTGGAGCGGGCACCAGTAACATCTCCATACGTTCTGTCACAAGCAAGTGTAGCTCAAGGGCATCTGCTTGCTCCAGGGACAGGAATGGCCTCAAACCATTTTTCAGGTCATGGAATTGAGGTCCATAGTTGTTACTAGTTTTTGGCATAACAAATAAAACATGGGTAGCTTGCCAGGCTCTGCCATGTAGGTGGTATACTATCAGTAGAAGGCTCTCATCTTGAGCATTTACTGATGAAACTTATAGGGGAAAGATCAGATTTTCTCTTGGATGGAGCTCTGAGGAAACAATTGAGTCTGAATGTTGAGAATGACGGACCGCATGATGTGTGGGTTGCTCTGGCTTCTTGCTAGGCTTACTGGGATGATGGGCATCAGCTAGAACTGGTCTAGAACTGTATACAGCTGTATACAGTGTATAAATGTGAAAGATCCAGGGAAGGACCTTATCCTAAAATCGGTATTATCTAAGAATATCACGCAGCTGCTATATGAAGTCAAAATGGATCAGGCTTAACATAAATGTAACTAATATTTTGGTGAAACAAATGGGCTGGATATAGTACAGCGGGGAGGGTGCTTTGTCTTGCATGTAGTTGACTCAGGTTGGGATTAAATAATATTACTGTGTTAACTAACTAAAATTCTATTTTTTCTTCTTTTTGGGTCACACCTGGCGACACTCATGGATTACTCCTGGCTCTTTGCCCAGGAATTACTCCTGGTGGTGCTCAGGGGACCATGTGAGATGCCGAGGATTGAATCAGGGTTGGCCGCATGCAAGGCAAATGCCCTCCCCACTGTGCTATCTCTCCAGCCCCAATTAACTAAAATTCTAAAAGTGAAAAAGTCCATTTATCTCTGCTGCTGCGACTAAGGAATGATTTATCAATTATAGGATTGTCCTTAACATAAGAAATGTGACATGTGGAAGAACTTAATTTTTGCCATTAAAATAATACATAAGAAAAAAACAAAGCACAAATTCATTACATCACGAGAAAAGTACAAATGATCATGAACATAAGATTATGATATTGTCTATATTATTTATATTAAAAGTATATGTCTTTCTTCTGTATCACTATGACTTTCAGTCTTGGTAAATCCATTTTACCAATTATTTTCCCAATTAAGTGAATTCAAGACTTTTTCTATTTATCTTTTATGTATGTCTACATACTGTAATTTTATTGAGCACCAAAAATATATAGAAATCTACCCTTTATCTAGATGTAATAAAGTCTCAACTCAGAAAATAATGATAGCCTCTTTATGTGGTTGATAAATCATGTTGCCGTTGGACAATGTTTTAATATACACATAAGCAAAGGGAAGTACAAAGTTTAGTATCTTGTGTTATATTACCTGGCTGTCCTCAATATCCTGTTCATTTAATTAAATAGATGGTGCTATGTTTTGAGTAATGCTAATACAGTCCAACTTGTACTAAAGCCAGTCCCTGAACTGTAATATCAAGGAAGTGCCATAAATTGACAAACCCACTTATGAAACAGATTCTGGGTCACTGGGAATTTCTGTCTGCCATTATGACAGGAATAGTTTAGCTGAATCAGATTGCGTGGCTAAGAAAGAACCAAAGTTAAATTTAGTTCAATATCGATTCTATTCTTGAAGAATTTCTAAATTTTTGGTTCAGAAGGCATTGTGATGATCTGAAATGGGTCTAGAGCTTAGCAAATGGCAATAGATTGAGATTCTACGAATAGGTTTCCACTAACATAATAGCATTCTTTTCTAATTCCCAACTCTCAGACATGAAAACTTGATCAAACAAACCAGTGCCTTATGTAACTAATATAAGAGGGCAACCAATATATTCCCTTGTCCATGATAATTTTCTTTAGTTTTTAATAGGGGGTGGTTACCACATTCAATCTAATCCTTCATCATTTCAGCCTTCCACTTTCTATAGGCTCAGAATAACTACATTCTGACAGAGCTTTAATTCAAATTCCAGCACTCTTTGAATATGGTCTTTTGCTCATTTTTTCCTTCTCAAAGCAGGGCTTCACATTTCTTACTAGAAATAGAAATGAAGGTACCAGAGAGAAAACGAATAATGATACAATTTCGTATATTCATGTCTGATCCTTTACATAATCAGAATTCTCAATGAATATTACAAAGGGAGGTCAGATAGTTTAGCTTCCATACAAGAAACCATTTTAGAATTCTAATTAGATGAAAAAAGGAATATGATTTTTATAAATTAAGTTCTGCAATCACTTCAGTTTAAAATGTCCCTTCTGTTAAATAATAAAAAATACAATATCTATTACTTAGCTTCTTTTATCTACTAAGCTCCAAACAACCCTGATTAGAAGAATAAAATTTCATCATAAGAGGGAAATTTAATGAGTTCTTATGAACAATTAAAAAGAGTATTTGCATAATTCAGCTTATTAGAGGAAGAAATACCATGCCAAAAAGGTTTAGCAATAATCACATACTGAGAATAAGTGGAAAGGGAACATTAAATGCTTTTCTTGTTGTTCCTGAAGCCATGGGTAGCATTTCAGGGTGCTTATTAGCATTGTAGTGACCTGCTTTACCAGTTCCCTGCATTAAGGCCTGTGTTTATTGTAGGTGTTCCATCTAAGTAATTTTTTTTCTTGCTAATGAAAATCAGGAAGACTGAAAAGGTCCATGTCTGATTATATCTGTTGCTCTATTTGTTATGTTCAAAGGAAGATGGAAATCATACCCAAGGTGAAGTTAAAGATACTTTGAAGTCTTTGAAGTCTTTAATCTTTGACAATGACTCTTTCATCTTTGTCACCCAGTCAGGCACTTAGAATCATTAGAAAAATTTGTCCTTAATCTCCGAGCAGTAAAGTTACAAGGGTGGAAATATGCTTTAGATTTAGAAGTTATCAATCACTTACTATCAAGTAACCTCAAACAAGCCAATTTATACACATATTTTTTGTATGTATAAATTATCACTTCACTTCACTTGTATCACTTGTCTTCCCGTTGGTCATCAATTTGTTTGAGCAGGCACCAGTAACATCTCCATATGCTCTGTCTTGTGCTAGTGTAGCCCAAGGGCATCTGCTCACTCCAGGAACACGAAGAGCCTCAGACCATTCATTCAAGTCGAAGAGCCTCAGACCATTCATTCAAGTCGTGGGAATGAGGTCTATAATTGGTATTTGGCATATAAAATATGACATGAGTAGCTTTCCAGGCTCTGCCTGGTGGGTGGTATACTCGCAGTAGTAGGTTCTCAGTTCGCATTTACTGATGAACCAGCAATGGGGAGAAATCAGCTCTTCTCTTGGGTGGAGGAGCTCTGACAAGCTGTGGTGTCCGGAAGTAGAAAATGCAGCCCTCATGATGTGAGAGTTCCTCTGGCTTCTTGTGAGGCTCTATTGGGATGGCGGGCCAAGGCTAGAACCCACCTTCCCTCCCAGATGCCTCATGATCAGCAGAGCACAGGAAGAGCAGCTCTGCCCCATGTATCTGTGTATAATTTATATACACATATAAAGTATATGTGTATAAAATGCAATAACAGCTACCTTCTAGGATTATGATGATAAGAGAATAGGTACTTTATCAATATAATTTCCTTTGTATGGAGGACCACATAGTGTGGTATGTGACCATAAATATTTAAGAAATAGTAAACTTCTGTTTGCAGCCAAGCAACACAACCTTAATGGGGAGAATATTCAACTTACTGTCTAAAAAGGGGGAAACAATATAGTCAGCTGAGTCATTGCTAACTGAGTCTAAAGAGTGTTGGTATTTCTGTTCCCGCATCCTTTCCAATCAGTGTCATTAACAAGCTATGACACGGGACCCTACTTCTCTTTCACAGTAAGGAACGAGCACTGGAGAACAGACAAGCTGAACATTCTAGACTCATTCTCTTTCTGATATTAGCTTATTATTACCCTTAGCTTACTTTTGTTGCAGCTCTAGCTGTTGGAACCTGTGGCCTCACGCTGCGGCTAGCAACTGGTCTGAAGGCACAGAGCTCATCTGTTTCTACTCTCACAGGTCACAACTGCCCTCTTGAACCACACACGTGCTGCTTGTGAGTGCAAGATGCGAAGGGAGGGAGGGCAGCTAAAGTCTAAGGTCACCTTGAATCAAATGGACTAGGGGCCAACAGAGTCCTGTCTTATGGAGGCCAAATTCTAGAAGGGAAGCTGAGGTTTCACAGTAGCCCTGTCTACACTGTGTTGTGTTTCCTGTAACAGAAAAAAAAAATAGCCTTTGAATTAATCCTCTTCCTTCCAGCCCCTTTAGAGTCCCCTGACTTAGAAACTGCAGGTTTTGTTTTCAGAGTTGCTTGTGAGACTTTGGATGCTATGTGTCCTCTAGACATGCTGCATTCAAAAGACACACACCTCAAAAGGTTGAAATATTAAATTGAAATTAAAAACGGGCATCTTTTCTCACAATGCCTTTCATACCGAGGAATAATAGGTGCAGAGGAGGAAAGGTGGTGGAAGATGATTAGGAGGAAACCTTTTGAACAGCATCTATCTCACATCTATAGACCTCATTGTTGTCTTTCTTGGTCTTACGTGCATTCAGACAATAAGCTCTCAAAAAGCCTTGAGATTAAAATGCAGAAGAGAATCTAGTTGAAATTTTTTTTTTTTTACAGTTTTTTAGATAATTCACTCTAGGATGTTTTATATTTTAAGATGGAAAGTAATTTGTTAACACCTACACCGTTAGTACCAGGGATTTTGAACTTATGTTCTGAAATTTCCAAGATGTATAAATACAGAAAGTGATAACTACCCATGTCTAATAACTATCTAAGTCTAATAACATTTGATTGCTCTTATTTTAATGATCCCCTCATTTTCTTCTTGCAAATGTTAAAGTACTTTTAAGATATATTATTTCATATAGAATTGATATATTGGTCATCTCTGTCAAATAATCATAATGTTGTTATATAATCATAATGTTGTTGCAAGTCCTTGTAAAATTAGCATTGATATCTTAATGCAATCATATATCCAGACCTATAAAAATAACTTGTCTCAAGTATTCTTTTGTACAGTGTACTGGAATTGATTCTTTTTTGGAGGAAGGGATTGGGACTCACCTGTTGGTTGTCAGGGTTTACTCTCACTCAGGGATAATTCTTGGCAGGCTCAGAGGACCATATATGGTGCCGGGGCAGCCACATGCAAGGCAAGAGCACTATAAACTGTACGGTCACTCTGGTCATGTAAAGCGATATCTAAAACCAACTTATATTTTATATTTGGTTTCAATACTTTTTAAATACCAATGAATTTTTTTTTGTTAAATCATGGGAGACACACAGTTAGAGTTGTTTATAAAGGGGTTGCACCATACAATTATTCAATGCCCATCCCTTTACCAGTGTTTATTTCCACTATCACGGGCCCCAGGTTCACTTCCTCCACTTCCCCACTTGTTTCTTCCCTTGTCTTTCTTTCTCTTTCTTTCTTTGTTTCTTTCTTTGTTTCTTTCTTTGTTTCTTTCTTTGTTTCTTTGTTTCTTTCTTTCTTTCTTTGTTTCTTTCTTTGTTTCTTTCTTTGTTTCTTTCTTTCTTTCTTTTTTTCTTTGTTTCTTTGTTTCTTTCTTTGTTTCTTTGTTTCTTTGTTTCTTTGTTTCTTTGTTTCTTTGTTTCTTTCTTTCTTTCTTTCTTTCTTTCTTTCTTTCTTTCTTTCTTTCTTTCTTTCTTTCTTTCTTTCTTTCTTTCTTTCTTTCTTTCTCTTTCTTTTCTTTATTTCTCTTTCTTTCTCTATTTTTCTTTCTATCTTTCTTTCTCCTTTCTTTTCTCTTTTCCTTTCCTCTTCCTCCCATTTCTCTACCTCTTCTTCCTCTTCTTTTTCTTCCTCCTCTTCTTCATCTTTCTCCTCCTCTTAGTCGTTACACTTTTCAGTACAGTTACTGAAAGATTATCATGCATATCCCTTTACCTTCTTTCAAGACTCAGTTCTTGCTCAGAGTAATCATCTCCAACTATCATTTTCACACCAGTTCCTTCTCTATCCTCACTGCCCTCCCCACTCCAATTGTGGCAAAATTCCAACTGTGAACCAGCACTCCTGGCCCTTGTTTCTACTGTATTTGGATATTAGTTTCATACGATTTGAATTTTTTATAGCTTATCTCCACACACCCTAAAAATTTATTGAATTATAATTACAGTTCAATAATGGCATTGGTTTTTAAGTGTGTGGTACTAACAGTTTTTGACAAATGTATACTTTAATATAATCAGTTCATAAATAATGAACATTTATCCATCCCAAAATCTGTTTCTGATGTCAATTATCACACCTTACCATAATTTAATTAGTTCATATAGATTTTTAATATTAGAGCTTATTAGAGCTTACTAGAGTTTTACTATTCTGGAAGCACAAATAGATATAAGAAATGCTCTGTATTGTAACATTTTTTCTTAAATGTAATGTTTCTGAGATATATCTATGCTGCTCTTTGCGTCAATTTTACTACTGGGAATAATATTCCATTGAATAAATGCATCATTTTTTATATCTACATCTTCTGAGTAGTTTCTACTTTATGACTCTGATAAATGAAGTTAAATAAATAAATGTTTTGCATAGATATATATCTTTGTTCATTTATGATTATGTTCTCTAAAAGTTCTTCAGGTAATGGAAAGAAATTTCTTTATCATTGTTAAATATATATTTTAACTTCAAAAACATGATATTGTTTTATAAAATGCACATAGCTTCTTTGGCTTATCAACATGTTTGAAAATTTGTGCTGCTCTATATTCTCATCAGACTTGATATTTTATTATTTTTAAATGTTAAATAGTCTAATGGGGTCAAAAGTTGTCATGCTATATTTCAGTTTATATTTCAATGGTGATTAATGATGTTAAGTGTACTTATATATGTTATTGGTTATTTTTCTAAGTTGTGTTTTTAATTATTATATATTTTTACCTCCAGTAATATATGTTGCATAAGTTGTATATGGGCACCCCAGCAGAGCCGCACAACAAGCCAGATGACCCCCTCACTCCATTGGGCCGCCATTTTCCACATCCGGACTTCCCTCTCGTCAGAACTCCACCCAGCGACAGCCTATCACAGCCCGTCTCATCGAGTTCCACCCTGCAGCAGTTCTTTTTTTCAATCCAGCCCAGGTATGCTGAACCAGAGACTTACAGACATGGGGCTGAGCTGCTACTTGCTCTCCCTGTGCCCAGCCGCTCACGAGGCACCCGGGAGGGATGGCGAGTTCTAGCCCTGGCCTGCCACCACAGCATAGCAGCACAATAAGCCAGATGACCCCCCACTCCATCGGGCCGCCATTTTCCACATCCAGACTTCCCTCTCATCAGAACTCCACCCAGCAACAGCCTATCACAGCCCGTCTCAGTTTATCTATAAATGCTATATTTAGAGGTGACTACAAGGGTTCATTCCCATGATATAATATAATGGTTTGAGGCTCTTTATTTTCCTGGAGCGAATAGATGCCCTTAGGCTCTACTAGCATGAGACAGGACATATGGAGATATTACTGGTGCCAGCTCTAGCAAATAGATGATCAAGAGGAGGATAGTGATAGTGATAGTGAAGTTGTATATGCACATATAGATGTATATGTATTTATAATAGTTTGAGGCTCTTCATGTACCTGGAGCGAGCAGATGCCCTTGGGCTACATTAGCATGTGACAGGACACATGGAGATGTTACTGGTGCCCACTCGAGCAAATCAATGAACAACAGGAAGACAAGTGACAAGTGATGTATATATACATACACACACATACACACTGTGTATGTATATATGTGTGTATTATATACACACATATGTGTACATGCATGTATACATATACTTGTATATGTGTATATATATATATATATACACACCTATATGAGTACATATATAAACTCGTTTGGAGAGTTGTTTTTGGATATAACTGGCAGATGGGGTTTACTCCTGGTTTTGTTCAGGGATCACTCCTGATAGAATGCAGGGACCATACAGGGTGCCAGGAATCTATCCTGGGTTGGCCATGAATATATAAATATACTTGTATAAAATTCTATGTCAAGTTTCTGTGTTGCAAAATTGTCACATAACTGATTTGTTTGCTCCTTTTCTCATATTATTTTAAGAGTAAATGTGTTAAGCTTTAACTGAATCCAACTTATTTTTTTTATCTAAATAATATGAATTCATGTTCTCTTTAATAAATATTACTGTTATGATATATTCCCTTAAATTTTCTCATAATATTATAATTTTAGCTTTGTAGTTAGATCTATGGTCCTTTTTAAAAATTAATTTGTTGTGTAGGTGTGTGATAGTAGTCAGTTTCTTACAAATAGATTTATGGTTTCTACAGAACCATTAGTTTAAAAAACTACCCTTTCACCTACCATTAACTTGTCATTATGAAAAGCAATCAATTGTATATATCTGAGTATATTTTAAGCACTCATATCTATCACATTCAATTAACATCAGTATCTTTCCAAATACTTTATTTTATTAAAGCACCATGAACTACGAAGTTATTCATAGTTGGGATTTTGATGTGCAAGGTTCCATCATCAATCCTATCACCAGTGTCAACTTCCCTCTCCCAGTGCTCCCAGATTCCCTCTCCTACCCACACACCAAGGCCCCGCCTGCAATTTTGATAGTCACCTTTAAAATCTGGATATTAACATTTGGTTCTTGAACAGCAATGCTGTTGATCCTGTGATTTAACTCTATCACTCCTTGGTACCCCAAGGTCTCTAAGTCCCCTGTCCCCTTCCTCCAATTCTTCTCATCTCTCACTTCATCCCTGTCATTTTACTCTTTTTTATTCTTTTTTTTTTTTTTTTTTTGCTTTTTTGGGTCACACCCGGTGGCACTAGGGGTTACTCCTTGCTCTGCACTCAGGAATTACTCTTGGCGGTGCTCAGGGGACCATATGGGATGCCGGGGATCAAACCTGGGCTGGCACAGGCCAGTCGTGTGCAAGGCAAACGCCCTACCACTGGGCTATCGCTCTGGCCCCTCATTTTACTCTTAATATTTATATTAATCCCTGAAATCTAATTTCTTAACTGTTACTTTGTCAACATTTTAAAAGCAAATTTAGGTTATATTAACAGCCAAATGAAATCAAATTAATTCTATAAATTAGTCTGTGAGACCTTTTATAAGGCCTGTAGTGACTATATACAAATCAACTTATAATTAGTGTTTGAACATAAATGTAGGACATTTAGTTATCTGTGAACAGTTATAGCAATTTAGCCATGACTTCCTTTAGAATTTAAGCAGACATGTAGTTTCAACATATTGCCACATAAATATTTAATCGAATTTATTCTTAAGTATTGCATTATTCTTTTTGCTATTCTTAAGCTTTATATTAACGTTTTATACTAACATAGTCTTATTCTTACGTTTTATACTAACTTATTTTTATGTTATATATGACTGATATGTTTATATAATTTTCCAGTTAACAGCTGCTTGTGCATAGAATTGCCACTGGTTTGATGTATTGGAACAGTATATTACCACCTTGCTAAATGCACTTGCTGGATCTAGTATAATTTTACTTTGAATTTTACAATGTGTAGAATTTTTCAACATGAACAATCATGCCATATGTGCTGTCATTGTTCTCAGATGTTAATAATATAAATGAACAAAGAAGCATATTGTAGATCATTCATCTTGAGTGGCTAAAGAATGTAGCGTACACATACTTCCATAGTATTTCTCTTTCACAGCAATATAAAGATATCATTAGAATCTGAATATGGAGGAAAATATTAATTTATCAGCTTAGTGTTAATTTACAATAGGCAAAACCTTATACCAATTTTATTTGCTTTGAAAAGTATTTTTTTTTAATTTTCTCTTTCCCAAGAGAAAAGTTGATCTCAAGCCCTGCTTGTAAGAGTCCCACCCTATAGCGAAGCCTATTTCAAGCCCAGGTATGCCTGATTCAGAGACTCAGATACACGGGGCAGAGCTGCTACTAGCTCTCTCTGTGCTCAGCTGATCATGAGGTGTCCTGGAGGCAAGATGGGTTCTAGCCCTGGCCTGTTATCCCAATGGAGCCTCGCAAGAAGCCAGAGGAACCCCCATACCATGAAGGCCACCATTTTCAACATCTGGACTCCACAGCTTGTCAGAGCTCCACCCAAGAGAAAAGCCAATCTCTCTCCTTTCATCAGTAAATGCATGAGATGAGAGCCTACTACTGAGAATCTCCACACGGCAGAGCCTGGCAAGCTACTCATGTCGTATTTGTTATGCCAAAACCCAGTAACAATTATACACCTCATTCCCATAACCAGAAGAAATGGTTTGAGGCTCTTCGTGTTACTGGAGCTAGCAGATGCCCTTGGGCTACACTAGCACGAGACAGGACATATGGAGATGTTACTGTGCCCACTAGAGTAGATGGATGAACAAAGGGAAGACAAGTGATACAAGTGATTGAATAGTATTTTTATATTTAATATACTCAATCTATGCCTCCAAATACATATAAAAATTTGATAAGTATTATTCAACTTATATAATGAGAAAAAATGTAAGGAACTGCTGGATAATGTCATACTTGCATCTCCTGACAGGGTGTTGATATATTATACACATTGATTTCTATTAGGGTTTCAAATGAGGTTTATGTGTGGCAGATACAAAGTATTTCATTAGAAATTGACAATTGTTACTAGAGAAAGTTTCTTATGGCTAATTCAGATAAATATTAGGAAATAGAAAATTGAATCTGTAGAAATTATAAATTTTTCCTTTTTTGCAAGCCATTGGATGATATTAATAAAAGTAGCATTAGATTTTCATAAATCTTAGCTTATAATAATTTCAGTCAGAGAAATGCATACCCCTGTGATTACACATACCAGCTTGTTCTCCACTGAAGCAAATTCAGATATGTCTTGCTGGTGACAAGTTTTGTCTTAATTACCAAATCTGCCTTCTCACAATTGTGTCCTTTATGAAGAATGGCCCAGAAAAAGTGTGTGCTGCTCTCTTATTTTCCTGTTGTTTGCAAAGATGACATTGATCAAGTATCAAGGAATTGGTTTCCATAAATGAAAACAAAGATAATACTTTAAAGTTTTCATAATTTTATCAGAATGGCATTTTCTTCCTGATGATATTATTTCTATTTATTTCCAACTTATATGTAGCAATGAAATAGACATTACCCCAAAGATACAAATTTTCATATCTTGAATTATGAATCATGACATTATAAATTACTCACAATATCTTTTTCCACACCTATTGTGAAAAGATATATCACTAATTGGAGTCTAGGAATGAGAGAGAAATAAAGAATAAACTTTCTTTGTTTAGGAATAAATAAAATAAAATAGGAATTGCATACATTTTAAAAAAGAGGATTAGAATAATCATTATCAATAAAGAGAAAGTGAACAGAGATATTAAATTCATATTTTATCTATAAAAAAACTTTTGTGGTGCTAGTAACAAGAAACAACAACAGATGCTTAATGAATGGGAAATGATTAATTATTAGATTGACACACAGGACACAGTGTCTGGCTTCATTTTTTTCTCATATTTAAGAGATGAGTTTCATTCATTTATTAAGAGTAGTAAGTTGAAAATTTATCCATACACCATCCAACTTAAGAGTTAGATCATTGCCAACATTATGGTCTTACTCAGATTTTTAAAACACATTTTCTTGCTTCTTTTTTGTATTAAGGTCTATCCTTTTTTCTATACACTTATCTGTATCTTTATACAAATGTCTTATTCAATTTTAAAGTAAAAAATTATTTAAATATTAGTCTTGCTGTGAATTCTGCTGCAAAATATTTGAGGCAATCTTATGATATCATTACTCATGGTTGATTTGTTATTGTTACATCATATTCTATCATATGAATATAAAGACTATTTATGCCCATTCACATTTGGTGGTCATTTGAATTTTTGCCATTTCCTTCTCTACTGTAAAAGAAACTACTTGAATTATGATATACACATACAAAGCAGAATGCATATATCAGGTATTATACAAAATATACATCTATAGATTATGTGCACTATATGTGTATAGATATACATATACATATGTATTATATATTATTATAGACATTACATATAGCTTTAATACATTATATAAAAATGGGTTATATATCTATATTTTATATCTAAAGTCTACAGACATACAGTTTATTTTAGGATGCATGGTTGTGGTTAGTAGTATAGTTTGGGGTTATTTTTAACTTTTGGCACATACCAACAGTGTCAACGATTGTCGATTCATATTTCCATAAGAAGTGCACACTGATATCTTTCTTCTTTTTGATATTAAAAACTGTGATTTACAAAGTTATTGGTAGCTGCATTTCAGGCATATATTTCAATATCAATCCCACTGGTGATGTCAACTTCCCTCCACCAGTGTTCCCATATTCCTACCTACTCAAAGCCGCACTCCACGCCTGCCTGTCAGCTTGATGGACATAGTACAAAGTTTCAATGGTTGCTGCTTAAATCTCAGGTTTTTGGTTTTGGTGAGTCTGTGTTTTGGATCTATGGCTTTACCACTCACCCATGTCAACAGTAAAATTGAAGTCCTGATACCTGTTCACCCATTACTTCCCATACTCTTCTCATCCTGCATCCTCCACACCTTGATTCTTTCTTTCTTTGTCCTCCTCTCTGAAAGCTAGGGTCAAAAGTTATCTAGGCTTTCTCTCTTCATTAAAATGCTTTGGTTTCTTTCTCTCTTTGTTTGTGCTTGCTTTGGGGCCACTCCCTGGCGGTCCTCAGGGATTACTTCCAGATTTGCACTCAGGAGTCTCTCCAGGAGGGCTTTGGGGGACCATATGAGATGACAGGAAATTGAACCTGGGTTGGCAGCATGCCAGGCAAACACGCTGCCCCTTGTACCCTCTCTCTAGCACCAACACTGAGTTCTGTGATTTCACTAAGTGGAGTCAAGAGATGCTTTAAAATTTTGCCTAACTGAAAAATTAGAAATAACCGTTTTTTAGGTTTTGAATTTTTTTTTGTTTTTCTTCTAACTTTCAAATAATGCTGTTAAGAGCATGGCCATGTTTTATATTTTTCCAATGTAAACTACTTGGAATACATCCTACTTATCCATAATATATTACAAACCTAAACTGAGAGTTACTGTTTACTGGCATAGAGTGAAGGGATTTTAGATTTTTATTTATGAAGATAAGGGTTACTGGTTCCTTCTTTATAAATTTATATTTTTATTTTCCCCTTTTAATTGTGGCATCATAATTTATGATAGTGCTAATGATAGTTTCAAATCAACCCAAAGCACACTCGCCGTGAGTCCCCCTTCCCTCCACCGGTGCCCCCTAGGAGCTTGCCTAGCCACCCCACTCCAGGTAAACTTCATTCTCTACACTAGATCTTTGATTTGTTTGTTTTTTGTTTTGTCTCGGGGATGGATGGGGAGACATGGCACAACCAGCTGCACTCAGGCATTACTCCAGTTTCTGAGCCCAGGGATCACTCTGGTATGAATCCAGGGATCATGTGTGGTGCCAGGGATCAGCACACTGTACGATAAGCACATTACTTGCTGTACTCTCTATCTCTCTCTATCTCTCTTTCTTTCTCCCTCTCTCTCTCTCTCTCTCTGCTCCCCATACATCCATTCTTTAGATTATTCCACTGGACATTGACTGTTCCCTTAAAGAGCTTCTTTATATCCCACATGAGAAAGATCATTCTGTTTTTCTCTCTGACTCACTTCACTCAGCATAATATTCTCTCATTCCATGCATGCAGTAGTAAATGACATGGTTTTATTTTTTTCTTATAACTTAATTGTGTGTATACTACAATTTCTTTACTCTTCATCATTTGTTCTTGGGCTTTTAGGTTATATCCAGACTTTTACTATTGTGTATCGAAAGAGCTATGCTTGGAATATCACGCCTCACTCAAGTGAGAGAAGGAACCCAGAGTTCTGACCTCCATCACTATCCAGAATCAGGGATGCTGTCTCTTTTTCCAGGGCATCGAAAATCAGATGGGCTGGATATATAATGCGATTTGGAGATGACTGCTGGACTAGAGCCTTTACCGACTGGATCCCATGGGATATCAAAAGATCACGTGGCCGCCCACCTACAAGATGGTCAGACTTCCTTGTCAAGATCCTGAAGGAACGGTTTGAGGCTCTTCATATTCCTGAATCAACCAGATGCCATTGGGCTACATTGGCACGTGATAGGGGCCAATGGAAATGTTACTGGCGCCCGCTCAAGCAAATCGATGAATAACGGGATTCAAGTGATCAGTCAAGTGATAATATTGCAATGAACATAGGGTACAATAATTGTTTTCAGGTCCATGAAGAAGATGAGGAAAGGTGAGATGAAATCACGGGAATGCATGGAAGCTCAATTCAGAGATTTTTTGAGAAGCGTCCCAATTAGATTTGCCAAAGTTGAACTTGTCAACATTCGTGTTAACAACATCAGTACTGATTGTTTTGGTTCTTTTCATGTGTCCTGCTCTTACTTGGTAGAAGGTGATGTTTTATTTTTGCTTTGCATTCTCCTTATGCTAAGTGATGAGCATACTTTTCTGTAATTTCCATCTTCTTTTGGTCTAAGAGTTTCTGTTCTGGTGAAGCAAGTTACTCTAGCCTGTAATTTAATCATTTCCCCCAATCTGTTTATACTCATCCTAGAATGTGCAATTCATATCATAGTACAGTTCTTGTATTTTGTTATTCAAACATATTTTATGCAAAATTTATTTTCTTTTGAGATACAGTAAACTTAGATTTCTAATTTATTCTGTTATCGATTTTGTAAGCCTAGATTTTTCAATAAAATGTTTCCATTTTTGAATTTATTTCAGTATCTGGGAACAAATCCAGGGTCTCACACATGTTCTCCCCCATCCCTCGCTTCTCATTTAGTATATTAAAAACATGTATTGCATAAAGTTGTTCATCAAAAGCTCATTATCTTCTTAATGTCTGTATGTTCTATGGTAAAAATTCCTTTTATTGTTGACTTAAGGATTGTACTCCCTTGTTTAGTATAGCTAAAGGGTTTGTTAATTTTTGTGTATATTTTCAAAGAATTAGGTTTTGGCTCAACTTATTCTCTTATCTATTTCTGGCCTATTTAATTTACTTCCCTTCTTATTTTGTTATTCATATATAATTTCAGCATCCTTTGCTTGTCTTTGTAATGGAGCCTAAAGATATTGCTGTTAAATATATTTTCTTTTCAAATAGAAGAATTCCGCAGATTAGTGCTTTAGTGGTACTTCATCAATTTTAATCATATTTTGGCAATTTCTTCAAAACATTTCTTAATATTCTTTAAGATTTGATTCTTGTTAAAAACATGCTATTGTTTCTAGAAACAAGACTCAGTTGGAATCATCCACGGCTAGAAGCTTTCTACAAATGGAGGTGAGGAGACAGCAGCTAGGATAGAAAAGGACCATTATGATAATGATAGTTGACAATGATTGCTCTGAACAAGAATTGAGTACTGAAAGTAGGAAAAGGAACAAATATGATAATTTTTAAGCACCTGTATTGCAAAGCAACACGGTAAAGCCTGGCAAGCTACCATGTTTTATTTACTTTTTTATGCCAAAGACTAGTAACTATTATGGACCTCAGTTCCATAACCTGAAGAATGGTTTCAGGCTCCTCCTGTCCCTGTAGCAAGTAGATGCCCTTGGGTTGCACTTGCTTGTGACAGGACTAATGGAGATGTTACTAGTGCCCACTCGAGCAAACCGATGAACAATGGGAAGACAGTGATACAGTGATACAGTGATTGCAAAGCATAATGCCCAAAAGAGGAAAAGAGGAGAGAGAGAGAGCAAGAGAGAGAGAGTAAGAGAGAGAGAGAGAGCGAGAGAGACAAAGAGTCAGGGACAGAGGGAGACAGAGACAGAGAGAGAGAGAGAGGCAGAGGGAGACAGAGAGAGAAAGACAGAGAAAGCTGCTGGGGAGAGAATGAAAGGGAAACTGCGGACATTGGTAGTGGGAAATGTACACTGGTGAAGGGGTGGGTGATGGAAAACATTTTGTGACAGAAACCCAATCATGAACAAATTTGTAAGTGTGTATCTCACAGTGATTCAATGAAAAAACCTAAAGAAAATATATGTTTCTCCTTAGAAATACTAAAAAATTGCTATTACCAACTGCCCACACCATTACCATCAACCAGTCCTAAAAAACCCCAGCAAGTTGGGGAGAGAATATTCAGCTCCATTCACTCAGTTAATGGGAATACAAGATCTTACCGTGTCCCGGATTATCTCCATAAAAGGCATCTCTCTTTATTTCAGCAATATACCTTATTTTTAATTCTCATTTGTGATATATTAGAACAACCAGTCTTGTGCAATGCTATTTTTGTGGCAGTTTTTTATATGCTTGATTTAAATTTTCCATGTAGACCTTTATATAATGTGTATTGAGAGGCTTTATTTTTATTCAATCATTCTTCATTTTAATCAGAGTTTTTAAACTATTGCTATTTAATGTGACTAAGATACTATATGTCCACTTTTTTATGATTTTCTTTTTTTTTACTCTGTTTTGATTTAATATCTGGCTTCTTTTAGATTTTTTGATCTTTTTTGTTTGTTTCCCCTTTGATACATTTGCTCAAATTTGTATTAATTCTAGTAATTGCTCAAAAGATTGCTATATACACACAAATAGTCTATATCTACTTTAATGTTGTATTATTCTACTTCATACAAAATATGAGACTTTAGAACTCAATTTAACTCACTCAACACCCCCAGTGAATTTTACGGTAAAGCTCTCATATATATTATTTCTACATGCATTGAAACCATGTATACATATATTGAAACAGTCATTCCTATTTTATTCCTATTTTTGAGTTTATAAAGAAAAAAGATGTCCATTATAGTTATTCCTATATTGCACGCTCTTTGCTTCTTTTTTACACACATTTTCCTCTAGCATTATTTCTCTTGGCCTGAAGACCTTTCATTAGTTTCCTATAAACCCTATTAACTGGAGAAAACTTCCCTTCATTTTCCTTCATCTGAAAATATCTATACTTAATTTCATTGCCAAAGGATATTTTTTTGAATTAGTTATGTAAGCTAGTACTTCAATAATACCATTTTGTATTCCAATATCACTTCAATTTCTGGCTTCCATAGTTACTAATGAAAATTCCAATAATTCAACTATTTTTTAGCTTCATCTAATGAGCTATTTCTCTGATTCTAAATGCTTTGCTCTGATGCTGTTTTTAAAGATTTTTGAGATAGATCTCAGCAAATTTTATTGAGTTTATCCTATTTTGTTTTCACTGAATGTCACGAATATAAAAAGTCTTTAACAATATACAATTATATTTGAGCATACTATTCAAATAATATTACCATTAATGTTACATTTTAATTAATTTTAATTTCAAACTAATTGTTAATATTCTACAAGAATATACAATGGTAATATTTAATACTAAATAGGTCAAAAGAAGATATAAAAAAGGACAAAATTAAAAAGTAGATACAGGAAAGCAAACAAAATTGGTAACCCTAAATCCAGGAATATAATTATTTATATTAAATATTAACATTACAATACATACTAAAACATATGACATATAAGGATAATGTATGTCTATATCTGCTAATACATGTGCATACAGATATGTATTCTGAACTCTAATCACACATTTATTGAACCTTTCATATTGTATCTTGAAATTGTAATATACCAGCCAGTGAGACCTGAGGATACTTCGGAAAATACTCAGCTTGACAGTGTATGAGAATGACCAGGATCTCCGTAAAGAATTTCTGGTGCCAGAGATGGAACCCAGAGTGAAGACAAACCAGGCATGTTCTCTATCACATGCCATATCCCTGGCCCTACAACAATCTTTTCTTATTCTGTGTTCCAACAATTGTTAAACTCTTTGATTCTGTCCAAAAATTCTCTGGTTATTTTCTCTAATTATTTTTATGTATTTATTTATTCATTTATTTATTTATTCATTCATTTATTCATTCATTCATTTATTTATTTATTGCTTTTTTGGGTAACTTCTGGCTATGCTCAGGGGTTTCTCCTGGCTCTGCACTCAGGAATTACTCCTGGTGGTGCTCAGGGTGATCATATGGGATGCGGGGATCGATCCCAGGCCGGAACAGGCTGGCCGCTTGCAAGGCAAATGCCCTACCCGCTGGACTATCGCTCCGGCCTCTTATTTTTTAATATTCTTTCCTTTTCACTTCAAATTAGATAAATTTACAAATTTACCTTAAAACTCATTCATTCTTCTTTTTTATTCTCTAGGGAACTTCAGATAGACCATATATTATATATTTCTCTTTTGATTTTCACTTTATTATTTTACATATTTTATATATTTTTCTTTTTCTGTTGTAATATCTGCTTCTTTACCTTCCTTACTGAAGCATTGTTATCATTACTACTTTAATTTACTATTTTAAAATATTCAGAACATATGGATCTTGTCAATATTTGTTCATTGTTTTTCCTCTTGACAATGTTTCCTTGAAACTTTTTTGTCTCTATTATGTAAAGTAAGTTGTAAAGATTCTGGGATTTTTATATTATTACTACAGATATCTAAATTTCTATTTTACCTGACAACTAACTCAGATTCAGACCATAGCATTTTGCGGTGGGGGCAGAGCACATCACCCAGCATTGTTCAGGGTGTAGTCCTGTTCATGTTCAGTATTCATATGCAGTACTAAGGATTAAACCAGAGTTAGTCCAGTGCAAAGTAAAAAACTGGAATTTTTGTTTTTGCTTTCACTATCACTATCACTATCTTCCCGTTCATCATCTATTTGCTAGAGCGGGCACCAGTAATATCTCCATATGTCCTGTCTCATGCTAGTAGAACCCAAAGGCATCTGCTTGCTCCAGGAACATAAAGAGCCTCAAACCATTATATTAGGTCATGGGAATGACCTAATATAAATGTTACTGGTATTTGGCATATCAAATACGGCACGAGCAGCTTGCCAGGCTTGCCATGCGGGTGGCATACTTTTTGTAGTCACCTCTAAATAAAGCATTAATTGATGAACCCCGGCCGGCCCACTAGCGGCCACGCAAGCTGGCTGTGATAGTCTGGTCTGCTGGGTGGAGTTGTGACAAGAGGGAAGTCCGGATGTGGAAAATGGCAGCCCCCATGGAGTCGGGGCTGTCTGGCTTGTTGTGAGGCTCTGCTGAGGTGGCAGTCCAGGGCTAGAACCCGCCATGCCTCCCAGGTGCATCATGAGCTGCTGGGCACAGGGAGAGCAAGTAGCAGCTCTGCCCCATGTCTGAGAGTCTCTGTTTCAGCATACCTGGGCTGGATTGAAAAAAAAAAAACTGCTGCACGGTGGGTGTCGATGATCTGGGCTGTGATAGACTGGTCTGCTGGGTGGAGTTGTGAGGAGAAAGAAGTCCGGATGTGGAAAACGGCGGCCCCCATGGAGTTGGGGGGTTGTCTGGCTTGTTGTGAGGCTCTGCTGGAGTGGCAGTCCAGGGCTAGAACCCACCACGCCTCCCAGGCTCTTCATGAGCGGCTGGGCACAGGGAGAGCAAGTAGCAGCTCTGCCCCATGTCTTTTTTTTGCTTTAGATAATTATTTACAGCACAGTTAATGTATACCAAGTCTTTCTTCCACTTAGTTAAATCTGTCTGATTCATGTGTGGGAGTAACTCTGGTCTTTGGTAGATTCTATAACATTTTTAATTATCTTTTCTTGCCTCTTTTGCTCTGACATTTGCCCATATTCTGTTTGTCCCATAGAAACTCTTTCCTGCTTTCTGTATATAGAATGATCCTTTCATCTGAATAATTATATTTCCAAAGTTTCCCACCATTGCCAAACATCTTCATTACTGGAGCCCGTAATAGAGGAAAGTCCCACTGGACAGCAATTTCATCTATACACAAATTTGTGCTAGTTTGAGCACCCCACCGCACAGCACCACACACAACTGTATTTATTAACTTTTGCATGATGCACAGATACTATCTGTACTTGGTGACAAATTTTATTCAAGATTATACGAAAAAGAACTGTGGTGGGTGGAAGCCACCACATAGGAAATAGAATATTCTACAGCATTTTCATATGAGATTCTTCTAATATATTTCATTTTCCAAAGTCAACATTCTCTTTTTAAGAGTAAATAAAGTTAGTTTTAAAACTCATTTGAAAAATACCAGCATCAGTAATAAAGAGGAGTTATTAATATTTTTCATCATTAAGGGAATGATATTTAGAAGAGTTTTATACAAAAAATCTCAGTTAAGATGAATTAGAAAGTTCCTTGAAAAAAATACATTAAAATTAACACAAGATCTGTGTAATCTTATATCTTATTTGCCTAAAAAGGCAAGAAAAAAGACCAAAAAGTACCCAGTACCCAGACATATTCAATTTCACTTGAAAAATTTATCTTCAAAGCAGTGATAGTTATATAAAGAAAATACATAAGATAAAGTGGAAAGTCAGCAAGATACTAACATATAAATCTGCCCAAGACAATAGAAAGTGTTAAGAAACTTTAAAAACATTTGTACAATCATAGAGGCAAAACTAATTTAAATATTAGCAAGCTAAATTCGTTGATAAATAAAAATTTATATAATTTTATTCTGAATGTCAATTGACATCACTTGTCTTTCTGTTGTTCATCGATTTACTCCAGAGCGGACACCAGTAACATCTAATAAGGGCTAGTGTAGCATCTGCTCGCTCCAGGCACATGAAAAACCTCAAAACATTCTGTCTGGTCATGGGAATGAGGTCTATAATTGTTATTGCTTTAGCATATCAAATACAACATGGGTAGCTTGCCAGCCTCTGCCGTGAAGGTGGGAGTTGTATTGCAGGATGTCAATTGGCATAATATTTGAAAATTGGCAAATCTAATTAGCCATAATATCAATTTTTTTAAATCATATGATCCTCTAAATACATAAAGTGTATTTAATGGAATCACAGCAGTAATATAGTAGGTGGGAAGTTTGAATCCCCAGCATCTCAAATGGTTCCCCAAGAACCACCAGGACTAAGTACTGAGTTCAGAACCAGAAGTAAGCCCTGAGCATCCCTGGGTGTGACCCAAAAAGCCCAATAAATAAAGAAATATATACGTAAATAAATAAACATTTATATGACAAAATTCACTACTAGGATGCAACTTCCCAACACTCTGCTAATATAGAAGCTAATTTTCAAATAGACAAAACTCATCTATTAAAAGGCACTCAGAAAAAATTATTATACTTAGGAGAGTAAAAGATTTCTGTTCTGAAATTTAGAAACCATAGAAAAACAGTCAACATTCATCTAATTTATAAATGTTTTTCTTGTCTTTAAAAACCAAGCAAACAACCACAAAATTACTTTTAATAAGGGGCTACAACCAGAGAATCTGGGCAGCATATGGCCCCAGGTATTGAACTCAGAACCACACATGGTAGCATGCTAGTATGAGCTCTATTCCATGATACCTTGGGCCTTTTTTGGATCTATTTAAGAGAAGGTTCTCATTTTAGCATCAAAAGGAAACATACCACATTTAAGTGTAAGAATGAGGTGGAAACTCTCTGTTTTAAGATGACCTCATAAACAAAAATTTTAAGGAATTTACAAGATAAATAACTAACATAGAATAAGTTTAGGAAAGTTACAAGACAAATACATTTGTTGATATATGAACGGTTATTTAGAAAGCAAAATCATTACATTTTAATAGCAGCAAAAGTATAAAATTTTTTTTGACATTTTAACTGTATAAGACATTTAAAATGAATATACAATATTGTTATAGAAATTCCATTTGTTTAATTTCAACTATACCTTATTTTTTTCTAAGCTCTTTTCTAATAGTAATACCTTATTGTGTTAGTATTGACACACATTAGACACTTTCAGATGCTGTTAGATATCTACTTATATTTTTTTATAATAAGTAGAAAATCTTTGTCTCTGGCTGTTGGACATAATGTCACATTTTTCTCCTAACTAGTCATTTGCCACTTGCCACTTATCTTCCCGTTGTTCATTGATTTGCTTGAGCTGGCACCAGCAATATCTCCATACATCTTGTCACGTGCTAGTGTAGCCCAAGGCCATCTGCTCGGTCCAGGAACACAAAGAGCCTCAGACCATTCCTTCAGGTCACGGGAATGAGGTCTATAATTGTTACCGGTATTTGGCATATCAAATACGACATGGGTAGCTTGCCAGGCTCTGCCTTCAGGTGGCATACTCTCAGTAGTAGGCTCTCATCTTGTGCATTTACTGATGAAACGCAATGGGGAGCGATTGGCTTTTCCCTTTGGGTGGAGCTCTGACAAGCTGTGGAGCCCGAATGTTGAAAATGGTGGCCCTCATGGTCTGGGGGTTCCTCTGGCTTCTTGCAAGGCTCTGCTGGGATGGCAGGCCAGGGCTAGAACTGCTTCAGCAGGAACCCGTCCTGGGCATTGGCACACAGCACTGTGGCCAGGCAGAGCACACTAAGCAGCACCCCACTGAGTACAGCACCCACATGTGCACCAGCAGCAGCATATATACGGTGTAGATGAAGAACACGGTCCACCAGATGCCTTGAGGCGCTGCGGGGCTGAGGCAGCAGCAGGCCCACACCCAGACCGCCAGCACCACGCAGATGGGTGGTGAAAAGCAGGTCAGGCCCATGTGGTCCTGGTGGAAGGTGGCGCGGTTGCAGAGCATGGCCATGACTAGTACTCCTAGTCCTAACAATTAAAAAGATGTACTGAATAGGGTCTTGTTGGAGGACAGGTTTAGCTATTCTGGGAGTTTTGTTGTTTTGCCCACTCCCAGCTTAATCTACTTAAGTCAAGGTTCATTCTAATGAGACTTCTCTTCTATGTAAACACTGCTAGAGGGTGTGGCAGTTACAGAAGTCACCTTGATTGAATAACTTTTTACTTATACATCTACTAAGACTTCTATGTTTTCTAGATTGGGCACAGCTCCTCTTTATACCCACTGCACCCAACGTGGGACAGTTAGAATTTACCAGGAGACTACCACCCTGGCCATGTTGAGACTATAGGAAGACTATAGGAAGGATCATACTAGTTTGCTCTAAGCAGGCAAGTGTGACCCTTTCAGTACACAGAACAAGATACTCAGAATCACCCTGGTGGGTACCATCTAGATTACATGAAGCTCATGAAGTTAAGATGTATTACTTTATACCAGCCCCTCTCTCCAGTGTTTTACATAAGAGATAATCTTGGTAGAAAGGATTAGACCTTGGCATAACCTTTGTTTATACCTGCAATAGGGTGTGACACTACACTCTGTTTAGAGTTCTTTGTTGACATGACCTTCCCGATTGAATTACTTTGGTGTATATAAGGGGCTGACTTGAGGCCCCTTCACTTTTGCCTTTTGGGCCTTTTAGCTTTCGGCTTTGGCTCCTCAGCCTTGCGGCTTTTGGCTTTGGGCCTTTTGCTCTTTGGCCTTTTGCTCCTTCTTCTGGGTAGGACTCAGCTCGGGTGAGATCCTTTCTCTTTGGTGAGAGATTTAGGCTCTTTTTTTATGGTCCAAGTTCGGACCAGAGCTAGAGTTTGTTTATTATATTGGAGTGCTATGGAAGAGTTTTTGTACTATTAAAAGACTTTTTGGAACTGCACCGACTCGTGAGTTTTCATCTGTTCTCCCGGTATCCTCAGAGGTAGAAGAGAACCTCTGTCCTGACATTGTCGGGGACCCCGGTGGCGTTCCCGACAGGGTCTGGAGCAATAGTACAGTTTTAGAGATTTGCCCAGAATGTAGCCTACATGGATTCAATTCCCAGCACCTTATATGGCCTTCAAAGCTCACCAAGAGTAATCCCTGAGTGCACAGATAGGTGCAAGCCTTGAGCACTGTCAGATGTGGCACAAAAACAAAGAGAGAGAGAGAGACTTAATAGAAAACCAGGCTATGATCTGGATTATAAGGGGTAATCTTGTAAGAGTACAAATTTTCCCATAAATGACTTACAGATTCAACTCCAATAAAAATTCTTGTAATCATTTTCATAAAACAGATTAGAAAAACTGAATCTGAAATTTTTGGAAATAGAAGCAAAGCAGACGAAGCAAAACAACTTAAAAATAACAGTGTGGGAACATTAGAGGGAGTCCAGGGTTTAAGGTGCATGCCTGTGTTCAGCCAACCTCTGCTCCAACCCTGGTACCACAGGGCTCTCATGACTAGTTGGCTCTGGGACTCTTCTACAGTGTGACCTGGACTACCCAGTCATTGAGTACGAGGGTGGTCTGGACAAGTTACTGAAGCAGTAGGTCCAAGCAGCACCACATCTCTCCTCACACTGAACTTTAGCCTGTTGGCCAAGGATGCTTGTCATGTCGCCGGTGGTCCCCACCAGTACCCCTGAACACAGTGTAGGATCACCTCCTTCCCAAATAAAGAGACATACATTATCTCTTTATTAAGGGATGATTAAGAATGATTCATAAAATGTTAAAAATATTAACAATGATTTCAGATTCATTGTTAGGTTACATAGCCAAAGCACTATGGAATTAGCAAAAATATACATAAGCAGTATGTATAAAAGAAGTCCAGAAATTGAATTGTACATTTAAAGACATTCTTTTTAACAAAATTGCCAGGCTATTTATGTAGAAACTCTTTCCTACTAATGAATCAGTAAGGAAAAAAAGGAACATTAACTTTTGACTTCCGTTAAATATAATAAATAACTTGAATACAATCTCAATCCATTTCTCTAAATTAAATCTAAATCTTAATTTAAGAAAAGCTAATGATATAACAACCTCCTAAAGAGAAGAGTAGCTTTTGACAATATCAAATTATGTAATGTTTCTCTAGTTATAGCATAGAAATCATCATTATTAAAAATGTTAAAATATTGGGTAAATAACTCAAGTCATAGTAAAGTCAACTGTGAGACCCTGATTTTGAATTCAACACATATTACTACCCTTTAGCACTCGGTGGTCCTCAGAACTTTGTTTTATTTGCTTTGTGGGTCACATCTGGCAATACTCAGGGGTTACTCCTGGCTATGCACTAAAAATTTACTCCTGGTGGTGATTGGGGGGCTATATAGGATGCCAGAGATCGAACCAGGGTCAGCCATGTGAAAGGCAAATGTGCTATTGGCTGTGCTGTTGCTCCGACCCCCTAAACACTTTTGCCCTTAGCAACAAACCATAGATGAGTGTTTCCATGAGTGCCTCTGGGTCTCCACCTCCAGCTCCCTTGGGCTTTGACCTCTATACAAAATTTGATAATAGTTGGACTTGAATTTACCTAGGATTGTGCCTCAAAATGCAATATAATAATAAAGCAGCCAAAGGAAAAATATTCAAAATATATGTGTCTTACAAAGAACATATCCACAATAGGCAAATATGTTTTTTAATTCAATACCAAGAAGACAAAGTCTACCTGTAATAAATAGTAAGGAAAATACTGAATAGACTTTTACAAATATAATATTAACCAATCCCAACATGAAAAGCTATTTCACATCAAAGTTATTGCTTAATACAAATTAAAACCAAGTGAAATATCTCTGCCTACTCTCTAGACCAGACTTTTTGCTTTTAAAGAAAACCTTTTGATTGCTGCTAAGAATGTATGAATTTTTACATGTTGGTAGAAATGTAAAATGCACTTATAAAATGCACTTAATAAAATTATTGGTCAGATTCTTAAAATGTTATGCTAATACTTACCATGTGTCATAATCTATCTCATTACACAGAGTGAAAGTGGCCAGACACATAAAAAATACATATTTTGAAATTTCACTTTCACAAAATTCTAGAAAATAAAAGCAAATTTACAATGATTAATCGCTGTGTGGGATAGGGGGAAAGCTACAATTTGAGAAAGATGGTGTGTATTTGTTGCCTTTATGGGGTCCGTACATGTCAGAACTCATCACAATGCACATATTTAATGGATGTGTCTTTTATACATAAATTATTGCTAAATAAAGTTAATAAAATATGGAAATCAAGCAAACTGAAACCTCATAAATTAATGACTCCAATGTGAATCTCACATTTCAGCTACTTTTGGTAACACAGATTCTTAAAAAGCTAGAGAACTTTGGCAGAATTTTCTGTTATCTATTTTGCCAGACTGTCTTAATTTTCTTACGGCTCCAAGGTACAATATAAGCAAACCTGCTCCTTTACGTTTTTTTGTAAAATTTTTTGCTTTCACCTGGAATCTTCTTTCTTTTCCTGTGTACTCAGAATTCTTAATCTTTAAGAACTTCCTTTCACTCTTTTTTTTTGTTTTTTGATCTTCTTGGTTGTCAATAAATGACTTTTTGTGTGTGTGTGTGTGTGTGTGTGTGTCTCTACATTTGTTCTTTTCTTGATTCTAGAGGTAGCTGTGTAAATGTCAACCTCTCAACTAATCTTTCCATGATTGTAAGCTTATCAGCATCTGATGAGGTACTTGCGATTCTCAGACAAGGGCTAAGCCCTAAACTGCAAATATTATATGCACATTGCCTTGTAGTGATGCCCTCATCAGGGCCAACCTAGTTAATTTAAAAATGGGCCATTTGGGGGCCGAATAATAGTATAGTGGGTAGTGCACATGGCTGACCTGGATTTTATCCCCTGCATCCCATATAGTTCATCATGACATCCCATTGCTAGAGTAATTCCTGAGTGCAAAACTGGGAAATAACCATAATAGTGAAAAGTTGGGTGGCAGGGTTCTGCCTTAAGACAAAAGACAACTTCCCTAAAGCAGACAACTTCAGAGAGCAACTTTCAGTCTATCTTGTTTTGGAAAAGAGCCATTTTTTTCTTCACTGAATCAGAATGAAAGAGTCTTATCTTTGGGATAAGGAACAAGTTAAATTACTCTGAATGATAATGGGCTTTCCAAAAGAGCCTTTCCAATGACTCACTTTTAAGTATTTGAGAGTCATCCAGGCTTCTTGAAATTTCTATGAAGACTTCCTGACATTTTACAGGTAGTCTTCAAACATTTCATTTTTTAGATAATGCATGGAGACTGATTTTTAAGGCCAAATGGCATCAAAGTCACACAAGGTTGGAAAATTTATTTCATGTTTGTGCCTTACAGGAAAGAGATCAGGATGCAATTCCTATGACTGAGCTGAGGGATCATAGACCATCATAGACTAAGAGACCATCTTCTGAGGGAAAGTAAACTTCCGAAGTGTCTTTCTGACAGGAGCACATCTCACACTTGGGGCAAAACATGGAGGAAGAGATCCTAGGTGTGTATGCTCTTACCAAGACGGACGAGCGGCTGTCCCCAGATAACAGTAATTTAGAGGGAGGCTATATCCTAGAGAAAGAGAATCCTGGTTGGGAAAGTGACAAGAAAATTAGTTTTTGCTTTTGGTTTATTTTTTAATTTTTTAACTAAATCACTGTGAGATACCGAGCTACAAACTTGTTCATGATTGAATTTGCCATACAATGTGCCAACACCCATCCTTTCACCAGTGCGCATTTCCTGTCACCAATGTCTCAAGTTTTCTTCCTTCTCCCCCTGCCCTAGCTACCTCTATCACAGACACTTTTATTTTCTCTCTCTCTCTCTCTCTCTCTCTCTCTCTCTCTCTCTCTCTCTCTCTCTCTCTCTCTCTCTCTGCATTTCCTCTTTTCCTTTTTAGGCACTTTGGCTCCCAATACTATTACTGAAAGAGTATCATGCATATCACTTTATCTCCTTTCCTCACCAGGTTCTTGTCCAGAGTGATCATTTTCTACTATCAATGTCATAGTGGTTCCTTCTTGCCTTAAATGCACTTAACCCCTTACCCGGTGACAAGCTTCCTATTATGGGCCAATCCTCCTGGTCCATGTTTCTACTGTCTCTGGGTTTTTTTCTCATATACAATTTTTTCATATCCTGCAAATGAGTTTGGTCATTCTATGTCTGTTCCTCTCTCTCTTATTCATTTCACTCAGCATGATATTCTCCATGTCCATCCATGTATAAGCAAATTTCATGGCAAGAGGTTTGGAAAAAAAAGGAGTTGACAACTATGGATTCACCAAAGCAAATTCTCTAAGAAAAGAAAGTGGTAGCAATATATGGTGAGGCCATATGGATCTCCTAAGAGCCAGTGCAAGAGGCAGGACAAGGGCTTGGAGAAGAAAAGGACTCTCTGAGCTTGGCCCAGCTGAGAGAAATTGTGCGGCATTGCTGTTCACAGCCTCCTTCTGCTAATTATTTCATCTTTGTGACATTTGTCTCTTCCATCAGCCACAGCACTGTGGAAATTATCCTCCAAGAGAGAATAATTCCATTGAACTGGGAATCTGAACCTCTGAGGACTGATAAATGTTCCTCTCTGCAAATTGGATGTGCACCGATATATAGTTTTCTTCAAGGTCAGTCCAAGGATAAAATAGCTTGGACCACTCTTGCTATGCATTTAGTATTTTGATGGGGACAATTTTTCCTAGTTGACTAAGAAAATTCTTTCCTTCCTAATAGTAATAAAAACAGAATTGATAATGCTTGCTGTGCTCTATCTTAGGTCTTTCCCACATTGTTTGTCGAAATGATGCCTCATACATATTATTTTGGGACTAGAGAGGTTGAATTTAATCAGTGCCTTTTGTTTTCTTGCTGTTTGCTTTGATTGCTCCATTTTAGCTGTTTGGCTCTGTTGAGTCGTTATCTGTTCCTCCCCCTCCTTCTTTATGTCTTTTTGTTTCATTAGCATCTTTATTTTATAATTCTTTATTGTTTGAGCCGTGGTGCTCAGTGTTTAAGTGATTGTTTTCTTTCTAAATTCCCTTTTTTTTCATCAGAAACTTTTCATTTCAACTAGCTTGGACAAATATGGAGTCTACTTTGAATTATACTTCCTTATACATTTGTGAGAAAGTAAGATCTTACTGAATGATGTGGGCAATTATTTAAATTAGTATAAACTCTGGAGAGAGGCTATATTCAATTGATTATATAGGTAGCCCTACTGATGAACTCACTTAACCTTTACCCTTTGAAGTGTGATTTTGTTGCTCCCTCCAACTAGAATGTGTTTTTCTACTCTGTGAATCTGTGTTCAGTATTCAACTTACTTTAGTCACTAAATAGAAGCAGCAATACGCATATGTCATTTACAAGGTTAGGGACACTAACATATGTCTATGTCTTCCAGATCAAGCTTGGAATTACCAATGGAATTGCCAGTAGGAATGATATGCCCTATGAAGAGAAAGGATTATTCTCAGTCAAAGCTATCCTAAAGAGTCAGTCCACAAATAATCTATGAAATTATTGCAAATGCATGAGGAAGTCTAGTTATGATCCATATTAGCAGTGATTTGACTTTTTCCTAGGAAGTGTATATGTAAATCACATATTAATTTTTCCCCACGGAGGTGCACTTTCTCCTATGTATTTCAAACATCTGTGGAATAAGTAACTACAGTATGTCATGAGTACTAAAGGCACAGAGACAAATGTTGAAAAGTCTTTGCTTACTTTATAAATTGATGTGAAAGACAGGGAGAAAATAAGTCAACACTTTATAACAGTGTATAGTGTGTTGTATCATAAAAACAGCTATTTAATTCAAATAACATCTAGTGGTTCTTTGGGGCAGCAATTGACAAGTGTGGCATCTTGAATTTGGATGAATAGGAGCTAAATTCTTTGAAAACCATAACAGGAAAGCATCCTGGGAAGCAAAAAAAATTTTTTTTTCTAAATCCCAAGAGAGCAAAGGGTATTACAAAAAATGTGAAGAATTGAAAAAAAATAATTACATGTAACTTTAATGGAAATGATTGAAATTTAAGCAAAACCAATTTATAGCATAAATATCTTTGAGTTATAAATTTTTAAATCTTTATTCAGAATTAGAAAAATTTGGGCTATGGAGATTATGCAAAAGAAAGAAAAAATGAAACAACAGAGACCATGGTTGTGGATGGGTATAGACAGAACAGTGAGAAAAGGGAAAAGGAAGAGGAAGAGAAGGAAAAGAAAGGGATCTTGGAGAGATACCACAGCAGGTAGGGCACTTGCTTTGCATGCAATCAACATGGATTTGATCCTTGGCATCCCACATTGTCCCCCAGCACTACTAGGAGTAATTCTTAGTGCAGAATTGGGAGTAACTCCTGAGTATTGAGCATTTGGGGGTATGACCCAAAAAAGCAAACAAAAAAGAGGAAGAAAGGGGAAGATGTAGGAGGATAAAAGGAGATGTAGGAAGGGAGGAAGGGGGGAAGGAGAAGGATAAACAACATATTTAGAAGGAAAATCAGAGACCAAGATGTTATAAGAAATTCCTGGACTATGCTAGAGCTATCCACTCTGTTCTGGGGATTCCAGACTCCACACTTCACTGCAGGAATGAATTCAAGAATGAACAGGACAAACAGAATACAAAAAACAATTTTCTAAAATATATAATTAAAAATCAAATAATGGTCATAAAAATGTGAGTAGTTTCTAGTAAAATAAGCAGCTTACTAAGAATATGCACTTCAAGAGTCAGAGTGGAGGCATGCTTCGGCTTGAGAAACACTGCTTCTACTGTGTTACAGGGCTGAATAGGTGTAGAAACAGGTAAACTCCTTTAAGGATAATATAAGCAGGATTTCATGGGAAGAGGAGGGTTTTAGGGGATGGTCATTTCCATAATCTCACCACATTTGGTCATATTCGGGACATGTGCCATGGCGCAATTGGGTGTGGTTTTTCCTTTAGTGCAATTACTTTCATGTTTTGGTACCCAGAATTTGTAACTCATTAGCTATCTTGGCAGAAGCATGTAATTCTCGCTTTTGTGAGGGCTTTCAAGAAAAATTTGATCAGAGATGGGACTAATTAAAGATGGAAAAGTGGATGGATGTTAACGTTCAGGGACAGTTGCAATAGTTGCTGTTCCTTGTATAAGCACATAGTTTAAGGTAATAAAAGGTGTTAAACTAATAACAGAATGTGGTAGTGGCTAATCTTTGTAATGTCTGCACAGGGGATATTTTACCATGAGAGACAAAGATTTCTGATCTCTTCTAAATTTCAATCTTTTTGCTTATCACATTTACATTAGTCTGTTGTTTGCCTCAAAACTAGAAAACCGCACAAATTACATAGCTTGATAATATATCCACTTAGGAACTTCCAGAAATTTCTGAGGATGTGAATGGCTGAGTACCATGCTATTCAATTTTTGAAGTCAGAAATATTTGGAGGACTAAATTTAGTCATCTCATACCAGTAAGAATGGCATACATAGAAAAAATAGAAATGACCAGTGTTGATTAGAATGTGGAAAAATAGGACATCTGTTGGGAGGCTGTGGACCTTGTTTTGCCTTTGCAGAAAATGATATGTAGACTCCTCAGAAAATTAAAAACAGATTTTTCCAGTTAGCAGATAACATGATCCAGTTACGCTCTCCTGCACATCTACCTCAAGCACACGAAATCATTCCTCTTTAAGGATACGAACACCCACACGTTCTCAGCAGCATTACTTACAATAGTCAAGGTCTGAAACAAACCAAAGCACCATGTGTTCAATAACAGATGAGAGATTTATGAAATTGAGACATATAGAGAAAATGGAATATTAGAATGGTGAAAAGATGAAATCAAGCTTTGCCACAACCTGGATGGATCTGGAGGGCATTGTACTAAATGAACTGTGTCAATGGTGCCAGAAGATATGCATATAAGTGAGTAAATAAAAAGGACAAAGTAATGGAATCAAGGGTAATCAATGGGAACAAGCCCTGAGATATTTTCATCAGGGTAGACAAGTAATGAATGTCTATCATTGAATGGTGAGACGTGTGGAGACTGGACCTTGGTACAGCGCAGGCCACTGGCGCTCTGGCAATAGGGGTAGCAGAGCACGTATAAAATGATATGAAAGCAGTCAGAAACCACATAACCTCATTCTGTATAAGTTAGAAAGTGGATGGTTTTTTCTAAAATACATTCTTAACTGAAAGACACCTTTTCCTTTCAACCCTTATGTAAAGCATCTCTCCTCTCCACTTTGGGCACTATCACTTGTATCACTATCACTTGTCTTCCTGTTGTTCATCAATTTGCTCGAGAGGGCACCAGTAACATCTCCATACGTCCTATCACATGCTAGTGTAGCCCAAGGGCATCTGATCGCTCCAGGAACATAAAGAGCCTCAAACCATTCCATCAGGTCATGGGAATGAGGTCTATAATTGTTGCTGGTTTTGGCATGTCAAATACGACACAGGTAGCTTGCCAGGCTCTGCCATAGGGGTGGGATACTCTTGTAGTTGCCTCTCATCTTGTGCATTTATTGATGAGCTGGGCTTGTGATCAGCTCTTCTGGAGCTCTGACGAGTGGGGAGTCCGGATGTGGAAAATGGTGGCCCTCATGATGTGGAGGTTCCTCTGGCTTCTTGCGAGGCTCTGCTGGGGCGATGGGCCAGGATTAGAACCCGCCATCCCTTCCGGGCTTCTAGTGATCAGCTGGGCACAGGGAGAGCTGGTAGCAGCTCTGCTCCGTGTATAATGGGCACTATCACCAAAGGAAATTATTCCACATTTCCAATAATGCTGAAAATGAGGGGAGACATAAATGCTGTCTTACTGGCTTGACAGCAATTTTGTAAAAGTAACTCCCAAAGTCATTAACAATTGCACACAGGTAAACCAGCACTATCAAAATGCCTAATATAATTGCAGCCACCAAGAAAAATGTACACTATATGTGCGAAGTTTTGAAATAAAAAGAAAAGATAGGACAGAAAGATAGCACAGTGTATAAATATTTGTTTTGCACAAAGCTGAACTTGACTCAATCCTTGGCATCATTGGTTTCCTCCAGGAGTGATCCCTGAGAACAGAGTCAGGAGTAGCCCTGAGCACCACTGGTGTGACCCAACAACAAGAGAAAGAAAGGAAGGTAGGAAGGAAGCAAGGAAAGAAAGAGGAAGACTTGGAGAACTAAATTGAATTCCACATTTAATAATTTTATAAACTTAAATTTATGATTTATTAGTTATAAATACATTTTAATTACATGAATCTATGTTAATCATTGAGAATTCCTTAAAAGCTGGCAAAATAAATGACAGAACAACCACAGAATCATTGGTGCAGTGAAATATGGGCCCTTATTCACTAATGATGGGAATATCAACTTGTTCAAACTTTTTGGAGAACAATATGGATAGTTCTTAGAAAGCTAAGCATTGAACTTCCATATGCCCAGGCAATTCCACTTCTTGGAATTCCACTTCTTGGAATTGTTGTTGGGGGCCAGGAGTCCCAAAACATAAAAAAATGTTTTTATGTATAAAAAAACATATACACTCCTGTATTCTTTGTGGCATTTTTCACAATAGCCTAAATATGGATATACCCAAATTTCCAGGAATAGTTTCTTGGATAAAAATACATGTATGTATTCATGCATGCATGTGATGGAATATTGCTTGGCTGCAAGAAAAGATGAAATTATGTCATATGTTGCTATGAATGGGTTTGGATAGTATCATGCTAGTGAAGTTAAAGGAAGTGAGAACACAGACGATCATTTTTATGTGAGATACACAAAAATATACTAGGGGAATAACCAAGGCCCAAAGGCAATAGAATTGAAGAACATAAGAACTCGTCTTCAGTAGGAAGCTTGCCACTGGGGAAGCAGGATAAAGAGAACACACAACGATGGTGGAGGGAAATGGTTACACAGCAGAAGAGGTGAGGTGGCTAATAGGAGGTCAAGTGTTATACGAACCACTATCTGTAACAGTACTATAATCCACAGTGCTGAGACTTATTTTAAAAAGTGTTGTCAAAGAGGCAGGCTAGTGGATGGGAAGGAAATTGGGAATAATGATGTAGGGTATTGGACTTGTTGAAGGGATTGATGTTGGGACAGGGAATGCATAAAACCCAATCATGAAAACATTTGTAGTTCACTATAACTAAAATATAATGAATGAATAAATACATACATACATACATACACACATACATACATACATACATAAAAAACTAACCATTCTATTTCACCTTCCCTTTAGCTAACCAGGAACCTGACCATAGGCACAAGAGAGAGTAGAACTTAAAACAACTAAAGAGCTTTACAATGCTCTAAGCCTCCCGATGCTAAACAATGATGTTTTTATTCACTCAGTTTCAATATGAAGTGAATTCAACAGATGAGAATTTTCCTTAAGAAAGATGGACTCAGCATATTGTGGCTTCCAGGTGGAACCAAGATATTGCTGTTGTCCATGTTCTATATTTCATAATAGTATCTGTATATTTAAATTTATGGGGTAAGAATATATAAGCCAAGAAAACTCACTAGGGTGGAAAGAAAATGATGACTTTCTACTTAACTAAACAAGATAGAGATAAAATTGATAATCTTTATGGTTTAAATTCATGAGTCCATTTTACTCTCAATTTAGTTTTATGTCTTCAAAAGCTTGTTTCCAACTTTACAGATTTCATAAAGGAAATAATTTTCTTTGGAAATTTTAGATTTGCTTTTGGTTCAATTATACTATGATGCCCAAACAGCTGCAACTCTTACCTGTTATCTGTCTTGCATATCTGGCCAAGTGGATGCATTCTGCATTTTTCTTTTCTCAGCATTGGATGAATTATTCATTGATGGAACTCGCATTTCCAGGTACACAGAAATTGCTTTGGAATTTGTCCTCTAATAGGTTGTTCTATCTTTTTCTCATTAAATATATTTGTACAGTCAACTATTGCTTCTAACCAACCATGGCCGTGCCCTGGTTGATCTTCATTTTAGGTTCTTTTCCTCCCCCATTACATTCCTTGATTCCGTATCTGACTCTGCTACTACAGAAATAGGTGTGCAGTGCGCCTACCTGAATTGGAACTTTCTTACTCTTCCGCTGGCAAATAAATAGCATGAAATGACAGGTCTGTGTGAAGCTCCTCCCTTTCTTCCTTTATTTCCTCCCTCCATACTTCTTTTTGTCCTATTCTTCACCTTCCTTGTCAGAATATTCAATTATCATTTGATTATTTTGTTTTTTGGATCTAATTATTTTTCATCTTCAATCTTTTAAATGCTTTATGCATTCAGTTCATATATATATATTAAAAAATTACATAAAGAAGCATTTTATATACATATATTTTGCTTAAATCTGGACTGTCATTTCTTAACAGTTCCTGTTAAGAAACGAATTGAGCGACCTAAATTATTCTCACTATAATATGTATAAAACAAGGTGAATAATTGCATTTTAGAAAAGAAGCATGAGATGAGTATTAATTGTGTATATTAAAAAAAAACTCTTGTGACATAGATGATACTTTCAAACTATTGAATTGTGTGAAAATGTCATGGGAGTAAATGAAGAGTAGGTTCTTAAAATAAACTGAAGGGTAGGATAGAATTTTTTGCACTTAATTCTTTAAAGGACACTTTAAGACTTATTAAAAATTGATATTTTTAAGAAGTGAGAGCTCTTCTAGGAAGAAATTCTCTAAATATCTTGGGTAACTAATGGTGATTCAGATAGTCCACGAATACTTAAAATGAAAAAAATTTGCATTTTTATTAATAATCTATATCTCAAATGCCCAGCATAAGATAATATCAACATAAATTCTTAATTAATCGCAAAGATTAAGCTTTTAATTGATATTTTCAGCTTTAATAGGAGGAGTTGTACTTATATATAAAAAGAATATATTTATAATCGAATATAATAATAAAAATAATGCTCTTCCATTTTCATTTAGTTAAACTACATTTTTCTCTTTAGAAACTGGTGATATATTTTAATCTAGGTAAACAGAAAGCATTATCAGAGGTACAATGTCATACATTGGACAATTAGGGTAGATTATAACTTGATAGTGGTTAGATAAATATACCTATAAAGAAAGACAAAAAAGGTTGTTTTTCTTTTGTCAACTGCAATCTCCAATTTTCTCTCATTTATTTCTGGACTCTTTGGTAACTAAGAAAAACATAGTAAATATTTTATAAAGAAAGAATTCATGACATCATGAGACTATTAGTAAAGATGCAATCTTACCTGTTGGTTTTGCTGCCTTAGACAATATTTTGCTAGGGTAAGAAACCAACTATAGAACACATAAAAATGGTTAAGTGAAATCACTTATTGTAGTTTCGCATTGTGACCTTCAGAGGGCAGCATTCATTCTATCAATGTGAGAGCACTAACCATGCTACCTAGTGATTTATCTATCTCCCTCTGCTGCAAAAGGTCACTATCTCCCCTTCTAACAAAATATATTTATGAAAAAGAAATATATTACACATATATTTTAGTTATTAAATGCTTCCTTTGCATATCTGAAAGAAAAACAAACATAGAATGTGACCAAGTAAATTCTTCTCTATGGACCTTTCGATACTAAACATGAACTAGAATTACTTGCTTCATTTTTATAATAAATAATCCCTATTGATGTTATAATGAAATTTGCTTTCAACAAGTTGCTGAAAATTGCCCCATTTCTTTAAAAACAAGAAAACAATCATGGAAAGAAAAGAAAACACACTTTTGACAGAAAAAAACAACAAACTTTTCTTAAAATAAATGTGATGGGACATTCTGCACAGACTCTGCTCTCTAATGTATGAGGAAATATGAATTTATAACTCAGTACAAAGCATCCTTATTTACTGACATGCTTGGATTTTAATGACACTAGACCAATAATGAGTCATTAAAAATGAGTCATTTAAAATCTGCTGATAATATTCTAGCTACAGAAGACATGTTGCTGTTTCATCATTTGGGAATGAAATATGTGTTGGGGAGAGATTTATATGTTGTTGGATAGAACTTTAATGGCATCTCCTCTGGACAAGTTATTCAAAGAATAAACAGCTCAGGAAGAAAGGCTGAAGTTTAATATATTTTAAGATATTTTCACTTAATTCAATAATTTGCTTTATTTTTAATAAAGAAATATGATCAGACAAAGTGATTCTTTACACAAATATGTTTCAGTTAATAGTAGCAGAAACTATGATAAACTTGAATGCAGCATTGAAACTTTGAGAAAACGGATCAGATTCTATTTGCAGAAGAAACGGAAACAATGGCTGAGGGCCCCAGAGAAGTTAAAAAGTCTAGGCATCTAAAAATTACACTAATCATGTCAATTAAATGCATTCCCACCCCCAACTTAAACAGTTTATTTAGTGCTTAAACATGCACAAAATGGAAATGTATTTCCAACGATACTGGCCTTGTCACACTTGCCTTTGGTGGCTTGTAGACTCGTCTCATAAACTTTCACAATTACATATTTTTTATGGAAGAGGAGCCCAAGTTCCTAAAATCCACTAGCAAGAAAATTAATACTTGGGGGAAAGTGCAGAATGATTGAAAGATGCTCTTAACAACTCATGACACTTTTCTTTCTACCCTTAATAAGCAAGAATGAAGCCACATCTACGGGAGTCTTTCTTAGCCAGAGCACTATAATTTACACGGAGAATAAATTCAGGTGGAGCTATTCGGGGAGCCCTGGTGGAACAGGATCGCCATTTGTCAGAGATTATTGCTCTGAAGGCTCCCTAGGAGAGGCATAAATTTCCCCTGAAATAACACATCACATAATAACAGCCAGGAGCTTGTCTCTGCTTTCCTCACAGGCAGCACACCTGCTCAGAGGGACCTTCCTACTGAGCCCATCAAACCAACCTGCTCATTCATGTGGCAAACCCACTCCTTAGTTACTAACAACTGGAGCAAAACCAGGTCATCAATACACACGCTGACATGTTGTCTTTGAGGCAAAGGGAGGATGGATGTGGATTTTGGGAAGCCAAAATAAGTTAAGAAAAACTGAAATATGAAATGGGAAGACAGAAAACACAGTGCAGGGGCCGAGTCAGAGTAAAGTGAGTAGGAAACTTGCCCTGCACGCAGCAGATGGGGCTTGAGGCCATGAGCCCCACCTGGAATGATCCCTGAATGCAGAGCCAGGAGTAAGTCTTGGTGCGGCTCAATCCCCTTTCTCTTCATTCCCCCAAAAAAAAATTCCAGTGACTTAGAATAAAATGAGTGTAAACTGGGAAATGAAGCTCTCTTATAGGATTTTGTGGACATTATAATTGAGAAGATGAAGTTATTTAATATATTGTCTAAATATATTGGGCACTTTTTTGGCATTGGAATAGGGAGACCATTTATAGCTCAGTAGAACAGATATTATCTTTCACATATAGTGAAAACCCCAGAAGAATTGCAAATCAGATTTGGGCTGTGGGTCTATCCCAGTTCTATTCTCTGTCCCTATTGACATATTGTAAATTAAAGTCAGCTTGAAACACAGGATGATTGTGATCATGGAGCTGTAACGGAGAGTTAAGTCGACTAGGTTGGGGATCACACTTTGTGCTCATTCAGTAGTGTTCTAAACTGCACTTCTCTGACTCTTGAGTCGTTTGTAGGAAACTTTAAGCAAGTTATCTCCTTGAAGGTGGAGGCAACCTCCTTGTTATTGAATACTGTTTTAGCTAATTGCATTATTAAGCCTTGGCACCTTTACCCATTTATAGCTCCACTGTCATTTTGTCATTTAGGAAGAGTGATGTGAGGAGGGAAACTCATTCCCGAAGCCTACACCGAATAGTTGGTAAATGTGGTTTTCTTAAAACTTAAATGAAAAGCTAAACTCAGCAATTTAATCCAAATAATGAGCTACCAATTATTTCCAGGATCTTAGAGCCCCTTTTGGTTGTAAATTGCTGTTTGCAGATAGCAGCTAGTCAATCATTTTCACCACAAATTCTCTTATTATGTAAAACGGTTTTAGTTATTAAAAGTGTTTGGAGTTTCAGAAAGTCAGACAGCACTAAAATACCTAATAATACACTTTCAGCCAGCGACATTGAATTCCAACTTTATCTGTTTTCAAAGAGAAAATTGACTCAAATATTTTTGGTGGATGAGTATCAGTGGGTTTCCTAGCATATATTATTTCCAACAGGGATAAGCATATGGTTAAGTAGAGTAAGAACTGGCTTATTTGATTAAATTTTTTTTTCTTAGAAAATCATAAATAGAGATCATGTAGAGAACAAGACAAGACCTGTCAGGACACGATAATTTATGAGCACCTATAACTATATATACATATATATATGTATATATATGTATATACATATATATGTATAGATGCACACATACGTACTTTGACACTCACAGACATGGGGACTCACAGACATGGGGCAGAGCTGCTACTGGCTCTCCCTGTGCCCAGCCGCTCACAAGGCGCCCGAGAGGGATGGTGGGTTCTAGCCCTGGCCCGCCACCCCAGCAGAGCCTCGCAAAAAGCCAGACGATCCCCCACTCCATGAGGGCCTCCATTTTTCCACATCCGGAATTCCCCCTTGTCAGAACTCCACCCAGCCTATCACAGCCCGGCTTGCATGGCCGCTTGTGGCTGTGTGGTTCATCAATAAATCCTGTATTTAGAGATGACTACAAGAATATGCTACCTGCATGGCAGAGCCTGGCAAGGTACCCATGTCGTATTTGATATGCCAAATAACAGTAACAATTATAGACCTCATTCCCATGACCTGATGGAATGGTTTGAGGCTCTTTATGTTCCTGGAGCAAGCAGGTGCTCTTGGGCTCTACTTGCATGAGACAGGTCATATGGAGATGTTACTGTTCCCCTCTCGAGCAAATCGATGATGAACGGGAAGACAGTGATACAGTGATACAGTGATGTGGTGAGACAAACAGTATTCCATTTTTCAGGGATAGAAATTCAGGAGGGCTTCCTGGAATAGGAGTTGGGTGTCTTGCAGCTCCTATAGGTCACCTAAACTATGCACTGAATGATACATATAAAGACCTTGGGTGTTCTCACTCTCTCAGATCACAAAAGGTTTCTTCTATTCAGAAGCTGCGGTGTTTCTGCCCAGCAAACCTGCTTTCTGCCCTTACTGCTCTGAACCTGGCATTGTTAGCACATCCAGATGAACTAAAGTCTTTATATACATCTGTTTCCACAAAAAGCTTTCATCCTTTAAGAAATTTTATTTTACAAGAAACTTTCTTGTCTTGACAATGTTGATTCTCCCCATCCATGAGCAGGGAATGTGTTTCCATTTCCTTGTGTCCTCTTTTATCTCTTGGAGCAGTGTCTTCTAGTTTTCTTTGTACAGGTCCTTTACACACTTGGGTGAGTTGATTCCTAGGTATTTATTTTCTGTGGCACAATTGTGAATGGAATTGTTTCCTTAATATCCCTTTCTTCTCTTTGTTATTTGTATATAGGAAAGCCACGGACTTTTGGGTGTTGATTTTGTATCCTGCCACTCTACTATATGCTTCTATTGTTTCTAGGAGTTTTTTTGGTAGAGAGTTTAGGGTTCTCTAGGTATAATATCATGTCATCTGCAAATAATGATAGCTTGACTTCTTCCTTGCCTCTCTGGATGCCCTTGATGTCCTTTTCTTCTCTGATTGCTATGGCAAGTACTTCCAGTACTATATTGAATAAAAGAGGTGAGAGTGGGCAACCTTGTCTTGTCCCTGATCTCAGGGGAAGGTGAAGCAGGAATGTCCTGTCGGGTTGGAGGCGCAGAGATGAGACACCAGGAACACGAACGTATTTCCATTAATATTTTTAATAATCACCAGCCAGAAGGGCAGCAGTTCTCATCTTGGCAGGAGCTCACGTGAACTAATTAACTCATTTGAGTGACCTAACTGAACACCTCCACACAGACCCCAACTCTCTAATCCGCCCCCCCCCCCTCCCCCTCTCAAAGGGCAATACAGCTTAAAGTTTGCATGGTTTACATTACAAAGACAGTTCACATTCATTGAATAGGACTTAGGAATAATAGGAAGGAGACAACCAGGAACAAAAACCTGCAGGGGTGCTATCTAGGTAAGATGAGATAAACAAAAGAACACATTACAGTTGCTAATGCAGCCTTCCCTGACTAGCCCATTATGGCAATGATGGCAAGGACATGTCAGACAGAAGAACAAGAAAAACCTGTTTTCTGCCTAACTTTAAGCATCGTCCATTAGACTCCATCTTGGGCTAGTTATAGCCAACAGGGAAATGTGCAGAGAAATGACCTAGGATAGCCTTGTCTGGGTATACCTGCAGCTGATCAACAGTTTCACTAGGGATTTCTACATACTAACTCTATTGGGAGACAGTCTGCCGGGAGTCCCTGTGTATCTGTTAACAGGCAGTATCCATCAGACCTTCCTTCACATATCCTTAGATGTACCTTCTGCCAACAGAAGGCTTTCAACTTTTCCCCATTTAGAATGATGCTCGCTGTGGGCTTTTGGTAGATGGCTGTAACTATCTTGAGGAAAGTCCCTTCAATTCCCATTTTCTGAAGGGTTTTAATCATGAATGGGTGCTGGATCTTGTCAAATGCTTTCTCTGTGTCTATTGAAAGGATCATATGGTTTTTATTTTTTCTTTTATTGATATGATGTATTATGTTGATTGACTTGTGAATGTTGAACCATCATTGCATTCCTGGGAAGAATCCTACTTGGTCATGATGTATAATCTTCTTGATGAGTCTACTCCCTAGAGCTCTGTACAGATTCAATACAGTCCCTATAAGGATACCCATGACATTCTTCAAAGAAATTGACCAAACGCTCCTGAAATTTGTATGGAACAATAAACCCCCCAAGGATAGCTAAAGCAATTCTCGGAAAAAGAAGATGGGAGGCATCACCTTTCCCAACTTCAATCTGTACTACAAGGCAGTAGTAATTAAAACAGCATGGTATTGGAATAAAAACAGACCTGTGGACCTATGGAATAGATTTGAGTATCCTGACACCCAACCTCAAACACATGATCATGTAATCTTTGATAAAGGTGCAATGAGTCTAAAATGGAGTAAGGAAAGCCTCTTCAACAAGTGGTGTTGGGAAAACTGGGCAGCGACATGTAAAAAAATGAATTTGGACCTGTGTCTAACACCATGCACAAAAAATCAGATCAAAATGGATGAAAGATCTCAATATCAGACTTGAATCCATAAAGTACATTGAAGAAAAAAATTGGAAAAACCCTCCATGACATTGAAGCTAAAGTCATCTTCAAAGGTGAAACATCACTAACAAAGCAACTAGAAGAAAAGATAAACATACGGGACTACATGAAACTAAAAAGCTTCTGCACCTCAAAAGAAACAGTGACTAAGATACAAAAGCAGTCCACAGAATGGGAAAGGTATTCACCCAATACCCATCTGAAAAGGGGTTAATATACAGGATATATCAGGCACTGGTAGAACTTTACAAGAAGAAAACAAACAACCGCATCAAAAAATGGGGAGAAGAAATGAACAGAAACTTCAGCAAGGAACAAATTTGAATGGCCAAAACACATATGAAAAAATGCTCATCATCACTCATCAGCAGAGAGATGCAAATCAAAACAACAATGAGATATCACTTTACACCACAGAGACTGGCACATACTCAAAAGAGCAGGAACAACAAGTGCTGGCGTGGATGTGGGGAAAAGGGGACACTCATCCATTGTTGGTAGGAATGCTGGCTGGTACAGCCTTTCTGGAAAACAATATGGACATTCCTCCAAAGACTAGAAATTGAACTCCCATTTGACCCAGCCATACCACTCCTGGGAATCTACTCTGGGAAACCAAAAATAAGCAGCGGAAACACCATCACTATTTTTTATGTTCATAGCAGCATTATTCACAATAGCCAGAGTGCCCGAAAATCGATGACTGGATAAAGAAGCTTTGGTACATCTACACAATGGAATACTATGCAGCTGTTAGGAAAAATGAAGTTATAAAATTTGCCTATAAATGGATGGACATGGAGAAGATTATGTTGAGTGAAATTAGCCAGAAGGAGAGAGACAGATACAGAATGACTGCATTTATTTGCATAAGATAAATATATATGTACATGTTATGATACCAATATCCAAGGTCAAGTGAAACACATATCAGGAGGTCTTTTCAAAGGTGGAAATTATCACAAACGTGTGGGAGTCAGAGGCTAGGTAAGACAGAAAATGGAGCAGTGTGCTAACAATTGTCGAGGGAACTAATGCCAACCTAGAACTGAGCATTAAATAGAGGCAAAAGGATACACATGACAACCCTTTAATGTATGTTCTGTAATCCATAGTCTGGAGGGGAAGGAAAAGAGAAAGAGAAAGAGAGAGAAAGGGAAGAAATAAAGAACCTGTCATGGAGGAGGGCTGGGCGGAGGAGGGAGGGAACCGGGGACGTTGGTGGTGGGAGATGGGCACTGGTGGCGGGATGGGTGCTGGAACACTGTATGACCAAAACCGAAATACAAACTTTTTAATTGTATATCTTTGTAATTGTAAAAATAAAAGATAAAAAAAAGAAACTTTCTCAACTATCATCTTATCTAACTTTTATTCATGCCTTGTTTTTGGGCTATACCTAGAGGTGTTGAGGGGTTATTCCTGTCTTAGTGCATATTGCTCTTGGGTCGGTCCCAGCTCAGACACCATAGAGTGTAAGGGAGCAGGCACTGGACCCTCTGAGCTATCTCCCTGGCTCTTATCTCAAGCGATCCTTACGGTCTACATAGCACAGATGCATCATGCCCTTCTGCATTACAAAGATAATAAAGATGCTAGAGGAGTTTAACCCACCGGAGCTACTAGTAAATTCACCACACAGCAAACTTGCATTGGCTTTCACCATTATGGTGCTGATGTGGAAGCATTTTTTGTGCCTCGCCTTCAAAGTCATTACCAGTCTCTCTGCGTGACTGAAAGTCTCCGTATCTACTACAGACTTTCCAAAATTTTGTTTGTTTCGGGACCCTCGCCAGGCAGTGCTCAGGGCTTACTCTTGCCTCTGCGCTCCAAAAGCACTCCTGTTGGGCTCATGGCTCTGGAGGGGTGCCAGGGATTAAACCAAGATCAGCCACATGCAAGGCAAGTGCCCTACCTGTTGTACAATCTCTAGTCCCCATTTTAAAATGTTTCACAGGCTCAGTGACAGAACAGAAAATAGTCGCTTGGACAGAGAAGCCTTGTTTAGAAATATAGTGAGACTATTTAGGCAGGAAGAACCCACTTTTTTCTTATATCCGGAAACAAATGCCAAACTAATGAGGGACAGTCAACAGGAAAACCCCAACTCATTTAACTTCAATTTTAGACCTCATTCCCATGTCCTGATGGAATGGTTTGAGGCTCTTTATTTTCCTGGAGCAAGCAGGTGTCCTTGGACTCTACTTGCGTGAGACAGGTCATATGGAGATGTTACTGTTGCCCTCTCGAGCAAATAGATGATGTATGGGAAGACAATGACAGTGACAGTGATATGTACTTTGCTCGGTATGAATGACATTCAGGAAAAGAACCTGTCCTGAATGAGTAATTGATATTGTAAAATAATATTTGACCCCCTCTCTTAAATAAAGTACCTTCTTTAGAAATAGTTGTTTAAAAGATGTTCTCTTTTTATTATTAACCTCAAAAATCACATGAATCAGAAGTCAATGGAATCATCCCTGACAAGTTTAAATTAAGCAAATATGGTATAAGGACATAGTCAAAGCAAGCACAGAGCTGGCATAAAAACCCTGAATCCAATCCCTGGTTCTGGATGGTTCCAAGCCAACTAGGTATGACCCTGGAGACCCCCCAGAAGCTCAGGGTCTAAGGAGTATCATTCTATTGAGCTCTAGCATTGAATCTTTTACCCAGATTAGTCAAACAATACTGATGAGCCCTGAGCTACCATACCTTTACTCAGGAACATCCTTTATCCAAAGTGAGAGACCTGAATTACTTAGAGAGGTTGTTCACATCCTATAAAACTTAGTTGAGATGTTTGCTTGGATTAGTTTATCTCTCACATTAATTTAGTAATTCAAGACAGATAAAGATGTTAAGTGAATTGCTTACATCAAAATTGCCAGTGATCATAGCAAGATTGTCGTGGTGTAAGCTATTTAATTGCAAAGCTATAAAAGACATGTATTGCTTCTTAAAAAGGAAAAGAGAATTCATTATAGGATTCTCTCACAACAGAGAAAAGTTCAGACAGGAACCTCCAGTACTATGTGGAAAGACTGTGGTGGACCTTGTTCTTTATCTTGGAGGAACATTTTTTTAGTCTTTAACCACTGAATATGAGTCAACTGTACGACGTGCATTTGTGATTTCTACAGTGTTGATACCTCAATTCTATTTGTACTTTGTTGAGAGCTGTTTTTAATCATGAAAAGGATATTGAATTTTTGCAAATGCTTTTTCTGATTAATTGTGATCATGTGGTTATGGTTCTTCATTCTATTAAGGTGCTGAATTTACATTGATTTTTTCTATATTGAATCATCTTTGGATGTGAAGAATAAATCCCATTTGATTATACTTGTATAATCCTTTAAGGCACTGTTGACTTTAATTTACTAGTACTTTGCTGAAGATTTTTGAATTAGTATTTACCAGGATATTGTCCATAATTTTTAAGTCTCTTTGACTATGATAGAAAAGCAATGCAGATTTTGTTGTTGTTGTATTTTAAGTAATATGATTGCAGTAATGATAACTTTGATATAGTTATGTTATATAAGATGACTGCGCCTTTATCACCAAAGAAATGCCCCAGTCTCTCCACCTAATCTGCTTCTTTATCCCTCCTCTCCCCCCCAAAACTTGGTAATTTCAGTTTTGTGCTCAAAATCAAAGGCTTTACTCTCCTCCAATATTGTTTATTCACTTGCATTGTTCCTTTATATACAATACACAAGTAGATACTCTATGTGTTGCTCTCCCACCAATTTATTATTAACATACTGATTAACATGCTGCCCGAAACATCTATCCAAGAACAGAAGAGTTTGCAATTTCATCTTTTCTTATGTTTTAGAGATCACAACTTCTTTATTCAATCAAGTCATTGGACACTAGGAATTTTCCATATCCTAGTTATAATATGGAGCATTTCTCTTCTTTTTTCTTCCCTTACTCTCAATTATTAAGTTTTCCAAACACCATTTGTTAAAGTGACTTTACTTGCTATATTTTATGACAAGTTTCTTTTGTCTTATTTAATCTGAAGTTTTATCTCTTGGTTTTCAATTATGTTCCACTGATTTTAGAGTGTGCTTATTCCAACACAATGTTTTGATTATTATATCTTTATAGTGTAATGAATTATAAAATATAATAATTCTGATATTTTTCTTATTTGCAGAGATCTATTGCTCTATGAATTTTAGTTGTATTTGTTATTAGACCTTGAAAATATTCATGCAAATTTTGTTAAGAATTTCTTTCAATTTGTATAGATACATTGGGTAGTTATTAATTTTGACTATATTAATTTTCCTATTCACATGCATTTAATAATTTTATAATTCCTGGTGCCCCTTCTATTTCTTTTAATAGTGACATTGTTTTCTATGTATGTCTTTTTGTATTCTGTTATGTTATGTAATATTAACTTCTTTTCAAAATTCTTAGCATTTTGAGATAAATTGTTAAAAATTCACTGGAAAAGTCACAGGGTCTGACTTGTTTTTGTTGAGATGGCTATGAAAACTGGACAGGTTTCTTTAGATTTTCTTTTTCTTGAGTCCATTTTTACTGCAGACAAAAAATAATGGGTACTTTTTTTCTCTCCCCAACTTCAAACTATACTATAAGGCAATACTGTAAGGCAATCCAATTACTTAGCATTATATAGTAATACTTAGTACTTAGTGTTTAGTACTTAGTACTTATTATTACATCGTAATCCAGTGTGGTACTAGAATAAGGATAGAATTTCAGACCAAAGATAAATATAAAGACATTCCCAGGTATATGGACAATTAGTCTCAATAAAAGAGCAACAATAAAAGTCTCTTCAATAAATAGCGCTCGGGAAATTGGTCAGTCACATGCCAAAATGAACTCAGCTCTCTTTCTAACACATCCCAAAAGAGTAAAAAGAGTCTAATGAATTAAAGACTTCAATATCATAAATGACGTTGAGGAAATTAGGTAGGATACTTTGAGATAGAAAATCTATAAAGAAATACTATAGTTCCACACACAAAAAATACTATTAAAACCTACAAAACTTTCCATAAAATGGGGGAAGACACGAACAGAAATTTGTTCAGGGCAGACATATAGAAGACTCAAATGAGTTTAAAAATACTCTACATCATTTATTATCAGGAAAATAAACATCAAAACAGTAATGAGCTATCATCTCACAACTCTTCCACTGTTCCACATCACTAAATCAAAGCACCTAGTGTTAGCATAGTTTTGAGAAAAAGTGGCCTTCATTCACTTGTGGTGGCCATATTGGTGGTCCAGCCTTTCTGGAAAAATAATATGAAAACATCTCAGAAAAATAGGAATTAAGGTCCCACATTATCCAGCAATTCAATTCTAGGCATCTACTCTACGGTTTTCAAATACATTTTAGAAAAGCCATCTGCATCCCCATTTTCATTACAGTGCTTTCAGAACAGCTACAATCTGAATAATCCAAGTATTCAAGATTAGATAAGTGAGTACAGGAACTGTGGTACATACATGAAATAGCTATTACTCAGATGGAAGGAAGACTGAAATCATGAAGTTTGCTGCACCTGAATGAAGCTGGAGGAAAGTGATATCAGACAAATGGAGAGGAAGTGACATAGAACAATTTTTCTAATAAGTGAGATATGAGGAGGAAGAATAGAGCAACAACAAATTTCCAAGCGCAACAGAAACTGAGAGCTTGTCTTCTATGGGGTGCTTACCAAGGGTGTGGGAGGGTTTGTATGAACCGTGTGCAAATGGTGATGGAGCAGGGTGTGGTGCTGAAACAGTTCATGCATCAAATCATGCTAATAACAGCTGTCAATCTCGGTGCCCAAACTTAAAAACTTTTTTTAAAGGGTAATTAAATGCAAAGGGGGAGATTGAGGGCCAGAGCAGCAGTACAGGAATTAGGGTGCTGCCATTGCACAGGTTGACCCGAGTTTGATCATGGGCACCCCATATTGTCCTCCCACCCTGCCAGGAATGATCCCGAGCTCAGACTCAGGACTAAGTCCTGAGTTTATTGACCAAAATTCAAGCAAACAAAAAAGGGTGAGTTTGCCATGGAGGCAGGTACAGGGTGGGAGGGAACTCTGTGTCGTTGGTGGAAGGACGCTAACATTGGTGGTTGGCTTTGTAGTTCGAGCATTGGAACTCTATTATTAAGAGTATTGTAAATCATGGTGCCTAAAAAAGTGTAGATGGTGCCTAAAAGGGATACTTAATGGATTTTCAAAACAGTTAGCGTAAGAAGCCTAGGGAAGGGCCCTTAACATTTAATAAACATTACAAGGGTGGGGACAGGGCAGAGGATGGGGTGGGGCTGTGGTTAAATTGCTTTCTTAAAAAGCTAGGAATGGAGGCCAGAGCGATAGCTCAGCAGGGATGGGTTTGCCTTGCACACAGCCAACTTGGGTTCGATCCCTGGCATCCTGTATGGTCCCCGAGCACCACCAGGAATAACTCCTGAGTATTGCCAAGTGTGACCCCCCAAAAAAAAAAGCTAGGAAGGCTGTAAAGTTGTTTTTTGTTTTCTAATTCTTCCATGGTGCTCATGGTTCGATATACTACTAAATGATCACTCTTAATAACATAATTAATTAGAGTTTTAAAGTTTTTTAGTTAAAAGGTCACAGAGCTCTGGACAGCAGTATAATGTATTCATTCCATAGAATACACAAATCAATAATCCCACGATGTTTATTAAAGTATCTTATTTTCCAAATAAAAATATTCCTTCACAAAGAAATATATGTGAGCCCTTCTAGCATAAGTACCCTAGCCATGTGCGAACAGGAACAAGTCTGTTGAACAAGACTTATTTTTAAAAGTTTGCTTTAATATAAACATATTCTTCTTCTGTATCACTGTCACTGTCTTCCCATTGTTCATCGATTTGCTAGAGCGGGCACCATACTTCCTGTCACAAGCAAGTGTAACCCAAGGGCATCTGCTTACTCCAGGGACAGGAAGAGCCTCAAACCATTCTTCAAGTCATGAAATTGAGGTCCATATTTGTTACTAGTTTTTTGGTATAACAAATAAATAAAACACAGATAGCTTGCCAGACTCTGCTGTAACCATATTTTTTCTTGATCATATTCATTACTAAGCTTTAAATTACCTTAAATTGTTTTTTAAAATCTTCCCCCCAAATCATCTTAATATTAAATGGGTTAAAAAAAAGAGGTTATAGGTGGCACTGTACTTTTTGATTTCCTGGGGACTTTTCATTATAGAAAGAACAAGAAATTAATGAGAAAAGGTTTTATATAAAGTTACTTAACATCTAAATTCTGGATATACATATAAGATACTATTTTTATTTTAGCTTATTATTTTGTCCACAAAAGACTTTACAGAAACATAACTTAAGAACTGATCCCCCATGAAAAATCAAGGACCACGATCCATAATCAAGAACAATGAATTAGGGGTAGGTGCTATAGTACAGCAGGTAGGATGTTTGTATGTACACTGCTGAGCTGGGTTCGGTCCCAGCTTTCCATATTGTCCACAGAGCACTGTCAGGAGTAATTCCTGAATGCAGAGCCAGGTTGGCCCCTAAAAAAAAAACAATAAATTATTATAAACTGTCTTCAGTAAGTGTACTTTACAAGGTAATACTTCTCATTTAATTCTTTAGAAAGTTTGCAAGCATCTTAATATTTTTTAGATAATTGACTCTTAATTGAATTGCCTAACAATATGATTATTCCTGAGAGAATTCTCTTTCAGTAGAAAAAATGTAGTTAATAGCGAAAATGAATCTCATTGATTTTTATAATAACTCTTCAGGTCAATTGAGACCTAATATGATAGCAGATTTATTACTCTGAATCAGTGTATACGTTCTATAGCTTATATATAAAATTTAATAGTTGTAAACTATATGTAAGTGAAGGATGCCTAATTAAATTAATTAATTATTTATATTAAATATTAATATAAACTTAAATATCTTTATCATTATATATTATTATACTATATTATTGTATTATATTTATATTAAATATAAATATTAATATAAATATTAGCATTGATATTAAATAAATCAAATTCTTAAATAATTTATTTATTATTTATTATTATTTATAATAAATAAATTCATTTATTAAGCATCAAACTGAGTTTGATTGCTTGTCCCTCCTCTATATGGTCCATACAAATGCCTGCACCGGAGCAGAATCAGTCAGTAGGGCATTCGCCTTTGCATGCAGCCAACCCAGGCTCGATCCTCAGTATCCTAGATGGTCCCCCAAGCACTGCCATAAGTAATCCAGAGTGTAAAGCCAGGAGTAAACCTTGAGCATTGACAGTTGTGAACCAAAAAATCAAACAAAAAAAAGCTTTAACCCCTGTACTTTCTCTCCAGCCTGGGATATAACAGTATTAAATACCCCAAATTGGAAAGAAAGGGTTGTTGAAGATAATTATTTCTATTGTTTCTAGCACTTAGATTTGACCAATGACTTATGACTGTTATTAGTGATACAATGTAAATATTTTTCTCAGAAAAATACTCTCCCTTCTTCAGCAGAACCATTTTCCCTATTTTATGTCTCTCTTTATGTTGGTACGTTTATTATGTTTTTTGCTTTTTGGGCCACTCACAGAAGTTCTCAGTTGCAACTCCTGGCTTGGTGCTGGGGTCACAGGGAACCATGTATAGTGGAGGAAATTGAAGCTGGCTTCTGCATGCAAAGTGTGAGCTCTAACCCTCCAAGCTAGCTCTCTGGTCCAATATTTAAAAATTATTATATTACTGTTGCTTATTTTTATTACTGACCCTCAAGTTGTTGCAGTTGTGGCTGCGGTGCCTGGCTGTGTCAGCAGGTGGCAGACAGGAGACAGGCTTGTCTAGACCCAGGGTTCTGTCCTGTGGACCCTGGATGGTTGATGGTCTGATATAGAGAAAGACTGGACCCCTTTAGGTGAACCCAGAACCATGGCAGAGCTTGGGGAACTACTCGTGGTGTATTGGATATGCCAAAAACAGTAACAATAGTTGAATCTCATTCCCAATGAATGGAGACGTTACTGGTGCTTGCTCGAGCAAATCAACAAACAATGGGAAGTCAAGTGACATTAAGCACTAAAACAAGGTGTTTTAGAGTGTGGAATGCAAATTTTGTGCCTTGAATGTCACATAAAAGTCAAAAGAGATTGAGATAACCATAAGAAATAGAATAATAATTTGAAATATAGTAACTGAAGAAAATATAGTGGTATAAGTGTTAGAATACTTACAAGGAAAATTGAAGGATGAAGGTAAGTGGTTCAAAATATCTTGGAGAATAACCATGATGATGAAAAAGAGATCTTGAATAAGAGTAGGATTTGGCCTGGTACAGGGAAGAGAAGCAATCTTCTAATATTATATTTTATGAATAGTTTGATTCAGACTTGTATATGAACATGATCCTCTGCTAAATTACCACTAATTATTCATGAACAATTTTCTTATGAACTGTACTGTGCCTAAAACTATTTTGTTAGCTTAACCATTGATTTTATTGCTGAGTATAGGAAAATCATTTCACTGCTTAAAGTGGGGATTTTGTTACTTGGTAGATTTTGTGGTAAATAATATCTCTAACCTCCAAAAAAAAAAAACAAAAAGAAATAAAACCTGACATAATAGGACCTTGAGTGAATTATTTTTTTTTATTTTTTAAATAGTGGCTAGATCAGAGTTAAGAATTTTTATAGAAATAACATCCCTTGAAAAACTGTAATGCCAGCAATAAAGAATTGGATTCTTTTTGTTTTATTTCATTTCGGGGCCATACCTGGCAATGCTCAAGGGTTACTCCTCGCTTTGGACTCAGGAATCACTCCTGGTGGTGCTTGGGGAGCATATAGGATGTTGAGGCTTGAACCTAGGTCAGTCACATGTAATGAATCACCCTACCCTCTGTACCATTTCTCCAGCCCTAGAACTTGAATTCTTGACATTACTAGGTGAGGGTGGGAGTATCTTTCTCTCCACAGCAGCACAAATGCTTCTCAGATATTCGTAGCAATTGATACTAATACGAATGAAGTGAATAGTTGGCATAAATGAATCTGCTGACTTTTGTTAACTGAATTATAATATCGACTCATCTATGTATGTAATGGAATATCTTGAACCTGCACTAGAATCTCGGTGGCGGGAGCTCCTCATTTGCACTATTTATTGTACATTCTCTTGCCAAACCATAATTTTCCTCTCTTATATGGTAGATAACAAGCTATTTTACATTCTATATTATTAGTTCACTTTGGCCATGACTTGATTTGATGTATAGTGTAATAATAACTAGATGGTAAATATGAGTTATTGTTTTCTCCTATACAATTTCAAGATCACTTTACAAATATTTTAGCAGCAAACATTTGCTGAATTATGAAGCAAACATGCTAGAAAGTAGGATATATCCCTCCCTTCAGGACATTAAAATGTGGCTATTGTTAGAGAGGAAATATGGAAAAAGAGGTCAAGTAACCAAGACCTTTAGCTTCAGTTCATCTTATTAATCAATTTTTACAATTAATCAATGCTTTTAAATCAATTTTTACTTACACTTGCATGCACAGAATATATAGGATCTGATTTGATTAGTTCCATTAACCCTCATTCATATAAGAGGTATGTCTAACCTCTGTAAGGGCAGATATCAGTGTGTTAGGATCTGCCTGAGTATGATTAAGTTTACTTGGAGTCATGTCATCAGCAGCTGAGTATAGTGTGTGGTGTCTTATGGCATGGTTGCTGAGGTTGCTTTCTTAGATGCAGAAGTTGCAATCGGTGTGGTACATGAGCCAGAAAATAAAGAGCTGTGACATTAAAGACCTTCAGTGGCTGGCATGCTAATATTACACACTGTTTACAAGAATACTGAAGTTTGCCTGCTCCACTACAATACAATGACTACATCAAGACTCCACCATTTCATAGTATAGCAGATAAATAATGCCTCTTAATTATGGAATAGGGTTTATTAAGGGGATGAATTGACTCAACCAAAAGGAAATAAAGTTCAGATATCATTTGAAGTGGACAATCTGATTAAGAGGAAGAATTATATTTAGAAACAGATAGAAATGAACAGCTATCATTTAAGGTTTGGGGACATATATTTGCTCTAAAAATAATGATACATAGGCTTGCGATAGAGCTGTTAAATAGAATCACACGCCTTGCTCCTAGGCAATAACGCACAGACGGTTGCCACCGACAATCGTGAACCATTTCCTTGAAAATTGAAATGGATAGAATTGGAGAAAATTTGTTTTCAACATATTTACAATTATTTTTGTGCTTAAGAGAAAAATGACAATTTACCATTTAGTAAAAAGGCTCCTAATATTTATTTATATGAACCTTAACATCCTGTAATCTTTAATTGCTTAACTTTTCACTAAGATAACCCACCTTTATTTCTGTATAAATATATGCATAGTTTTGAAAACTGTATCCCACTAATATCACTAATCATAGACTTTTTATAATCTACTCTTCCATAATTATAAAGGAAATTATACAAGAATCATTCTTAAATTACATATTGGTGAACAATAAGTTTTCATTCCATCAATCATGATTTTTCCCCAATGCACTATGCAATTTGTGGTTCCATTCATTTTTCAGAATTGCTTTGCTATCACTGGCATATTAAAATTTATCACAAAGAACTGTATAGGCTTTGGTTAGAGAAAAAAAATAGCATTTTACATATTTAATCGGAACTAATGAAAAATGCATTGAAATGGTCGTCATTAATTATCTTATGGAGGTTATTCAAGGACAGAGAAAATAACATGTATAGTTCAAGAGTATGGCTTTATCTCTGCACATGAAGATTGCCATGATCATTGAATAAATATAAAATGGAACAGGTAATTTCACACACTTTTTTACCTAGTAGGAAATGACCTTATGGGGTCATTGTTGGAAGAGTTGTCTCCAACTCCCCTCAACATAAAATCAGAGTTTTAGTCTTTCTGGATAGCACAATTTTAATTGTTGAAATCCTTTTGAATTGTATGAGAATAGACATTTAATAAAGAAAGTAACTATCAGGAATATTCTCAATATTATGAATTTGCCCATATTTGAACTTGAGATCCTTTTTTTGGCTTTTCACTCTCAAAAAGCCAGAGATCTCTCTTGAGTATGAAACCTCTATCTCTCTATCCCTCATAATTCCCTAAATTAAGCTTTTGCACTTAAAAGAAAGGAAAGAAATATTACTAGAATTGCAGAACAATTTTCAGCCAGTGTATAAGTGGCATCTCACACTATCTTTCTCTGTATTCTTACAGTCCTATTTTCATGTCATGATGTCTTGTCTTTGTTTCTATTTTTCCTCTTGGTTTCCACACCATTATGAACACTTCCTGAAAATATAAGTGTTTTAGTTCTTGAAATAAGTTTGAAGTGCCCATGTTCACAGACACAAGAAAAGGTATGGAAGACCTGCTGAAACCTCTGGCTTACTGAGATTACTTTTTCTGTGCACAACGTTCATATTTTCATCAGATGGCAATTCCACATGCTAATTGATTTCTGCCTTCAAACCAGCATCTATACTCCTGGGATTGCATTTCCAGTCATGGGCCAGGATTGCTTTTTTTGCTGAACCTTGATCCATATCCACAATTGCACCTATGATATCTTTGCTCTTCTCTGCTTTACACTCTGGGGTAGGATTCTTTGCTTTGGGTCTTTTAACTGGATATATGGCATCTTTTGTTATTATCAGAAATACCTATTTGAAAGGATTAGTTTTAAAAAGTGTTTAGGGGAGAGGGGAGAGAAATCTCCTTGTATTTTCATAGCTTCCAGGCTTGATCTTTTGGCCTTCCTGTTCTTGCCTCGACTCATTTATAATCATGGAGTTAGATAATATATTACATGAAAGAACACAATTATCTCAATAACTCACATGGCTTAATGTTAAAGTTCAATTTAGATACCAATAAGCTACCTTAGTAAAATACTTTTCCAATCTACAGAAAATTGAAGATCTTTCCCAGGGCAAATACAGAAGAAGAGTGTTATTTTATGTGTAGAAAGGCAGCAAGAGTTTGACTCCTTTCTAGACCATAATGGTACTGGTGGTGCTTGTGTTCTAGTTGTATAGTGAATTAGATTTGTTTTAGCTGACCAGGATATGAATATCCTCATCTACATTTGGGGAAATACCTCTATATGTCCTATTGTGAAAAGGAAAGTGCCTACAACTCTCAAAGATGGAAATTTTGGGCATGGGCCCTCCATGCCTCCTTGCAGATGGGATACAGGTTAGGGGTCTTGATTCGAACAGCCAGATGGATTTGGACCAAATAGTGAGTCAAGCTGCTCACATAAGTTACAAGTGATACTTACACTAAGGAACAAGTCACAGAATCACTTGATCACTTGATTACTTGACATCCCATTATTCATCAATTTGCTCGAGCGGGCACCAGTAACATTTCCATTTGACCCTGTCATGTGTCAGTGTAGCCCAATGGCATCTGGTTGCTCAGGAATACGAAGAGCCTCAAACTATTCATTCAGGGTCTTGATGAAGAAGTCTGAATATCTTGTAGGTGGGCAGCCAAGTGATCTTTTGACGTCCTGTGGGATCCATTGGTAATGGCTCTAGTCCAGCAGTCATCTCCAAATGACATTTGTAAATTTAATATTTGTTATTCAAGCCACTGTAGATCCAGACTCTGGCACGACTTCCATGAGTATTTGGCTTCACAATCTCCCTTGAGGCTGTAACCAGGGCACCTGCCTGGTTTGCCTCAATCTCAGCTCAATTTGAAAGCTTCCCTCTCCATGCTACTTCCAGAGCGTGAGCAGGGTTTGACTCTTAACGGACTTTTGAATGTGGATTTGGGTTTTTCAGTTTTTTCACTTGTCTTCCTGTTGTTCATCGATTTGCTCGAGCGGGTGCCAGTAATGTCTCCATTTGTTGGGAATGAGGTTACAGCAAGAAACCCAAGTTACATTATTGTTACTGCTTTTGGACTTGGGTCTTGCTGTCTGTTTGCTGGAGGACAGTCTCACTTTCTAGACCTCTAGAAGGAGCCAACAACTTGCCTCACTGTAGAGAACATCAAGATGAAAGAAAGAAAGAAAAGAAAGAAAGAAAGAAAGAAAGAAAGAAAGAAAGAAAGAAAAAGAAAGAAAGAAAGAAAGAAAGAAAGAAAGAAAGAAAGAAAGAAAGAAAAGAAAGAAAGAAAGAAAGAAAGAAAGAAAGAAAGAAAGAAAGAAAGAAAGAAAGAAAAAGAAAGAAGGAAAGAAAGAAGGAAAGAAAGAAAGAGAGAGAGAAAGGGAGAAAGAAAGAGAGAGAAAGAGAGAGAAGAGAGAGAGAGAAAGAAAGAAAGAGAAAGAAAGAGAGAAAGAAAGAAAGAAAGAAAGAAAGAAAGAAAGAAAGAAAGAAAGAAAGAAAGAAAGAAAGAAAGAAAGAAAGAAAGAAAGAAAGAAAGAAAGAAAGAAAGAAAGAAAGAGAAAGAAAGAAAAGAAAAAGAAAGAAAAGAAAGAAAGAAAGAAAGAAAGAAAGAAGGAAGGAAAGAAAGAAAGAGAGAGAAAGGGAGAAAGAAAGAGAGAAAGAGAGAAAGAGAAGAGAGAAGAGAGAGAAAGAGAAAGAGAAGAGAGAAAGAAAGAAAAGAAAGAAAGAAAGAAAGAAAGAAAGAAAGAAAGAAAGAAAAAGAAAGAAAGAAAGAAAGAAAGAAAGAAAGAAAGAAAGAAAGAAAGAAAGGAGGGATAGTATGTAAAGCAGAAGTTGCATTTTTATATTTCGTGCTCTCTTATAGAAGAGATTTTGTTTAACATATTTTACTAGGAAATATTTTTAAAACTATCACTTTTCCCATATTCTACCCATTAGAAGCAAGTTACTCCATTCTTCTTTTGCTAGAGAAGTGGTTAACACATAAGAACAAGAGAATAAGAAGTGAAGATCATTGGTGACCTATCTGAAAACCCTTCCATGAATGGCACAGAGCCATCCATTCCAATGAGCCTGCCAGCGACATCAGCTTTAAGATTCCAAAAGTGCAGAGGCTCTCATGGCAGTGATAATGGCAATTTTGTCCTCCGAACCCATTTCTGAAATGTGATTTCAGCTGTTATTCCTGGCTAAGAGTAGCTTTCAGGCTTGATACTTTGGCCTTCTCAAAACTTTTTGTGAGCTCCTATTTCTTGGAATAAATTACTTTCATCTACATAAAACAGCCTGTTTGTTTCTGTTGTAACCAAAAAGCATCAGTGAAAGAGTGAAGTAAGGACCCAAGGGTCAGGAGAAAGATCCATTCTCATCCACTACTGTACATTGGGTCTATACCTGGCCGGGAGAGAGAACATGACAAATGTATATTGGATTACTGCGAAAGTTAAAAACCTATCAAGCCCAAAGACTGAAAATGAGACCTGAGGTATAAGTGAAGGGTGTGATTCAGGAATGTGAATGAGGAATATGTCAGGAAACTTATTCAGAGTGAAAGAGTGAATGGGATGAGGAGGAGCCTGAGAGACAGCAGTTTCTCTAAATGATACAGGATGCTTGTCAGGCCTACTTGAAGCAGCGAGTGAGGAAAACAGGACAGAATAACTTAATTCTGGCAGAGGAGGCCAAATTCAACAGAATGGAAGACTTGAATAAGTCAAGAAAACGAGGAATGCTGAGTAAGTAATCATGGTAGGCAGGATGCAGAAATGGTGCCAGAGGAGAAGTGCTCTCAGGGATGATAAATCACTTGTATCACATGTCTTCCTTTTGTTCATTGATTTGCTCGAGCGGTGCCAGTAATGTCTCCATTCATTGGGAATGAGGTCCGTTATTGTTACTGTTTTTGGCATATTGAATACACCACTGGTAGCTTGCCAGGTTCTGCCGTGGCTCTGAGTTTATCCCAGGGGGCCTGGTCTTTTTCTATGTCAGACCATCAACCAACCAGGGCCCACAGGGCAGAGCCCTGGGTGTAGACAAACCTGCCTCCCTGTCTGACACCTGCCGATGCAGACGGGCATTGCAGTCACACCTGCAACACCTCAAGGGGCAGAGGATGATAAATGCTTCCCCTAAATTCTGATCACAGTATTCCTTGAATCAAAAGTGCCACATTTTATTACAGCGATGATTTAACAGTTAGGATATGTCTTAATTTGGAGTTTCCCAAGTAGATCCTAAGAAGTGAAAGACATTTATTTTAGAGGGAATTCCTAGAAAATCTTCAGGAAGAGAGGTGTGGTCGGAGAATGCAAAGACTCAGTGATGACGTTCTATCAAGGTACCAACTACAGAAGCTTTTCCTATAAGGGGATTCTGAAGACTGTCAGATATCATCATTATCCTGCCAGAATGGTCGTTGACCTGGAATATTTATGCACTGACCACCATTGGTTATTGCTTGAAACTGTCCTAGATATCACAAAGGAAGTTCATGTATCCAGAGAGAGCAATAGACTATGCCATGTAGTGTCTTGCCTATGACTTCATTATATGTGCTTTACCAAGAGGGCTATCTTGCACTTGTCTTGAGAGTTAAATGCTTTCATATAAATTATGAAGGTAAAAAAGTTCATGGCTCAAAAACATTATCTGTTAAAGGTCTATATTCTCTAGCTCTAAGGTTTTAAGGAAATAAGGGCACATCTGATGTAATGCAATGAGCCCCACAAAAGGGACCAAAAATGGCCTTACCATGTCCTAGTGGAATGCAATGCTGTAAGTGAATAAGGTCCAAGACAGCTCTTGAGTGCACCAGGTATATACTTCATCTCTGACTAAGATTTGGCACTTGAAGACAAGGATTCAGTATGAACTCCTCAATATCTGGATTCCTGTGGTCCTAATAATTCACAGTTTTTTCTTCCATACAGTTTTCCTATTCACATATCAAGGGAGAAGTAGAAAACTTGTTAAAACATCTATTTTGGAGGAATGGGCCATTAAAAATTGACTTTATCTTTGAGGGTATAGTGGATTAATGGCAATCTTCCAAAACCCAACTTAACTATCTTTAGAGATAAGGACTTAAAGACTAATTAACATAAAATAAGGTCATAATAATGGGTTCTCATTCAATCTAATGAGTAACCTTGGAAAAAAGAGAATACCAGGCGTGTTCAAGGCAGATGGGAGGAAAAAACATGAAAATGGATGGAGAGAAAACAATGTGAAAACACAGGGAGGTTGATGGGAGCTAAAGACAGTGACTGTAGAATAAATCAAACACATCAACATCTTGATCACAAACTTCTAGTCTCTGAAACTGTGGGAAAATAGTTTTCTGTAGTTTAAGCCACTTGACTCAAGGTGTTTTTCTCTGACAACCCTTGGAAACTAACATGAGAGGTAGGAGTGGATAGAGGGAGGAGAAGCTTCCTTTCTTCCTCACTGCACTCCTCATCTGCTGAGTGTTGGGAAGAAGGCAGAGCTGCACACTGGGGGGAGCCTCAAAAGAATAGGAAGAAAACTCAATTAAGAAGTTATAGTAGACGGTGAGTATTAATGAAGTTGACAGCTTGCATTGGCTTAAGTCACACTGGTTAGAGATAGGAAAACTTGCATTCTCTGGAATGTTTACATAATTCTCTAGGTAATGCTTCTTTTTTGAATCATTCGGAAGCACTTACATAGCACACACCTCTTCTTATCTCAGAAAAAGACAGGAAAGTGATTCGTGGATAGAAAAAAAGTGGACAACCTCCAGAAAGCACATGAATCTGTGCATGTAAGATTCTTTCTCATTCTTTCAATCTCTAAATTTAGGAGAAATATCAAATCTGAGGAAAACAATTGGGCTAGGAATGAACAGTGAAATTTGGTTGGTAACTTCCTTTGCAATGTAAGAATGCTATGCCCAAACCTCACTTACACAGTCTAAGCGTTAAGAAAGACCAATCTTCTGGGATATCTGTGATGTTTTACTAAATCAGATACTGCTAAAGTGAAGAGATTTGGGGACTTAAATGATTCTGCAGAACAGAAATACTAGAGCAGTTTTATTTTCAGAAGGGACAATCTAGTCCATAATGGGAAGATATTACTACTGAAAATAGTGGTAAATTCTCTGTCTGCTATATACTTTTAAGATGAAGTATCAGAATGCTGTGTTGAAGGAAACAAGGTCATACCATGATATTATTTCAGTCTGGATAAAAATGCATTCTTATTTCAGTCACTATATAACATCTTTATTCTTTAATATGTAATAACAATTCTTGCCGCACAAGGTACAAACTATAAATGAGAGTGGAATATTTTTCAGATTTTTCTGGGTGAGACAAGTTTATTCTTCCAGCAATACTGAATATATTAATCAAAACAAAATGCATTTTAGAAAGAAACAAATAATTATGGTTCTTTAAAAAAAAGCATGTGTAAAGGGAAAATATAAATATCGTTTTAATTTCGCTAACTGTTTTTCCTCATTATTTTTTATTCAAGATTCCTTCACACTACAGCTCTTTCATTATATTTCTCTTCATAAACAGACACAATATATAAGGATAAAGTCAAAGTACAGATAATTTATTATCTACTAAAATTTTCATCTTCTGTGAGTATCCAAAATATGAGGTCATAGATATGAGTCCAAATACAAATTATAGAGATTAATTTTATTAAAATGCAGCAACAAGCAGAATTTTCCCCATATAATAAATCTCTCAGATGGATTAGAGACTTTGAATCTAAACTGGTGATTTTTCTTTTTTCCACCCTAAAAATGGTTGTAAAAAAAACTATAGTTAATAGAAGTGTTCATTGAAAGTTCCATGTCTTCCTTTCAGAAACATAATAAATTTTTCTTCATATTCTCAGGACTTAAAGATCATGCAATAAATTCAGAGAAATTCATGAAATTATTTGTTTATAGATCAATAAATGCCTTTAAAATAAGTTAACTGAATTCTGTATTTAAGTAAATTGAAGTCGAGTTTTTTTTAATGTACTGCCTCTGTTATGAAATTAGAATAATGATTACATTCCTGGCTGGCTGGATATCTCTAAAACCCCCAGAAGCCCTGGCTTCCTCAGAACACACAAAGTAATTTACCATAGGAGCTGGCTAGGCCAGGCCAGTTGCCTACTATCCGTTTGCATCTTTGTTCTTTCTTCTCAATACAAGCACCTTCTGACTTCATTATATCTGAGTGTGGAAGCCATCAGGACATGAGTGGGGACACAACAGCCTCCCAAGACAGGATTCCATGCTGAGATGTGATCCTACTGGGGTTTTCACAGCACGCTCTGTGTGCTGACTAGAGTGTTCTTGTTTTTATCATAGTTAAGCATAAGAATAAACACTCGCTGGCATGGAGGAAAGGCCTCTTCTGATCTTTTTTTTCCTGCTCTCTAATTTCCTGTTTCCAGTTATTTAAATATTTGCATATTTAAGTTTTCTGCAGCTGTTTTTCTTTCTCATTGCTTGATGACCTGTGCCCAATGCCTCTCTTTGAGACATAATTGAGGGAATTTCAGAGTCACCAAGCTGATAACATTCTGATAGATCTTTGAAAAGAAGTTTTCTGCATTTGTTGTAGTCTTTCATTATTAGTTAACACAGGGAAGCTTTTTCTTAGCTTTTAGGATAATCTTAATGTTCATGTTGTCCTTATTTCCTGGCAAGCTGCCTCCTAGTGTTTCAGACTTCTGGAATTCTCATCAGTCTTACTCTCACTATTACTGTCAGCATCATTCAGGAGTGCTATCATCAGGAGGCAAGGAGCTCTGTCGATGTCGTAGTGTGGGCAACATTTACGGTGCTCATAAAATCTTTAGCTCTAGAGTCTTTTATCTTTCTTGCTTTGGGCTTGCTTGGTGGTATAAAACTTGCATACAAGTTTCAATACAGTGTTTCTGAGTTAGACGCAATCTTACCCAGGGAAATGCTTAGAAAAACATCACATTTTATTTGTATTCTCATAGAATAATTCCTTTATTCTTAAGGACTTATTTCATGATCTCCAACTAAATACCTCTCTAATAATATAAAGTGATAAAAATTCTAATCTTACATTAGGATTAAAGGAAAAAGATGAAAAATGTGGGCTCTAATCTATACAGTAAACAATGTGACAGTTGAAAGTTCCTCAAAAAATAACAATGGAATGATCCTTTGACCAGCAATTCATTTCTGGGCATATTTCAAAGTAAATGAAAACATTATCTTGAAGAGGTATCCTCTGCCCTCCCATGTTTACTGTGGCATTATTTAAAATATCAAAAAATAACCCAAGTGTTATTCATTGCCACATAAATCAGTAAAGAATATATTCTATATGTCATATATATAAAACATAACCCTGTCCTCAAGATTCTCCCTTGTGGTGGGGAGAAAGGGAATTTAGGAAGACTATTTTTCCATCAGATGTGGCTTTGCTAATTTTGTGTTTGGTCAGTTATATACAATGTAATTTTCACTATCTTTATGTTTTTGTCTTAGAACAAACTGAATTAAGAAATTTAGCCTCACCGACTCACTTTAAAATCTGCCTATAAAATTATAGAGGCTGCTTCTGCATTTCCATGGAAATTTGGTCTAGTTGCTGGAAGAAGTTTATGCAAACTCTTCTATCATTAAAACTGCAGAAACATTAGTCTAGATCAATGCTTTATGGGAGCACATGGAGTATTTTGTGTACATGAGCAAAATACCTTTAAAACTTTCAGAAACCACATCCAATTAAAAGAAAAAGCAAAGGCTGGAGAGATACAGGAGTAAAGCATTTACGTGGTATACAACTGGCCCAGGTTTGATCCCAACAGTATATGATCCCCTAAACACTACCAAAATATGACTTTGCATTCAGAAGCATCCAGGCTATTGTAGCTGGACAAGAAGAGACCACACAAAATCTCATTTCATGGACTGTAGAAGAAAGAACTTCAAAGGAACCATGTATGCCAAAGTTAGTTAATCCACTAGAAAAGTCCTGATTTTACTTAAGAATACTTTATTGGAACACTTTGGAACCGTGATCATGCCATTAGTTTTTCTTTACATAAGTACAGGTAGGAAGTTCAGTCCTGGGTGCTGCTGTCCTCACTGATTTTCTATTCATTGTCACTGTCACTGTCTTCCTGTTCATCTTCGATTTGCTCAAGCGGGCACCAGTAACATCTCCATACGTCCTGTCTCATGCAAGTAGAGCCCAAGGGCACCTGCTTGCTCCAGGAACATAAAGAGCCTCAAACCATTCCATCAGTTCATGGTAATGAGGTCTACAATTGTTACTGGTATCTGGCATATCAAATACGACACAGGTAGCTTGCCAAGCTCTGCCATGCGGGTAGCATACTCTTGTAGTCATCTCAAAATCCAGCATTTATTGATGAACTGCACGGCCGTAGCAGCCGCGTGAGCCGGGCTGTGATAGGCTGGTCTGCTGGGTGGAGTTCTGACGAGGAGGAAGTCCGGATGTGGAAAATGGAGGTCCTCATGGAGTGGGGGGTCATCTGGCTTGTTGTGAGGCTCTGCTGGGGTGGCGGGCCAGGGCTAGAACCTGCCATCCCTCCCAGGCACCTCATGAGCGGCTGGACACAGTGAGAGCCAGTAGCAGCTCTGCCCCATGTCTGTCTCTATTAATATTAGGAATTTCTATTAATAGAAATTAATTAATATTAATTTCTATTAATAGAAAATAGTATTTTCTATTAATGTTTAGGAATTTAAGGACTATGAAATCTCTGCTGAGCAAAAAATAAAATGTTACCTAGAAAATATAAGAGACAGTTTGTTCCTTAAAAATTAATCACTGATGTGAAATATCACAGTACTTTTAAGAAAAAATTATCAAAAGTACTGGAATCAGTCAAAGACAGCTGTGATTAAGGAACCATTCGACTGGGTATAAATAAAAAGCCACATTTTGTCCAATCTACAGAGCTTTTTACTATATCTTAAACATCTAAATTGCTTTTATTAACATACATAAAATGTATAATTTTGCATTGTATGTTGGATTAATTGCCTAACAAAGTGAGTCCCATGAGTACACTATGCAAATCATTTTATAGAAGGTCAATTTTATTAGCGATAGTGGTTTTATCAAATATGAAATTTCTGGTATAATATGGCACATGCTCAAATTCAATGAATGGTAAGTCCCATAAAGCCTTGTTTTAGGAAACAAAGCACAAACTAAAGTAATCAGAGCGATTTGTGATTTACTCACTGCAAATAGTTTCTGCATACCACAAGACACGCTCAGCACCTAAAGGGTGACATCATCTTCCTGAATAATCTGCTTTCACAACTTATGTGGCATTTTACTGCAGATGTCCTAAATAAGGACAAATGAAACATACTCCATGTAACGATGATATTTGCCCATGAAATACTGTGAAAAATAAATCATGTATGAGACACTGCTCTGGAAATGTGTGTATAACATTGAGCAAGTCAGGGAAGTTTTCTATACTCAACAGAAAGTATCATAAAAAAACAAACAGAGGCCCTAAGTTGGAGAGTAATAGGATTGCTTCAGAGAGTAGTCGTTCACGGAGAATAGTAACTCCGTTAGAATTACGGTCTGGGCTAAAAAAGTGTGGACAATTTTATTGAGCTGAGAGCTTGAGGGGTTAAGGGATTTTGAGGCATACCTGACTGTACGAAAGGGCTATTTACTCATGGCTCCTTGCTTAGAAGTAACCCCTGTCAGTGCTTATGAACCATATTTGGTTCCAGGGATTTGAAGCAAAGTTAGAGGAATACAAGGCAAACACCTTAATCCCACACATACTCTCTGACCCATAGAAAGTATGGACTTTGTTTTGCCTTTTATGTTACACCCAGCCATGCTCAGGGCTTAATCCTGGGTCTGCACTCAAGATTGTTCCCGAAGGTGCTCAGGGGACAATATAGGATGCTGGGGGATTGAACCCAGGTTAGTCCCATGCAAGGCAAACACCTTCCCTGCTGTAACACAATTTTTTAACAAATATACAAACTTGTTTTTAACGTCAACTAGATGCAATCTAGTATTTTATCTCATTATGTATTTTCTTCCTGGTATCTTTAGGCATACAAGTTTTCAGACATTTGTGAAAAATCAGGATGCAAAGTAGTTTCTTTGAGAAATAATATAATATTAGAATAATTGCACTTGTTAGGATGTTTTTGTGGAACAAGGTTGATTATCTCAACTACTTAAACTTAAGTCTTAGCTTCAATACCTATTAAATTATAATATGAGTCATTCAAGTATTTATTTTCATATTGTATATTGTAAATTATAAGTCAATTAAATATCACTCTCATCAACAAATACTATATTTAAATAGAGAATAATCAATATTGCCACATTATTCTAACACTTGGGAGTTTTTCAACAAGGGTCAAAGCAATAGCAGAGTGGGTTAGGCCCTTGCCTTGTACCTGACCAATCTTGATTTGAGCCCCAGCTCCACATTCAGTTCCCTAACCTAGCAGGAGTGATTCCTGAGCATGGATCCAGGAGACAGCCTCAAGCACAGCCACATGTGATGCAGAAAGCAAAACAACAAAAGAAAAATGTTCACCTGTATAAGCACATTTTATAGGGAGACTGAAGAAATGTAAAATCCTCTTCATTCTATGTACAATTCATGGCTTTCCAAGAAGGTCTTGGACAAACGACATCACTCTTTTTAGTTACGTTCTGCAGTTATCGCCAGTAATTTGAAAGCAAAGAGATGGGAGGAGAAGGCTAGCTTCAGTGCGCACGGGGTGAAGGCTGTGTGCTAGGTTCTGAACTGCCAGTTCTATTGCAGCAATCAAAGTCTTGTTGGTAACCTGTATTGTACAAAGAAAAAGGATGTGTAGAGAAGTTGTGTAACTGCCAAGGTGACAGAAAAACAAAGACAAGAGATGCTTATGTTCAAACCTTTGAAAGTTCTCATTTTTTGTTCACCCTGCCCCTAGCTAGAAAGATGCAGAATTAAACTATAGTATAATTTCCTTAAACTATGGTAATAAAAGTCTTTTTCCTTTCCTTTCTTTATATATATATTTTAGAACACACACAAAGGTGCTCAGGGCTTACTCCTGACTCAGGGATCACTTCTTTTTTTATTTTTTGCTTTTTGTGTCAAACCTGGCTATGTTCAGGGATTAGTCCTGGCTCTGTACTCAGGAATTATTCCTCAAGGTGCTCAGGGGACCACATGGGATGCCTGGGATGGAACCTGGGTTGGCTTTGTGCAAGGCAAATGTCCTACCCACTGTACCATCCCTCTTGCCCATAAAAGTGTTTTCTTATCTGTGGTTTTCATAAACTTAGACATAGGAGGAACCTTCCCCAAGTTACCTAAAATGCCCTGACACAAGGGACTCAGAGCCAATGAAAACTCCTTCCATCTTTTCTTGAAAGGCTCCAATGGCTGGTGGTCTTTGTACATGAAACATCTAGGACATGGTGAAGAATTCCAAACGTTACCTGGAATAAAACAGCCATCCTGCCTCGCGAAGTGTTGCAGGTGTGGCTGTAGTGCCTGACTGCATCAGCAGGTGGCAGACAGGAGACAGGCTTGTCTACACCCAGGGCTCTGCTCCTTGGGCCCTGGTTGGTTGATGGTCTGACATAGAAAACGACTGGGCCCCCTGGATGAACCCAGAGCCACAGCAGAGTCTGGCAAGCTACCTGTGGTGTATTTGATATGCCAAAGACAGTAACAATAATGGACCTCATTCCCAGTGAATAGAGATGTTACTGGTGCCAGCTCAAGCAAATCAATGAATAATGGGAAGACAAGTGACAAGTGACCTGGAATAAAACACTGCATTCAGCTTTAAATTGCATGTCATCTTTTACAACTGAGTAAAGTTGAGAAGACAGATAAGTTTAATAGTACTAGGATTAGCCAAACAATGAAATTAAATAAAAAAAAAAGCAACACACTTAGTTCTCTTTGTTCATAGTTAAAAATATTTGAAGCAGTTTTTTGATTCAAGTGTACTATACTGATCTATTCAATTGCATACCGGAGTGTTGGTACATAAAGCCTTTGACTACAGTTTTCATGCAAACTGCTCAGATGTACTCATTGTTAATTTTAACTGTTAATTTTAACTGCACTTCTATCTGAATGGAGGTATTTACTTTCATAATGTCCTTTTGATGAAATCCTTTTTCAGAATGAGCAAACTACTAGAAATCACTGTCATAATTTCTCAGAGCTGGAAAGTGCCCATTCAAACTAACATCAAGCCTCAGTATTCTTTACATCTCAGGTAGACTGAATTCTTCAACCCTAACATTCAAGTACTGTATACCAACTTTCATCATCACAGAATCCTCAAAATTCCCACCATGAGTTCACTCATGAAAAATATCTCTAAATTCAGAAGGAAAAATTCCTGGAAACTGATTCCCTATTAGTAGGATCAACTGAGCAAATGTCAGCTACTGTCCACTTACTCTATGTAAGAGATGTTTCTTCCTTGTAGCCCACAGTGTAACCCAGTACAGCCAATCACATCTGCTATGTAAACCAGAGTCCCTCTTGTCACTTGTCACTTGTCTTCCCATTGTTCATCGATTTGTTCAAGTGGGCGCCAGTAACGTCTCCATTCTTTGAGATTGAGGTACATTAGAGGGAGTGAGTCCCTCTAGTTACTTTAAACCAGCATCTCTTTGGCTCTGTGGTTCCCTCTGTTCCTGTGAGATCCCTTGGCTCCACAAATCCCAAGGGGCCATTCTGAGCATGTGGTGCACTTCCCTGGACAGTGAGTATATGAGTTGGATAAATGACGTCACTCTTGTGTGTGCAGTGGGAGGAGTCACATACTCCACCATCTTATACAGTTTAGGATGGACAATACCCCACTTCACTGAGGGGGTGAGTAGGAGGTTCCTGAGACACTGGACATCAACAAACCTAAACGTCTTCAAGTGTAATAGTTGTCTGCGATTACCCTACTTTTATATGGAGTAGAATTTAGGAAATAAAGACATACTGCTGGAGTCGCTAAGGACCTGAATTTGAAATTTTCCTCTGCTGCTTCCTCTGTACTTTGAAAGTTACTTAAGTATTTTCCTCTATAAAGTGTGGGGAACATGTGATGGTGGGCATAGGGTCAGCTATGCTACAAAAAAACACATACTAATATTTGCATTCTTGTACACCAATGTTACTGTGACTAGAAATTGAATTGAAATGGGGAATTTCTACTCCTATGATTGTGCTATAGAAAAGCTTATATACGTTATTATATACATTAAATATATGGTGCGGGTCCTGAGAAAAGATCAAGCATTAGTATCATCCATAAAATTCTTATCACAGATCTCCTACTCAATGAGAAAGAAATTAATATGTTCAATATGAATTAAAAATAAAGTAACAAAGAGCAAAAAGAAAACCAGTCATTCTGCATCTCAGAGCTCAAACAGACTTGGTCATCAAGTATTTAGATTTTTAAGGCCTTCAGTTCCCTGGAAACTGGTACAAGTTACCTTGAGTAGAGGTTTAAGTGTCTTGGAGACCCAAGATGACCTCTCATAGCAGATGGGTGATCCTAAAAAGAAAACATAGATACTGGATTAATTAAAAAGGGAGTTGGTATCCGTACAGTCAACTCTACTGACACCCTGGAGTATGACATGAAGACGAAGGAATCGAGTCCAATTACAAAGTCAGTCACAGCCAACTGATACAAATGCTGCTGACCAACAGTTTGTTTACCTTAAAACAATGTACACATATTTATTGAAATATTTTATATTTATCCATTACATTCAAAATATTATTGTCACATTATATAATTTTTGACATTTTATAGTCAAATAAATATAATAAAAGTAAAATAACCTAAAATTCTAGGAAACTCTTTCCAGTTTTATACTGTGATAAATAATATCCCAATATCTAAATGTGGAGATTATGCTTTTTTTTAAATAAATTTTCTAAATTCCAAGAAAGATGAATAACTAGGACAGCTGTATATTTTGGCTTATCTATTTATTAAATAACTGTTAAATAAGACCATTACAAAGCTATCATGATTGGGTTTCAGTCTTATAGTATTCCAACACCTATCCCTTCACCAGTGCACTGCACACAGTTGTGTACTTTTAATCTAAAATTATTTATCATTGGTATATATTTATGCCCCATTAATAAATGCAATCATTCTATTCTATATATACCACCGTTCTACTAATTATGGGAAATATTAACGCCAGGCAAGAACTAAACATTGAGTGTACACAAAGGGATTTACATGATAATACCTAAATGTCTGTATGAAAGCCACAATGTGTAAGAGAAGAGAGAGGGAGGGAGGGAGAGAGAGAGAGTGTGTGTGTGTGTATGTGTGTGTGTGTGAGAGAGAGAGAGGGAGAAAGAAAAGTGCCTGCTATTGAGGCAGACTGGGGAGGTGGGAGGGAATTTGGGGTCATTGGTGGTGGGAATAGGGCACTGGTGGAGGGGCAGATGCTGGAACAATGTATGAATGAAACCCAATAATGAACGTTTTGTAATTGTGTATAGCATGGTAGTAAAATAAAAAATTATTTAAAAATAAAATAAAACAAAAATATTTACCAAACTAATTGTATGTTTCACATTCTTATTACTAGCATATAATACACTTTAAATTTGGATCAGTTTGCCTAATATTTATTCAAAGAAATTCTTGTTAATTTGATTTTCTTTATTAAGAATGTAAATATTTGTATTTCCTTTTAGCACTAAATCAAGTTTTCTATTTATGAATGGACTATCCATGTTATTCAAACATTTTTAGCTTAAAGTTTCTTTGTCCGAACAAAACCTTTATTGTGAAAAATACTGTACTCCCTTGCTACTGAGGCCTCAATTTATTTTTCATGTAGGCTTTTAAGGTTTGGGGTCATTCTCAGAAGCAGTCAGGGCTTATTCCTGCCTTTGTTCTCTGGTGTCACTCCTTGTAGTAGCAATCTGGTGACCATCAATGGTGCCATGAATCAAACTCGCGGTCCTCTGTGCTGTATTTTCGGCCCCTGATTTTAATGATGCACTTTTTCTTTCATGAAGTCACATCAGTGCTGAACTTTAAATAATTCTGCAGGTCAAATTTTATTTTGTATATCTCTGATAAAAAAAAAAACTAAAATCTGTCATCTAGAGGTTTGAAAAATACTTAAAGACATATATGTTCCAGTATTACTGCTGTTTGATGTTTCAAATCTTGTTTGGAGGTTCTAGGAGAAGGTAAGTAAACAATGACTCATATGCTCTTAATCAGAAAGCAATTAGCAGTTAGACTCTATTAGAGAAGAGCAGCCTCCTGAACCTAGCATGAAACTTAGGAAGAGACACATGGAGCAGACAGGGAAGAAGAGGATGCCAACAAGCCAATCAGATTAGCCGAATCAACCGGCATCCAATGGGATGAGAGATGTCACAGCCAGACAGTCCTCACATACTGATGTTTTAACTCTGAAAACTATTTTTGTGTGATATGAGGTAAAGCTTATAATATTCTGCTTGTTCGTAATCAGAAAAAAAAGATCTTAATTTGTATTTCCAAATTCTTTTCTCCTTGTAAACCTTAGGGTCTTCACTTGGCCCTATGGTCAAACAGAGAGATGAAAGATTACAGACAAGTGTGAAATGCTGTGGTTGTTATTTCCCTAATTAAAATGGAATGAGAGGTTATGAGAGAGAATGACTTCTCTGAAGACTTTCACGTTTTAGCCAATAACTTGACTTTTGCTTATGTCTATCAATTTAAAGTAGAAGTGGTTGCTAGATTGTCCAAAACATACAGAAAATGCTCATAATTTGGCATAACAGAAAAAATTGAGGAAGATAGAAACACTCTACTTTTTATAGAATCCATAATCTATGAAATGTTTGGTTATTAAGTGAACTGGTAACATTTTCTTTAGGAAAATTGTATATGGAATGTGAGCTAGTTGCATAGACATGGTTACTTGCCTGGATAGCAGCCATATAGAAATCATTTGACTATGAAATGATTAGTCAAAGAAAGGGGGAAAAGTGTTAGAAAATGGTACCGATATGAGTGAAGCAGGGTTAGAGGGAATTGTTTTCCATCTCTACTCTTTAAATAGTTGCTGAGTTTTAAGCAGAGGTTCTGTTATGAATGACCACACATTTTAGGAGTTTGAAATACATGCGTGCACAAAACAGACCAGCCCATGCCTCACACATACTCTAATCTTAAAATATTTAGAACAGAACACAAAAATCAATACATCACATATTCCTATATCCTTTTGAGACTTAATACATGTTGATATTTTACATATTTATGTCAAAACTTTCCTTTTAAAAATAATGTGACTACTCTTAGAATTGCATCAACCCCTCTCTAATTTCATTTCCTTTCCCCACTTCAGGGAAGTTATTAATGGTCCTGAAGTTGGCATGCTTCCAAGTCTCTTAAAATTTATTGCCACATATATACTTGTTCATGAAAAATACATAATATCAATTTGTACTTTAGAAGTTTTGAAAGTTCTGTTTTTAGTTATAAGATATTAACTTCCGTTTTATACCTCACATCAGTTTTTTTAAAAAAGATAATTCCCTTCATATTGATTAAATATCTATTTTGCCTTGGGCATTGTTCTCAGTACTAGAATAAAGCAGTGAACTAAACTACCCAAAAAATCTCTGCCCTTATGACGCTTATATACTAGTGAGGGTGAAGAGCCAATATAGAACAAAATATAAATATTCTAATTGGTTTATAACTAAGGATCTAATTATGCCTGCATGGTTCATAGTATGAAGTCCTAACCTACATATGACTCAATTTGAAGACAGAACCTAGAAGGAGGAAATAAAGACTTATTATAAGTGCCTATAATGAGGAAGAGAACACAGAAGCATTTTTTTTATCTCTGGTCCTTAACAGAGGAGAGGCCAAATGGGCATATACCCATAAGGCAAGCCAGGAAGAGAGACCATTGCAGAAACCAAAGCTACTGGCAATTAATCAGAACCTTCCAGTCCCCAGAAAAGTGACAAAATAAAGGTTAGTTGTGTGTGGTATTTTATTATAACAGCTCAAGCAGACTAATAGAGCTGCTAGAATGATAGGTGTTAACCAGAAAAAATAAATAGAAAAAGGGGAATTGAAATAATGAGGGTCAGATTGTAAATTGAAATTTAGTGTCCAGGAAAGTCTTAATAAAGAAGATTATTCTTGAGTTCAAAAAAAAATACCCTAAGAAAAAGAAGTAGCTGGCATTTGCCTCTCTGAAGATGCAGTCAGATTCTTGGCAGATCTCTGGAGCGATGAGGAGGTCTGGACGACTGGAGTGAAGGCAGGGCAAAAGGTGAAGTCAGGAGGTAACATAATAAAGGTCAGATGATTGGAATCCATCAAGAGTGTTTTAAGCAGACATGACAAGACCTGACATTCATTTTAAGGAATGTGATGCTAGCAAGAATACAGGTAAATGGGCAAAGCAGTGAATTTGAGAAAGTAATAAAACCAAGATATGGTTTTTAAAACTTGTTTTTCAGCTGAGTCTTCTTGAAGATATAGGAATTAAGATCTGATGAAACTCTGAAGGACACCAGAAGCAGCTGGCCCCAGTCAGGACAAGGAATTTCAATAGGAACAAACAGCCCTAAAATAAGAATACAAAGAAACCCATCAAAATTCAAAATTCTTTTCTCTTGACAGTGACCTGGTAATGGACTCTTACCTACATAGAAAGCTTCCTAACAAGGCTAATTTGAGAAAAACTATGCAAACCAACTTTGTCAAAAAAGGAGCCTTTGTGTTTGTTCATTCTGGACTCACAGCCGACTCTCCAATCTGGGTTGTGTAAACCTTTCATTTACTTGATGGTGTTCCCTGCTCTCGTTCTACTCTTCCATATTTTCTAAATGAAAACACTTTTCTTCGCTCTTTGTCTTCTGTTGAAATTCTTTTCTGTGGAGTAGACAATGAATGGGTCAGAACTGACTTTCCTTTGCTGTAACTCCCATCCTGCCTGAGAAGCGTTGAGTCCAGAAAATTCTGCCCGTGGCATCTTGCTACACTATAACCAAGTGGGCCTCTATTCTCACTTAACAGACATCCTGCAGAGCTGGGCAGACCTCTAGTGTCTGTGCTGAGATGGCATTTGTGCAGATTTTATTAGTCCTACCCTCTCCATGATGCACTGCCTGTTTGGGAAAAGATGGGAAAGTTGGATTGCAGAAGCTGCGTCCTCTAGGTTCCGTTTTCTGTCTATCCCATTATCACCAAGTGGTTCTAAATAGTACCTTTGATGAAAGATGGAAACAGAGCAGGAGAATCAAGAAATACTTTCAAAATAGGTAATAGGAGGACTTGTGAGATTGTACAGTGGGTAGAAAACTGATTTCACACGAGGCTGACTGGGATAGCTCCACAGCATCCCTTAGAGTTCTGTGATACATCCCAGAGATGGTTTCTAAGCACAGTCACGAGTAAGTCCTGAACACAGGGAAGGGGTGTGCTTTTCACCAAGGGAAGTATATATATATATATATATATATATATATATATATATATATATATATATATATATATATATATATATATATATATATATATGATCATTATATATATATAATGATCACGATCTTCCCGTTGGTTGATCATCTATTTGCTAGAGCGGGCACCAGTAATATCTCCATATGTCCTGTCTCATGCCAGTAGAGCCAGGGGCATCAGCTTGCTACAGGAACATAAAGAGCCTCAAACCATTATATTAGGTCATGGGAATGAGCTAATGTAATTGTTACTGGAATTTGGCATATCAAATACAACACTAGAAGCTTGCCAGGCTTGCCGAGCGGGAAGCAAACTCTTTTAAACACCTCCAAATAAAGCATTTATTGATGAACCGCGCGGCCACTTGCAAGGAGAGCAAGGAACAGCTCTGCCCCATGTCTGAGAGACTCTGGACCAGCATACGTGGGCCGGATTGAGGAAAAAGCTGCTGCAGGGTGGGTGTCGATGATCCGGGCTGTGATGGGCTGGTCTGCTGGGTAGAGTTCTGACGAGAGGGAAGTCCAAATGTGGAAAATGGCGGCCCCCTTGGAGTGAGGGTGGTGGTCTGGCTTGTTGTGAGGCTCTGCAGAGGTGGTGGGCCAGGGCTAGAACCCGCCATGCCTCCCAACTGCCTCATGAACGGCTGTGCACAGGGAGAGCAAGGAACAGCTCTGCCCCATGTGTGAGAGTCTCTGGACCAGCATACCTGGGCCAGATTGAGGAAAAAGCAGCAGCAGGGTGAGTGTCGGTGATCTGGGCTGTGATGGGCTGGTCTGCTGGGTGGAGTTCTGATGAGAGGGAAGTCCAGAAGTGGAAAATGGCGGCGCCCGTGGAGTGAGGAGCGGTGGTCTGGCTTGTTGTGAGGCTCTGCCGAGGTGCTCCAGGGGGCTGGAGCGATAGCACAGTGGGTAGGGCATTTGCGTTTATATATATGTGTATATATATAAGCATATATATATGCATATATATGCATATATATATGCTTATACATATATGTATAGTATATATAAAGACTGACTTCAGAAGAAAAAGAAACGTGATGGTGGTTTTAATCACCTGTGTCGTGGAAAGTCATCAGGATATAGATCAATTGTGAAGGGTCTGAGCAATTATAAGAATGGTCTTTCAGCAATAGTGAGGTGCGGAAATCCTCTTGAAGAGCAGTTTTGAGGTCATAGAATAGAAGTTCTGACCCAAGTCAGTTCTGACCCATTTATTGTCTACTCCACAGAAAAGAATTTCAACAGAAGACAAAGAGTGAAGAAAAGTGTTTTCATTTAGAAAATATGGAAGAGTCGAACGAGAGCAGGGAACACTGCTCTCGTTCATGGATGTGCTGATAAAAAGGTCATGTGTTCAAGGAGCCTGGACTACGGGGGTGAGAAGCACTGGAGACGCACCATTGTCAAAGTGTTTAGAACAAGGGTATGTCGGCAGAACACTTGAATAACGTCTAAGGAATAAGTCCAGGCAAAGAAAAGGACAGAGAGCCAAAACCAAGGAATCTTTATGATACCATAGCAAATAATTTAAGCTATGGAATTTAATTAAAATATTCACTAAAACCAGCTCAATTAAATTAAATTAAAATATAATTTCTATATTACTACCTCCTCCTCCAAAAAATTAAATAGTCCAAAAGAGGTAAAGAGGATGAAAAGCAGCCAGAGATTATCAAAAATTGTTAAGGAATTGAGAAGGAAACTCAAGGGTCTTTTTGTAACTAGAACATGCTTCAATAGGCTTCTTAAATGGATCAAATCCGTCAAAATTTGACACATGTAAATGAAAATCATACACTTATTTACTATATGGTTTCCTCTAATCTATACATTCTTTTACAGTTCATTTCTACATGAATATATTTTAGTTATTTTTGATGTTTTACTTTAATCATAGTTTAACAGAGACCATTAAGATTTATATGAAGAATAAGATTTTTGTAAAGAAAAAACTAGGAAAGGTAATTCTATGAGAAACTGAAGTCACAAGCCAGGCGATTTCCTAGGAAAGTAAAGCAGTGAACATAGTTCCCTTTATTGGACAAATATACCCTCCAATTACTGTTGATACTTTTAGTTTGGAATTTTAAAGTGCACATTATTAAAAAATCTGATACGTGTAATAGCAGTGACATAAAATTTTATTATGGAATTTTTCTGTTTAAAAGCTACTAACTACTTATTTTTCATCTAGTTTATATTTATGATTCTTATATTACTATTCTTTTTAAATGCTCAGGTTGAGAGCCTTCTACTGAGACTATACCACCTACACAGTAAAGCCTGGCAAGCTACCATGTTTTATTTACTTTTTATGCCAAAGACTAGTAACTATTATGGACCTCAGTTCCATAACCTGAAGAATGGTTTCAGGCTCCTCCTGTCCCTGTAGCAAGTAGATGCCCTTGGGTTGCACTTGCTTGTGACAGGACTAATGGAGATGTTACTAGTGCCCACTCGAGCAAATCAATGAACAATGGGAAGACAGTGATATTACTATTCTAGTGAAAAGATATGAAAGAAAATTCATGAATTCTATATTCAAGCATGTAACATATTGTGAGCACAGAATTTTTTTTTTAGATTCCATAAAAGAAAAACCTGATTCAATAAAAATGCCGCCCTATTTCAGTTTTGTCACTAGATTTTGGTCCGTAAGAGGACTTATAATGTGTTCTATAGTTATTTGTTTATCAATCTATCATTTATGGGCATGGTGAAGATTATGTTTGAGAAAAAAAAATTGTAAACTTTTCATTTTGACACTTTAATTTGTACTTCGGCATAAGTATTTATTTTTCTTTTTTTCACAATTTTGTCTAATGCATGGAAATAAATGCAACTGATAATTTCAAAGTAATATGAAATTCATTAAGACCGGGATACAGTTCCTTGGTAGAATACTTGCCTTGAATGTGTCAGCTCTTAGATTTGATATTTATAATAATAATAATAATAATAATAGTTTATGCGATCTAAAGAGAAACCACAGTATAATAATAATAATAATATAATATCAAATTTAAAAACATCCATGCCTCAATTTTTGAGTAAGGGATCAGCGAACACAGTGTTAAATATACTGCTCTGGTATATCTGACCATGGAGAATGCTCAGAAAGCACCCAGAAGCTCTGCAGTCAGCTCGAAAAGAGAAAACATTGAGTGGGTTATTTAATAAGAATGCTTTTATCAAAACAGATATTGAAATGTGATACTAAACCTTTAATGTAACCATATGGGATGCTAATGATCAGACCTGGGATGGCTGTATGCAAGGCAAATGTCCTCCCCACTATACGATGGCTCCAGCACCTGTAAAACCAACCCTAAAGGCAGCTATTCAATTTGTTGAGGTCACAAATGAACCCTTTTCAAACATTTTCATGTTTAAAATGTCATCATCATTTTCTTATTCCTGACACAGATCTCAATGACTTTGTAGGCGTTCACTTTATAATATTCATCTCTTCATAAATAAAATGCTTGAACGGGTTTTAGCCATAAAGAAGCTCTCCCTGTGTTGTTTTAATTTATTTTTGGAGGAGGGTGGGTTCAGACCACAACTAACGATGCTTGGGGCTAATTATGACTGTGCTCAACAGTCACTCTTGGAGACAGTCAAGGACCAAATACAGGTCAGCTACATTCAAGACAAACACCTTTACCCCTGGACTGTCTTTCTGGCCCCCTTATTGGTATTTTAAATAAGTTATCTTCATAATAGTATGTAAGAGAAAAGTTTTTCTAATTTGGGATATCTTAACTGGATCACCCTAAAATTTGGTGTATTTTGTGTTAAACTAAATTATTTTAAAAAAGATATTATTTGTTAATTATTTCATAGCTCCAGGTTAAAATACAGTCCAATTTTACACAGATTTTTGCAACTTGCTGCTAAGAGAGCTAGCAAGCATCGGAAGCAATTACTAACTTTTCTACTACAGTCAGAAGCCTGGAGATTTGTTCCATTTTACTCTGAGGGCAAGTTTTCCTTTTCAACCAGTTCATAAGCACTCATAGTTTTATTGCCCCACAGTTACCCCCAAATCATTATCCTTTCAGAAAGACTGGTTTTGCTTTTGCAAGCAAAATACTAAAACACCATCTTTATTCTATTTGGGCATAACTTTGACTCACGGACTCATCAGTTCTGTTCCTTTTATTTTCAGTTGAAGGATGAAAGCTCTTGAAAGTGAATTTTTTATGAAGTAGGTATAAAAAGTTTCCTGACATTTTGCATTCCAGGAATTTATTGGTGATGAGAATTAGAAAAACTTTAAGAATATTGCCTGTTGGAAATTTTTCTTTTCTATTTTTGGGTAAAAGTGATTTGAAAGTAGAAATTGACAATCAGTGGAAATATACTTGATATCACAATAACAGTTACTAAGAGTTAGCTAAAGAGTTTCCATATTAAATGGGTATCCGACAATCCTCTCCAATGAAATATTCTTCTAACTCTGAAATACATAGAAAATCCAAACAAGACAAAATGTGTACATTGGAAAAGACGCCTTGAGGAAATCTCGTCTGCGAATGAGAAAGCAAAGCAATCACAAGTTAGTAATAAATTAATAAATTTTCATTATAAAGGCAAACCAAAAAGAAAAACAAAATGGTCAAAGCCCAGTCCAGACTCTATGTCCAGGGATTATTCCTAGAGGGACTTGGAGGACAATATTGGATGCCAGGGTCTAACCTCAGTGGACTGTGTGCAAGGCAAACGCCTTGCCTTCTATTCAATCTCTTGGCTCCATTTTTTAAAGTGTTATCTGAAATTGATCCTCAGTTTTATTTTCTAAAGATGTCTCCTTTTTTCCTTCACGGCACATAAAACAGTCTGCAATGGTTTTGAAACTCACATCCACAGTCTTGGTGCTGGTATATATAACTGTACTATCAGTTTTCAAATACCATTAGACTGTCTTTACTGAAGATACAGTATCTGGCATTCAGTTACCAATAGATATATCAAGTGAATGAAAGGCATGAATGAACGTGACAACTTTGTTCCAGGTTTCAATATTCTGAGTAGGTGAGCAGAGCTGTCCCAAAGAATACCCACAGGTCAACAGCACTGCAGATAATAGGCAGAAGAGATCAAGCTTTCCTTGAGTGTAATTGTTTCATATTTAGTTATGTCTAGTTTTGTTGCACCCAAGAATGTTTAGATGATCCTGCTGACATTTTTATGATGCCTAAAATTTATCTGTATAATATTTAAGTTCATCTCATAATTCTTCACAAAATGTTTGTTAGATCTAGACATGTTTATGAGTCAAAAGATATAAGCTGATTGGAGGCAAATCTTACTTAAATGTTGCCGAGGACAAAGCATTACGTAAAGAAGCTGTTCGGTAAATATGGATTAATCGATCAATTAGTTAAGAGTTTCCTTGAAGTGGTTGGGTAGCTATAATTGCCTATTTGATTCTAAGTCACTTGTATCTAATTCCACATTTTGATGGAAGCAATCCTGCCAAGTAAAATTGGCTGACATCTCTGGCTCGACTCATCTTACTTTAATATTTTTGGCTTTTTCTCAACATATTTATAGTTTTCTTTTCACCTTCAGTGATTTACTATTCAACCATGGCTCATGGAGGTTAAAAAGCGTCACCCTCACACACACTCACACATACAGTGTCACTCTCATTTTCTTGAGCATCTTTTTTTCACTCCAAGGGTATGGCAAAGAATTTTGAATCATAAATTACATGCCCTCTTCCACTCTCTTTCAGCACATTTTTACTAAGAACACATTATGCAGTAGACACTACCGTCCAATGAGGCTGACGCATGAAGAGGAGATCAGTAATGTATGTCTGTGTGACACAGCTCCTTGCCCTTTCAATGTTTGCCTGCTACGGGGGAGTTCCAGAATGCCTCTGTGACCTTTGGAGACTACGGTACTGGGATAAAATCAGGAATTTTTCTGCCATGTTATATAAAAGCAAATGCTAGATTAGCATCATTGATGAAAGTTGTGCCAGGAAAATCAACTGCATGCATCCATCCCGTTGATTGGGGTGGTTGCTATTTGGTGAAGACTTGTTTTCACAGGACAGGGTCCTTGATGGAAGGCATTTGCTTTTCAACTCCAGAAAATAACAGGATGATGGCTTTCCTAGGACAAGTCTCCTTGGGCCTCAAGCACACACCAGGAAAATAGTAACAAACATTACTATTTTCCTGCTCCTGCACCATTCCTTCGGACTTCTCCTGTAATTGTCACCTACTCATGTTCTCAACCATGTTGCCAGGACACTGAGAACATTTTTGTATAAAAAAAATATGAATCTTGCTGTATCTAAAAAATACCCTTCAGTTCCTTTCCCCACCCCTCACGTTCCCATCCCCACTCCGCTCAGGGGTTCTCCATTCTGTCAAATTACCATAGTTGACATTCAGCCCACCGATTCTCTCAGGAGCTCCAGCTCTACATAGGCTCTAGAAATATAAATTTGTAATCTTTATATTGCTTCTCCCTGATTTTCTTCCTTTTTATGAATAATAATCACTTGGTTTACTTTCCCTCAACATTTGTTTCATGTGATGCATAGTAGAAATTTACCTTTTTTTTTGTTTTTAGTCTAAAATAAACGTGTTGACAAGACCCTCCCTGAAGTTAAGATTACTTTGGTGTATATAAGGGGACTGACTTGAGGTATTCTTCCCTGTTTGGGTAGGTCTCCTCTTTGGTAGGCCTCTTGTTGCCAAGGTGTTGAAAATCAGATGGGCTGGACATATAATGCAATTTGGAGATGACTGCCGGACTAGAGCCGTTACTTACTGGATCCCACAGGATGTCAAAAGATCACTTGGCTGCCCACCTACAAGATGGTCAGACTTCTTCGTCAAGACCCTGAACGAACGGTTTGAGGCTCTTCGTATTCCTGAAGCAAGCAGATGCCATAGGGTTACAATGGCACGTGATAGTGTCAAATGGAAATGTTACTGGTGCCTGCTCTAGCAAATCGATGAATAATGGGATGTTAAGTGATCAAGTGCTCAAGGGTGTGACACCACCCTTCTACACTTTTTACTATCTAGAAGCTGTTTAGGGTTCTTTGTTGTCAAAATGCTTCCTGAAGTTAGGATTATTTTGGTCTTTATAAGGTATTTGAGGTACTCTTCCCTGTTTGAGTAGGTCTCCTCTCCTCTTTGGTAGGACTCTCTCTTGGGTGAGATCCTCTCTCTCCCCTGTTTGGGTAGATCTCCTCTTTGGTAGGAATCTCTCTCTTGGGTGAGATTCTCTCTCTTCTCTGTTTGGGTAGGTCTCCTCTTTGGTAGGACTCTCTATCTCTCTTTGGTGAGATCCTCTCTCTTCTCTGTTTGGGTAGGTCTCCTCTTTGGTAGGACTCTCTAGGGTGAGACCCTCTCTTTTTTGGTGGGACTCCATTCTGGTAGGACCCTCTTTGGTAGGACTCCTCTCTGGTAGGATCCTCATTGGTGGGAGACTTGGGCTCTTGCTCATGGTCTAAGTTCCTGATCAGAGCTAGAGTTCTTTCATTATATTGGATTGTGGTGGTAGAGCTTATGTATTATTAAAAATCTTTTTTGGAACGGTGCAGACTTGAGAATTTTCATCTATTCCCTGGTAGCCTCGGAGGTAGAAGAGAACATCTGTGCTGATACTTTTGGGGGACACCAGCGACTCCCAGACAAAAGAGTACTTCAAAAATATAGGAAAAACCCTCCACGACATTGAAGCTAAAGGCATCTTCAAAGGTGAAACATCACTAACAAAGCAACTAGAAGAAAAGATAAACATATGGGACTACCTGAGACTAAAAAGCTTCTGCACCTCAAAAGAAACAGTGACTAAGATACAAAAGCAGTCCACAGAATGGGAAAGAATATTCACCCAATACCCATCTGATAAGGGGTTAATATCCAGGATATATCAGGCACTGGTAGAACTTTACAAGAAGAAAACAAACAACTCCATCAAAAAATGGGGAGAAGAAATGAACAGAAACTTCAGCAAGGAAGAAATTCAAATGGCCAAAAAACATATGAAAAAATGCTCATCATCACTAATCATCAGAGAGATGCAAATCAAAACAACAATGAGATACCATTTTACACCACAGAGACTGGCACATATTCAAAAGAGCAAGAACAACAAGTGCTGGCGTGGATGTGGGGAAAAGGGGACACTCATCCATTGTTGGTGGGAATGCCGGCTGGTACAGCCTTTCTGGAAAACAATATGGACATTCCTCCAAGGACTAGAAATTGAACTCCCATTTGACCCAGCCATACCACTCCTGGGAATCTACTCTGGGAAACCAAAAATACGCAGCGGAAACAACCATCCCTACTTTTATGTTCATAGCAGCATTATTCACAATAGCCAGAATCTGGAAGCAACCAGAGTTCCCGAAAATCAATGACTGGATAAAGAAGCTCTGGTACATCTACACAATGGAATACCATGCAGCTGTTAGGAAAAATGAAGTTATAAAATTTGCCTATAAGCCAGAATCTGGAAGCAACCAGAGTGCCCGAAAATCGAAGACTGGATAAAGAAGCTTTGGTACATCTACACAATGGAATACCATGCAGCTGTTAGGAAAAATGAAGTTATAAAATTTGCCTATAAATGGATAGACATGGAGAAGATTATGTTGAGTGAAATTAGCCAGAAGGAGAGAGACAGATACAGAATGACTGCATTTATCTGCATAACATAAATATATATGTACATATTATGATACCAATATCCAAGGTCAAGTGAAACATATATCAGGAGGTCTTGTCAAAGGTGGAAATTATCACAAACGTGTGGGAGTCAGAGGTTAGGTAAGACAGAAAATGGAACAGTGTGCTAACAATTGTCGAGGGTACTAATGCCAACCTAGAACTGAGCATTAAATAGAGGCAAAAGGATACACATGACAACCCTTTAATGTATGTTCTGTAATCCGTAGTCTGGAGGGGAAGGAAAAGAGAAAGAGAGAGAAATGGAAAGAAATAAAGAACCTGCCATGGAGGAGGGCTTGGGGAGGGGGAGGGAACTGGGGACGTTGGTGTTGGGAGATGGGCACTGGTGGCGGGATGGGTGCTGGAACACTGTATGATCTAAACCAAAATATGAACTTTTTAATTGTATATCTTTGTAATTGTAAAAATTAAAAAAATTTTTAAAAAAGACAAAAAAAAGAGAAAAAAGAGTACTTCAGTTTTCTATGAACTTGGATTCCATTTCATCTTAATATTTTCAATTTTTTTACATTTGTTTTGTGTTCAAGGCAATTACCATTCCCATCAAATAAAAGCTAATATCTACAGAAGAAACATAAATGCAAGGTTTAAGTAAGTTGGTGTTTTTCAAACTGCTTAGTTCCCTCCCTAGGTCACAGGAATAAAATTGACATAGAAGGGCCATTGAGTACAATTGGATGTAAGGGGTAGGGGGTTCTTTCTGCTCTGTTTCTGGCCCTGACATCTTCCTTGTTGAATAGAAGTTAGAGTCAGAGCTATAGTACAGTGGCATTTGCCTTACATGTGGTCCATACGGGTTCAATTCCTGGCACATCCTGAGCACTGCCAAGAGTGAGTACAAAGCCAGGAATAAACCCTGAGTATCACTGGGTGTGGCCCGAAGACAAAAGGACAATTCCAGGGAGTGAGATTGAGTGATTTTGTTTACTCTAAAAAGGAAACTGTAGGTTGAAAAATCTGTAGAAGCTCTTTTTTTGAATAATCTTATCATATAACTTTCTTTTTTTTCTGATAATTAAGTAATTATTCCTTTCCCAGGATTGAACCAGTTTTCCTGCATGCAGATCGTAAGAGCCAACCCATCAAGCTATCTCTCTTTTCCTTAAGCACTGTGAGCCAACCCATCAAGCTATCTCTCTGGCCCTCAGCACTGTGATCATTTATTATTTACAGTTCTTTGGAGATTGTTGTCTCTATTTCAAATTACAGACTGATACAGAAAACAACTCCTCAAAGTAGATATTTTTTGAGCTTAATCTAAATCTGAAACACTGAAACCGTAAGATCCTATTCGTGAAAAGTATTGTTGATACTTGGCTTTTTGGTTACTGTGTTGGAGATCACAGTACACTGCTTACCTTTTTTCAGTAGCATTCTTACTCTGCCTGTCTGTTCTGGCATCTAGCACAGAATTCTGATCCCTCATGCACAGGCTTGATCTTTTGACTCCTCCCAAAATGATTACTTGTATGGGAGATTATAGTGGTTGATTGCATCCCCCTTAAACCACCTCCATGATAGTCAGAGAGTGATCATAAAGCTAAATTCTCCTTGTTTCACTATTGAAGGCAATCCCTTCTTTTCCATCCCCACTAAATTGCTAACTTCAGAGACAGCTTCAGACTAAGTTTGGAAAGTGGATATAGGTCACTAACACAGCAGGGCCATGTACTACAATTTGTCGACCAGCCTGGGTCTTTTTATGTTCTAATTTCAGTAAGAGGGTGCTGATTCTTTGCTAAGTGGTAATTGCACCTGCAGTCCTAAAACCCTTCTACATGCCTGGAAGAGCGCACTCTCCATCAACTTGCAATCATTCCCTACTGAGTACTGCAATAGCTTCCCTGAGTTTGCTGGCCTTAACCCTCAGACTGATTCCTGGTTCCTTCGATAGTGGCAGCTCTATGTCTCCCAGAAAGCATGCTGCTCCAATCCACAGGGAGCCAGTGGGGAAATGGATCAAGTCTTTGGATCAGTGTCCTGTGTTGCAGACTTGGCTCTTGAAAGATGCTTCAGTTATTACGTAGGACCTTGGAAACTCTTTTTCACCCAGGGTTCAATCTGTGTCATCAGAATAGCAATGCTAGGGCTTCTTATGTTTGGAATATAAGCTTAAAGCTACATATCTTTTCTTTATGAGACAATTAAAAATTATTGCCTTTGCTTCTCCTCTCTGTGTATAAGTATGGAGGAGAAAGGCAAACACACAAAATCTAAATTATTTCTATTTGTAACACAAGAAAGATTGGATAGTGTCTCACAACATGCCATAACTTGATGTTGCAAAAGCTTACCAACTCTGCTGCTGCTTAGGTTTTAATACCTATTCTGTCTTCATGCTAGGTACAAGCAAAGCACAAACCAAGTGGAAGTTTACTTTATCTTCTTTAGTATTGGCCCTACAGGTTTAATGTAATCCTTGCTCATAGAAGTGGAACAGGATGTTGACACTCCCAGAAGCAACTCTTATTTCTGGCACACTAATGGACAGTATTTTCCCCAGTCCCTCCCATTAATGTTGTTGTCATTTTTGTTATTGTTGTGATGTCTAAACGTTGTACACATGGTCTCAGCAACATCTGGGCTTGAGGCAAGGATGTGGGCATCACTTGTCAGAATTGGTTGGGTAACTATTTGGCTGAAATGCACCAAAGATCTCTCTGCATTGTATCTTCATACATGCCAAGTAGGTGCTCTATTTTTGAATCACATTGACTCTGTCATCAGTATGAATTTATTGAGTGAATCAATGAATAAATGGTGATGATTGGTCACCATAATAAATTTTAAAGTGTGAAGACTAGTTTGAGAATAACTTTCAAGGAGCAGCTGGGGTCCCCAACTGTATCAGGACAGAAGTTCTCTTCTACCTCTGAAGTTGCCAGAGAATGGATGAAAACTCTCACAAGTCTGGTGCAGTTCCAAAAGGCTTTTAATAGTACAACAAGCAATTCAATATAATGGTAGACCTCTAGCTCTGATCAAAACTTAGAATACACAAGAGCCCAAATCTCCTACCAAAGAGGATCCCACCAGAGAGAGTCACACCAAAGTGGATCTCACCAGAGAGGAGATAGTACCTTAAGTCAGTCCCCTTATATACATGAAAGCAATCCTAACTTCAGGGAGGATCATGTCAACAAACTTCAACTTTGAGTGAGGATTTTGGCTTCTCCTCCCATTCCTCCACCTCCATGTTGCTTGGTATGGCTGTGAGCTCCCCCACCACTACAAACCAGCTTCACTGGAAGAAAGACACTCCAGATCCACAGTTTCTCCGGCAACACCAGAAGAGAGACACTCCAGACCTAACCACTCCAGCTCCACAGCTGCGCTGTTTGGTCCTATGTGGAGCAGCCCATGGAGTTCTGTAAGGCAATAAATGGCTCAGCCAGCCCCTGGCCAAGTCCAACATTGCTCTTAGGGTTTGCTCACATGTGCAGGTGGAAGGGCACGCTGGCTGGACTTGGAGTGGGGATTTGGGCTCCTTCTTCCATTCCTCTAGTGTGGTAGATATAAAAGAATTACTAATATACAGAAGTTTGAATTATGCCATTGGTGAGTGGTGTGGAGATGATTAAGTGCACATATGCTTATGTGTTTTGTTTGGGTGATTGGTTTTTGTTGTTCGGCCTGGGGATGGAGTGGGTGACTTTTCTTTCTGATATTTCACTTATTTATTTGTTGTGTGGGGATCATGCCCTGTGATACTCAGGGTTAACTTCTGGCTCTGCACTCAGAAATTACTTCTAGTGGTGCTCAGGAGACAATACAGGCTGAAGGGGATCCAACTTAGGTAGCCGCATGCAAGACTAACAGCTGTATCATCTTGCCACCCCATTTGTCTATATTTAAAAATGACATTTGAACATCAAGAGGAGAAAGCCCATAAAGGAGAAGGTTCAGGACAAGTGCGAATAATCATGATACAATGATGCTGTGGTTTCAATCGTGGTGGTGAAACTGTCTGGTCTTGCACATGAAATAGCCCTTCCAGCCGGGCTACCACACTTCAGAGTAGGAATGTTTCCTTGAAGTGGGAAGTGAGGGAGATAGATGATATAGAGGATGGAGAATTAAAGAAAGGAAATAAGTAAATTGTAAGGAAAAAAATTAGCCCAGTGAGGTGTCACTTAAAAGAATTATTTTAATAAAACAAGAGGGAGAAATGTTGAAGCTAAATTATTTTTCTTTTCTTTTTTTGGGTCACACCCGGCAATGCTCAGGGGGTTACTTTTGGCTCTGTACTCAGGAATTACTCCTGGCAGTGCTCAGGGGACCATATGGGATGCTGGGTATCGAACCCTGGTAGGCCACATGCAAGGTAAACACTCTACCTGCTGCACTATTGCTCCGGACCCGGAAGCTAAATTTTGATTGATGGGCTAGATACAGGGACATGTTTGAGCTAAATAACACAGAGAGGAGCTAGTTCAGTGAACACGAGATTTGTTTTTGAAGCTCTTTTTACCACTGCTTATTTCATTGGAACATTTCAAAAGTGTATTGAGTCTTAAGGTATTCATCAATCTTAGAATACATTGCATGTTTCCATTAATATTTCAGAAAGTGAGTCAGTACTTTAAGTGGAAAAATACATTTGAGTTAATTTTTCAATAAAATGAATATTCACAGTGTGGGAGGAAAGAAAAAAATGCTAACATTTTTACTTAATTTCAACTGGAGAGATCACACTAGTAGATTTGCTAAGGATGAGATTTGTTAAATCAAAATTTAAAAATTGTATGAGAAGCACATTTCTCAGTTGTTGGAGAACACATTTTAAATATGGTATAAAATATGTTTTTAAATATTTTAAAAAAATACCTTAAACATATATTATTCAACTAGTCTAATGTCAAATAAAAATATTGAAGGATTTTCCATAGCAACTTACCTGTAAAAGAGATTGAGTATAACTTATCAACTGACATTTTTTAATTTATATTGTGCACATACAAGTGCAATTTGGACATAATAATGATGTTTTCTTGTTTTAGATAAATTTTTTTCTCTTCTTTTAAAAATTCCCAAGTAATGGAATTTCTCTTCATATTTTTATTATGATGTAAGGTTATGATAATTTAACTTTGGGGTCACACCTGGCAATGCTCAGGTTACTCTTGGCTCTGCACTCAGGAATTACTCCTGGAAGAGCTCAGGGGACTATATGGGATGCCAGGATCAAATCCCGGTTGGCTTCATGCAAGGCAAACACCCGACCCACTGGAATATCAATCTGGCCACCCGGATATGATATTTTAGAATATTGAACTCATGTCTGCAATGTTTCAAATAATTTATATTGAGTTAATGTATTTGCTTGCAAACTACATTGAAAAAATTCTGCTATTTTTATGTTAAATACAAAGAGCTTCTTATATGTGCTAACTGCCTATTTCCAGGGCTTAGATAATCCTATGTAGTCCTTGTAACTCCTAATCATTTTGATTTGTCTACATCCAGCCTTGTGTTTCCATAACTACCTTGAGCTCTAAGTACTTTCTCTTCTTCTAGAAATGTCTCTTGCATGGTTTTATAGAATGGTGTTTGTTATAATCCTCATTGGCCAACTGAAATAGATTATCACCCATATGTGGTGTTAGTCAACAATTGTGATTGGGAGGAAGGCGGGGAGTAGGTGTGGGGATATAGAGGAAGTAGGAAATTATGACAACATATGCTCTTAAAATTAATGAGCATCTATATATTTATTCTAGCCTCAGATTTGAGCTCGACTTTTTTTAAAAACATTTTAAGTGATGCTTTCTACTTTAAGGAAAGCCTTTATAGATGTAAAAGAGTAAGATGCTTCATTTCAGAGACTCAATACCTGCGGATTTCAGAGGTGAGAGCTCTGTAAGCCTAAGGCAAAGTGACTGAGGTCACTGTCCTTCCTCTTTGGGGAATATCAGGAGTTAAACATGAGGGGGAGGAATATGGTCAAGAGATCCTTGACTAAAGTTTGTGATTTTTTTTTCTAGGACTGCCTAAATAATGTCCCAACTAGAAATAGGATGAAATTCAACAGAAACTCGGTGACTCAGTTATGAAGGCTGCAAGTTGAAGGCATTGGCAGGTTTGTTTCCTTCGTAGGAATGGGAAGGAACTAACAGCTCGAGGCTCCTTCCTGTGGTGGGCTGCCTGCTTCCTCTTTGCCTTATGACAAAGCTTTCTCTTTCTATGGGTCTCTGTGTCCAAATTCACTCCTCTTTAAAGAGGAACACATTAAATTGGATTAGGGTCTAAGTAATGACCTTATTGCACTTTGATTATGTCTGTAAATATCGTGTTTTAAAATCCTTCACTTTCTGAGCTAAGGACTTTATCACATGAATTTGGAAGTTGGGGCTGAGAAATATTGCATCCCCCAACTTGGTAAGATCAGATATAATGACTTTATTATTTAAAGTTACCAAGTTGATAGTAGACGAACCAAAAAAATATACTGACTGTACGTACTGAGTGTATGTCCTGTGTGTGTCAGAGATACACATCGGACAGGTGAACACAAATATACTGATCACTAGATCACTAGATCACTAGACATCCCATTGTTCATCAGTTTCCTCGAACGGGCACCAGTAACAATATACAGAACACAATATACATTGAGACAAAAAACAGAGAGAGACTGAGAAAGTGGGTGTGTATGAAATGTCAAATCTGTAACTATTAGCTTATTTTCAACATTTTCTAAATGATAATAAGTCAAACAATGACATGATTAGCATGTATTTGAAAGTGTACAGAAGCCAAAAGAAGAACTAAACCCTAAAACTATTAAAATGGTTTTGTGGGCCAGAGGTATAATGTAACTTAACCCCAACACTGCCTATGATTCCCAGAGCACCACCGGGGTGGGGGTGGGGGTTCGCTCTCAAGGACAGAGCCAGAAATAGTCTTTAAGCCAGGGATAGCCTTTAAGAAACACCAAGTATGGACTCAAATCCCTCATCTCTCCATCCTACTTTTGCTTTTAACGTTTCCTTTGAAGTCTTGAGTCTGAGGTCTCAGGACTAGGGCAAGGATCCACTTGCTATTATGATAGATATTGTTGAATAACTTAATTTTAACCTTGTTTATGTGTATTAATGGCACTTTTCAATTAGTTTTTAAATTTCCACAATAAGAAAATCAAAGCAATCTCAATACTCTTCCTTGGAGAGTTGACAATGATAATGAATGATGGGAATTTTGGAACTTGGGACCAGAGCTGGTTTTGTTTTTACTTCAAAGTAGGCTCTTAAAGATATACTATGAAACAGAATAAAACTGAAAACAGTTTCTGAAATAAAGGATAGAGAATGAAGCTAGAAGTATCTTCTATATTTTTCCTAAAATGTACTGTACAGGGTTTGAACAAGGCACTTAACCTTTCTATCCCACAGCAAATATTATTTTATTGTCTGTAAAATGGGAAAGATAGTCCTACTTTTTTAAACTTCATAAATTTTCTCAGCTTTTTGTTTTTCAAGGCTGTTTTTTTCTTATATATTGTATAGATGCACTTATGTGTATGAAAACTTGTTTTGTTATATGCAATGACTTTTTTGCACATTACAATAATTGGCCTTCAAAAGACTTCTGGAGATCTAGATAAACTCAACCTACTTCTGGCTCCACACAGCAAAGTCCCTGCCATCTGTTTTGTGAAGTGAAGGTTCTTACATCACTAACAGGAATGAAAACAACAATCTAATCATTCTAGATATGATAATGTCGACTACAGAACAAGTCACAACACATAGTAGTGACCTTAACTTTACAGTTTCAGCAAGATTCACATTGATCATGCATGTGCTCACACACACATACACACACACACACCACACCCCCCCACACACATCCCTATGTTCAGTGAGAACCTATAGAGTTGATTCCTGCAGAGAACCCTGAAATTGAATTTGGAGAAATGCTTTCCAAGCTGTAATGAGCCACCTGCCTCCAGCTATAAAATCAAACTGAATGGAGAGGAAACTGCTGAACAACAAGAGAGAGAACAACATTTCCAGCATCGTTCTGCCGAGTCTCCACAGACAACTTGTCTCTTGTTCAATGTCACCAGCCTTTTGAGGAAGGTGAGGTTCTACCTTCTGTTCATTTATATCCAATCATTATTTGAAGTGTTATGGTTTATGTTCTTATGCCTCATCATCTTAAAAACTGAGGATGGATTTTTTTTTTTTTTGTGGAAGTCATTAAAAGTTTACCAAATGTTAGTCATCAGAGAAGCATTTCAGATCACAGGGAAAATGGAGAAAGATCCAGAAACTCTTATACTAAAAAGGACCGTGGAAGCCCATTTGCAGGGGTCATTGGGGAAAACAGAGCTTAAGTATTCCAGTTTATGAACCTAAATGACAAATTTTGCTTAGTTTTTCTAGGCCTGGGTATACTTTCTTGAACCAACTCCCTTACCTCGTGGGAAGAGTTAGAGGAAGCAAATGCACCTCTTCCGTGTTGGAAACATTGTCCCAATAGTCTTCCAGGTGGAAGTTTCTATTCTTTCTCCTTCTGTGCTTTATTTAACTTTCTTAGTTCTCTTCATTTTTACTACGACAATAAACCAATGTCTTTTTCATTGATAAGGTGACACTTGATTTTTTTTTCTTTTTTTAGGGCACACCCGGCGACACTGGGGGTTACTCCTGGCTCTGCTCAGGAATTACTCCTGGAGGTGTGCAGGTTACCATATGAGATGGTGCAAGACAAACGCCCTGCCCACTGTGCTATTGCTCTGGCCCTGACACTTGAATGTTTTTAAAAACATGTATATGAATCTAGTTGAATTTTAGGGCGACAATAAAATAGTTTGTGGAGTTTGATGACTTTAAAGTATGTGATGATAGAGGGAACATATATGAACTCCTCTGATCTGTAGTACCAGCTCCACTGAAAGTCAATTCTCAAAGTACAGGGAGAAATTTCACCTCCAGGATTTTAATTTATTTTTTTTTAAATTCTGTTTTATTCTACACCTTCTATGCAAAAGCAGTTTGCAACCTTTCCCCATTCAATTTGCTACACACTACTCTACTAAGAGATTGGTGACAAAATGGTTGATAAGAGGGAACTTAAAAGAATATGTATTATGATCATTTTATAATTGCTATGAGATACAGTTACCAAAATGTTCATATTCATGACTGAGTTTCAGATATGAAATGTCCCAACACCCATCCCTCCACCAACATACATTTCCCACCACCAATGTCCCCAGTTTCCTTCCTGCCACACCCCCACCCCAGACTGTCCGTTTCCTTCTCTCTCTCTTTCTCTATCTCTTTCTTCTTCTGGGCATTATGGTTTGCAATACAGGTACTGAGAAGTAACCATGTTTGTTCCTTTATGTATTTTCAGCACACAGTTCTTCAGGATTTTTATTTTTATTACAGTATTTGTTGCTGTTTAGTTTTATTTTATAAAAAAACAGGAATGATATGACATATAGCATTCATTGGGAAGATAAATTGTGCAATGAGTAGAAGTGAAGACTTTTACACTCTTGTGGTTAGCTTGAGGTAATCTGAACTGGGTAGGTAGTAATACACCTCCTGAGAGAAGTAAACATAATAGATGTTGTTGGTGTCAGCACCGGTAGAACTATGTTCCACTGCATCAGTTTCCTGTGCCTTGAACTTTTAATAATATAGCCTGGATAAGAATATGAAAGCACACTCATGAAAGCAAATTGTGATTACAGATGAATGAAAGAGCCACGGTTTTTGTATGCGAACAAATGACAAAACTAGGTTTAAGCCACAGAGGTTATGAAGACAAGGTAATGTTAGGTCGGTACCTTGGCATACTTATAATGCAGGCTGGCTCCCTTAATTTTCTAATGGTTCACTATTGAGTGAGATATCCAATGTGGGGTGTGCAGGACGACAGTATTAAAGAAAAAAAATGACTGCATGGGCATGAAACCTTAAGGGTGTATAACAGCAAAGACTTGAAACCCATTGACACATTCATATAATACGCTGGGCAAATGTGGACAGCAAAAAGAGTGAATAGAGGAACAGAAGAGAGGGGATGAAGAGATAGAACAAAGTTTGCGGGGTGAATTGTATGACCCTACTTGATCACTTGAATCACTTGAATCCCATAACTCATAGATTTTCTCGAGCGGGCACCAGTAACATTTCCATTGGACCCTATCACGTGCCAATGTAGCCCAATGGCATCTGGTTGATTCAGGAATACGAAGAGCCTCAAAATGTTCCTTCAGGGTCTTTACAAGGAAGTCTGACCATCTTGTAGGTGGGCAGCCACGTGATCTTTTGACATCCCGTGGGATCCAGTCGGTAATGGCTCTAGTCCAGCGGTTGTCTCCAAATCGCATTACATGTCCAGCCCATCTGATTTTCGATGCCTTGGCAAACGAAACAGCGTCCCTGATTCTGGAATAGCGACGGAGGTCAGAACTCCGATTCTTTCTCTCACTTGAGTGAGGCGTGATATTTCAAGCATAGCTCTTGCGATTCCTCTCTGGGAGACCCGAATAGCATTCTCATCCTGCTTTCGTAGGGCCCAGGTCTCTGAGGTGTATGTTAATGCAGGGAGAATGGTGGAGTCAAAGAGATGTGCCCAGAGCCGGAGGTTCTTTTGTCCTTTTTAGCTATTTCTTCGATGACTTTGAAGGCATTCCATGCCACTCTCTTCCTCCTGTGCAGCTCAGGTTTTAGGTCATTCATTATGTTGATTTCTCGACCTAGGTACACATAACTGCTGCATTCAGAGATTTTTGTTCCATTGAGAGTGAATGGGGCCTCAGGAACTAGTTCATTCTTCATGAACATTGTTTTCTTTAGATTCAGCTGTAGACATATCTTTCCACATTCTCGGTCGAAGTCAGCCAGCATTTGTGCCGCTTGGCTAATGTTTGGTGTTATTAGAAGCGGTGTCATCAGCGAAGCAAAGGTGGTGTAGTTGCCGACCATCTATCTTCACTCCCATTCCTTCCCATTCTAATTGTCGCATGATATTCTCGAGGGTGGCACTGAAGAGTTTTGGTGAAATGGTATCACCTTGCCGAACCCCTCTTTTCACATTAATGATCACTTCTTTGTAGAATGGTGAGATCCTGGTGGTGAATCCGTAATACAGCTCACGAAGGATCTTGATGTATTGGGTTTGAACACCCTGTTTGGCTAGGCTTCAATGACTGCTTTAGTCTCCACAGAATCAAAGGCTTTCTGTAAAGCAATGAACGTGAGACAGAGCGTCATCTTGTACTCCCTACAAACCTCGATGAGCTTGGTTACTGTGTGGATATGGTTGATTGTGCTGACCCTACTAGAAGGATGTAAAGTCAAAACAGATTTTTCTAACAAACAATTTAAGCTTTTCTAACCAGCAATTTAAAACCAAACCGAAACAAAAATCTCCTCGAAATGAAACAACTGAGTGGCTAATTCTTTTCTTTTTTCTTTTAAAGAATAATAGCACATATGCGTTTCAAGTAAATAAAATAGTAGTGTTCAAAAGAATCTAACAACTGTGGTTTTAATGGGAAGTGTGAGAGGCAAGCACTGATAAAAATCTCAATTTTAACATTAGGTATTTTTTTCCAAAGTGGCACTTACCAAAATCACTTTTCATTAATATTTTTGTAAGATGTATGTGTTCATCTAACAAAACATAACTTTATTCTAAATCCTGTTAAAATGTTACTAAACTATTAGATTTTTCTAATAATCTGAGTCATATTTTAAGGTGAAAATCTAAAATTATACATACATTTCATTTGGGATATTATTATTATTACAGCATTCAAGAACTATGGATGAAACCAGTATGTAGTTAACAAACAACAATGAACAGTATTAAAAGATATAATTGTGTTTATTTTTATGCAAATGGGAAAGTTAGTAGTGGAACACATAAAGTTGGTATCAAGTAGGGTTTGATCTCATGTGTACAAAATAAATTTTAAAAAATGTAGAAACAATGGGGGACCCATAGTACCTCTTATATTGCTCAAGGAAAATAAATTTATGCCAGAATTTATAGAACAACAATGTAAATAGATTTAAAAGTTTGTATAACAAATATTTAGAACATCTGATTAGTTGACATAGTTTTGTAGCTGAAGTCTCAGAAAAGCTAAAGCCACCAAGTCACATAATGACAAAACTCTCCTGACATGCTTTTTTGTTTGTCTGTGTTGGTAGAGGTAGGAATTTTTAGGACTGGTAAAAAACAAATTAAAATTATGGGAGACCTGGAGGAATGGAGAAGATACAAGCTACTTAGCACAGGTTTCTAATTTAAAATTAAGTCCAAGCCCAAATTTTCTTAATGCTTTTGTTCTTTTGATTTGAAATTTACTATTATTTCAACTAATCTCATTCTTCAGAGTTATAGAATAAGCAGAGCAGGATTCAGTTCTGTGATGCCTGTAGTCCTGTTCTATCTTTAGAATTCTAAATTGCACAGAAAATAGATAATGAACTATCCCAAATTTTCTGGAAACTATAATGTTCACAGGTCATTCTGTCTCTTGTTTTATTGTGCCTTCTTTGGCCAGGGGAATGCTTCATTTGAAATAAGGTGTCCTTTCTATGACACTCTCTGATTTAGCACAAGGAGAAAGTAGGTTTGGAGCAAAAATATAAGGACACATAAGCCATTCTAATGCTGGATGCCATTTTCAGGTAAATGACCTTGCTAATGAGGAGACGACAGTACCAGAATGACAACAGTAACTTAGAATCCTCCAGAAAGCCACTCTAAATTTCACTTTTTATAAAAGTCTTCTTCAGAGTTTTCCATAACCTATTAAAAGATTTTAATGAATATCATAGTGAGATGGAAGGAGGCCATTATCAGGGACATCCATTGTGTAGGGAATTTGCATTAACAGCTAGAGAGTTACTGGGCTCCTGCTCCTTAGCAACTGCCACTGATTTCCTGTACATTTTCCCCACTGAAGATGACCTTGCTCTTTTCCATTCTGATTTAGAGTCCCAAAGGGAATATGGTCTGAGAAAGGGTTATTTTAAAAAAGCCAATTTTATGAATGGGCTTATTGTCAAAATAATATTCAGAAAGGAACAAGCAGACTATTTCTTCTCATTTTCTTACACTATGTGGTTCTAAACGGGTGGTTATATCATAAAGAAAATTCGACCCCAAGAAAAGCCAAACAGGAGGCCGTAGCGATAGCCCAGTGGGTTGAGCATTTGCCTTGCACCACGGCCGGCCCATGCCGGCCTGGGTTTGATCCCCGGCATTCCATATGGTCCCTCGAGCACCGTCAGGAGTGATTCCTGAGTGCAGAGCCAGGAGAAACCCCTGAGCATTGCCGGGTGTGACCCAAAAAGCAATAAATAAATAAATAAATAAATAAATAAATAAATAAAAAGAAAAGCCAAACATTTTGAGGCACTTTTATAAATGCTGTCTAGTATTAACTTATCAAATCTTTATAACAATTCTATTCTATAGAGTCAATATTAATATTTTTACCATTTTGGATATGAAGAAACTGAGGTAGAGAAATTTTCATGATTTTACAAAGTTATTTTACACAACTATTTAATAATAGAGTCAAGAATAAAATGAGGCATACAATTCAAAATAAAATTAGTTGTTCCTAACCTTTAAGCTAGAAGTTTCCTCTCTCTCCATAGATAAAACGTAATTTCACGGGGCCATAGAAAATAGCTTGGCAGGTTGGCTCTCGCCTTGTGTGTTCAAATCTCAGCACCACATATGGTCCTCTGAGCCCAGTCGAGAGTCATTTCTGAGTGCAGAACAGGAGTAAGCCCTGACCATTGCAGCTCGGGGCCCCCAAACAAAACCCACCACTACCACCAATAAAAAAAGGAATTCCATTGTCCGGCTTAGCGTCCACTTCAGGTGAACCCAAGATAGAGATCAGACCAGAATTTAGTAGCCAGCTGAGTTGATGAATTGTTAACCACGGGAATGAGAGTTTAAATGTACTTTAGGAATCATATGTTGAAATTTAGGTTGCAATTTAAAAATGAAAATTCTGAGTTATGGAAGCTGACATAGGAAAGGGCTAAATGTAAAACAAAAGGTATAATTAGGTCTCGAACACATTCAATCTGTCCCCTTTAATCTTACATTGATTCTCAATGCACTCCAATGGAGAGTCCTCCCTTACCCTCATTCAAAGTTTTTTTTTTGTACTGATAGAAGAAATTGCAGTAAATTTCAGCCACCACATATCAGACATAAGACATGTTGTTGTATACAATCTCTAACATATAATCACCCCTATGTTATGGTGAGAACTCTCAAATGACTAGAGTTAAATGTTCCAGGTCTTATTTAATTCAAAGACTGGTTTTTCCATTTCTCAGAAATCTCCTGTAATTGACATGGCCTTGCTCACTGAGGGTCTATTACCTGCTGGGTTACCAAAGACTCAATAAGAAATTATTTTCTCCGTTTATATTATTTTTAAGGAAAATGTTCTACTTTATACATCTAAAATTGTGGCATTTGATAGTGAAAGTGAATATAAGAATATCCTATAGAGAAAAAATTTCAAAATATAGGCTGGGACCTAATATATTTATTCAAACTAAAGGTAATCAGACACAAAGAAGTGCATTTTTGTTTGATCACTTGTCTAAGACTCTAAAAGCAAGAATTAAAGAGCATGTTTTTCATCCCTTGTTTGATGATGGAACATATGCTGACTTTTTGCTAGACAAGTAAGTAGAAAAGCCAGAACTAGATTTCTGAGTGCTCAATGTTGACTCTTATTTATCATGTATTTGGAATAGAGACAAGATGGAAAATGTGCTATCTACAAGAAAAGAGAAAATATTACCTAGAAGTTGTTTCAAACTACAAAGTATTATTTATTACTGTATCTTTAATTTTCTAAATTCAAGCCCAAGTAAATCTATTTAATTTAATCTAGGCTCAAGTTTGAATTTTCTAAATTCAAACCAAAGGTAATCTATTTAACTTGACTTAGGCTACATGTCCTGTGTAATACGTGATGACGCAAGAGAGAATATTTATATTTTCTATGAAAATCCATTTGCATACTTATTTTACATAACACTGCCCCCTCAAGGTGTTGCAGGTGTTGTTGCGGTGCCTGGCTGTGTCGGCAGGTGGCAGACAGGAGTCAAGCTTGTCTACACCCAGGGCTCTGCCCCATGGGCCCTGGATGGTTGATGGTCTAACATAGAAAAAGACTGGGTCCCCTGGAATAAACCCAGCAGGCATAACTCAGTAATAGGGTGAACTAAATTTCTAGGGTTATTTATTATGGAAGAAGAGGAATAATGTGTTAGAAACAAAATTACTAGATCCTCATGACTTGGGTTTGTAATATTTCTAGATGTGTGTCAGGGAACTCTGCCAGGGTACCCGACAGTGCCGGGAAGTGAGTTCCCTTCTACCTCCGAAGTCGGCGGGCAATGGATGAAGACTCAGGAATCTGACGCAGTTTTATAAAGCTTTACTTATCACAGGTTCAGGCGTACAAATCCCAAATAGGAAAAACCCTGTGCTTAGGGATTCCTGGCTAGAACCCCCAGCCACGTGAAGGCCAAAATGGTGGCCACCACGTGTAAAGGCCCTGTAAAGAGGAGACAAAGACAAGACTCCCAAGAAGGATGCGAGCTCACAAAGAGCGAGCCCAAAAAAGTGCAAGAGAGGAAGCAGGCTAGTTTTGTACCCCCTGCAACTCAGATATCCCTCCCACTGTTATAGAAAGCAGGGAGGGTCAAATGCCCTCAGGTAATTTCTCCCAGCACCTCACCTAGGTCCTTTTATATGCTAATGTCTTGAGCCAAGGTCTGCCTGGAAAAGCCTTTCTAAGGTAGAGAAGGGAGTTTCTGAGATGGCTTGTCTCTGTACCAAAGTCTAATACTACTACCAGTTAAATATTTCTCCAAGCCTTCACAAGTCTCGTCTACTTCACGGTAGTTTTGTATTTTAGTTGCCTTTGAGTATATCGGGGAGCCATGCTTGTTTGCTTGGAGGCAAACAGCATTTCTCTCTGGACTAATACTTAGGGATCCTACGTGGCCAGGCAAATATGCTGGTAAGATCTAGCTAGTCCCACGATGATTGTGGTAGCATGGGAGAATATTTATACCAGCTAGTACAGAATACATGGTCAGATAAACTGCCACATTTAGACTACACCCTTATCTACAAAGTGATTTGCAGGCGGCAATTCAGAGCAGATGCAGCGGCTCTTACAGGAGTCCTGCAACAGATGTGTATGTTTTTTTATTTGACATTAAAAAAAGTCTTGAAATACTTTTACAGGCTTGCACAGAAAGACTTATTAACAAATTTCAGCCCAGTGTAATGTATTTTCCATGGTCAGGCAACTTTGTGAAGAAAATTGAAGTTGACTCTTGTCAGCTTGGACACATTTTTATAATCCATATTTTGTTCTCATTGTTCCTGTTAATCTCCGTACTCTCAAATTTTTATTTTGTTTGCTTTTTTGGGTCACACCCAGCGATGCTCAGGGGTTACTCCTGGCTCCTTGCTCAGGAATTACTCCTGGCAGTGCTCGGGGACCATATGGGATGCCAGGGATTGAACCCAGGCCAGCATAGGCGGCCCCGTGCAAGGCAAATGCCCTACCCGCTGGGCTATCGCTTTGGCCCCCCCATAGCTCTAAAATTTGATAGCAGATACCTGAATAGCAATAATAATTATTATCAGAAGGAATATTGCCTATAATTTAATGTAATTTCTTAGCTCTAAAATCTTATGTAAAGTCAATGGATGTTTAAATAATCAAGAGAAACAAATAATAGAATTTAGGAGTTCTCACAGATTTCCTTCTATTATTCTGGAAAATGCTAGAACTTAGCTAATTTTTATTTTTTCAAATTGGTCTCTGTTGATAACAGAGATATTTAATAACTTGCATTCCTGACACATTTCATGCTTCCCTCAATTATTTTTCCTAGAGGCTCAAATCTTTGCCTTGCAAGGTGCTGATTTCAGCTGTGCTACCACAGTGGATTGTCTTGAATCACTGTATCACTGCATCACTGTATTCCCATTCATCACCAATTGGCTCGAGCGGGCAGCAGTAACATCTCCATATGTCCTGTCTCATGCTAGTAGAGCCCAAGGGCATCTGCTTGCTCCAGGAACATAAAGAGCCTCAAATCATTCCATCAGGTCATGGGAATGAGGTCTATAATTGTTACTGGTATTTGGCATATCAAATACGACACAGGTAGCTTGCCAGGCTCTGCCGTGCAGGTAGCATACTCTTGTAGTCATCTCTAAATCCAGTATATTGATGAATCGCGGCGGCCACAAGTGCCCGCACGAACCAGGCTGTGATAGGCTGATCTGCTGGGTGGAGTTCTGACCAGGGGGAAGTCCGGATGTGGGAAATGGAGGCCCCTCATGAAGTGGGGGTCGTCTGGCTTGTTGCAAGGCTCTTCTGGGGTGGCGGGCCAGGGCTAGAACCCGCCATCCCTCCTGGGCGCCTTGTGAGCGGCTGGGCAGAGGGAGAGCCAGTAGCAGCTCTGCCCCCATGTCTGTGAGTCTCTGGATCAGCATACCTGGGCGGATTTAAAAAAAAGACTACTGTAGGATGGATCTCGATGAGCCGGGCTGTGATAGGCTGGTCTGCTGGGTGGAGTTCTGATGAAGGGAAGTCCAGATGTGAGAAATGGAGGCCCCTCATGTAGTGGGGGGTCCTCTGGCTTGTTACAAGGCTCTTCTGAGGTGGCAGGCCAGGGCTAGAACCCGCCATCCCTTCTGGGCACCTTGTGAGCAGCTGGGCACAGGGAGAGCCAGTTGCAGCTCTGTCCCATGTCTGTCTTGTATAGACATGTCTATGTACATCGTAACCAACTGTGACAGCTTCAGAAGGAAAGTGAAAAGCCAAAGAAGGGAATACCTTCAGTAAAGACAGTGCATAGGCTTATGTCAGTTCAACTAAACAATAAGGTACTCTGTGCCTTTGTGTTAGACTGATAACAATCACCACCCGAATTCACAGACAGAAGCCCTAAACCTCAATAGGGTCTTTAAAGGGAATTTATGGTTAAATAAGGACTATTTGGCAACTTATTTGAAGAAAAGAGACTGTATGGATATTCTCCTCTCCTGTAAAAGTATACAAAAATAAAGCTAAGCAAGAACACAGGAAGAAGGTGGTCATAATTTGAAGAAACCAGTCCTACGCTCACCTCGATCTTGATCTAGGACTTCCAGCTCACAGCAAGGTGTGAAAATGAATCTCTGTTGTCTAAGTTACCTCACTCCGTGGTATTCAGCTGGAAGCCCTTGTAAGCTAATGCAACATGTATCAATATTTAGACATTATTAAAATGTGAGGGGAAGACTTCTGAGTGATATAGTAATAACACTTTCCTATATGCTTAAATCATAAAACCTAAGCCAAAACAAGCATCAGTGACCTTCAACACAACGCTATTTGTCAGCATGATTCAATCATCATCTTGAAAACTTTGATTTTACAGTGAATAATATACCCATTGTCATTATTTTAATTTCCATACATGATCACATTTCTAAGCACAGGGATTTAATTTCAGCAGAGTCTCTATTTAACATATTCTCTGCTGTGGCCCAATTTAAGAGTACGGTGAGAAAATTAGGTCAAACTTGTCTAAGTGTTTATTTGCATCATATCACACAAGCTTTGACACCAACATGTTAACTCTCTGGGTTTTCACTTCAACAGTTGTGCCAGAAAGAAGACAAATCTAAGTCCAAATCCTTCTTTGACAAGTAGCTCTATTCCAAAATGGTCTGATTCATATACCCACCGAATTAGCTCTGTATATTTCCCTTAATCATTGCATCCTTAACTTCATTCTGTTCTAACTGAATTTCCTTTGTTCTAATATTGGTACTATAAGAATGATAATTACTTTGCCTCTGATAAATGCTTCTGTTGCAAGATCATTCAGAATTCACTTTCATTACTCCCTCTAAATGTAGTATCACTCACTGTCTTCTAGAGCACATGCATGTTTTCTAAGATATCACGTCTCTACTTGGTCCATGTAGAGATTTGCTAAAACACAAAATTTGAGCATGAGTAAATCAAATCAAATACACCAAGTCATTTCTTACCAACACTGTACGACCTGTTTGACTCCTACTTTTATCCACTTTGTTGCTTGCAACATGCAATTCTTACATGGCTCTGCATTTGTTTAGTTTTGTGCCACTATCTCAGTTCTAAACAATTAAATGCTTGGATGGAGATGAGGCAGCAAAATCATAGCAGCAGACCAGGATCTGATTCATGCTCCTAAGACTTGAATTGCAAGGGTTTGATCAAACTTCAGCTAAGAAAAGTTGCTTAATGTCTAAAATTTATAATTATTTTCAAAAAAATGCTGTAGAACTTTCAACAAGGAAAATTATTTATGTAGAAAAATAAGCAATATGTTTATTGATATCTATTGATAATCTACAATGTAAGAACATCATTAAGTCATGTGTGTATAAGCAACTGGCTATTTGACATCATTTTTCAAACCACAAAATGTATTGGTGAAGTAAAAATAAGTGGTCTTTAGAAAATATTTAGTAAAGCTAAAGTGTTTTTTTTTAGAAATTATTAATATGGCATGAAAATTTTTATCAAATTATAAAATGCATAATAAAATTACATAACTTCATTCTTCTGATAAAGAACAAATATTTTGCACCACTGAATTATTTATGTGACATTGTAATAAAAGCAAAAAATGCTAAAAATTGCAATGTTGTTCACATCTTAAAATCACTGAAAATGGAGAGTTTGATTATGTAAAGAAATCAAGTACAAATGATACAATGAATATACTTATATTTAGTTGGAATATTTTGAAGGTTAATGAAATCAAACAACCTTGAAGGGTATAGGTGATGGAAAAATATACCACACTGAATTTCTGGATTACTATTAAAAGAAAATAACCCTATTCATTTTGTTTATTCCAATATTCAAACCAAGTGAAACTTCTGGGAATTATAAGAGAACAAGTTAAAACAACAGATGGACATGCAGTTTCTTGCATAAGAAAGTCTTTTCACAAAGTCTCCTGACAATTCTTGTGATTCTAAGGTGTTCTATTTAATTTCAAATAAAGAACACTACATGTTTTTCCTCTTCTGAAGCTGTCAATCTCCGAGGAACTTAAAATAAGTGATTTGAAAGCATTATAATAGTCTTTCCCTGGGCCTTTTATAAGACATGTTTTGCAAAATAAGCACAAGACTATTTTTTAATGATATAATAAAACTAAAGACTATTTCTTCCCCCAAAGCACGGGTCTTAATTTTGGTCTTATATAGGAATAATTATTATGAGGAGTCTAAATTTGTCATAGATCCTAGAGAAAATAATTTCTTGCTATATCTTTATCCTACATAATTGAATGATTTTATTCTTGTTTTATGGATCACTGCACAAAATAGTCTGTCAAAAAATGTTGTGTCAAAAATGTAGCATTTGACTGTAAATACTTTACTAATTTATACTCAAGTATAATCAAGTATACTGACAGGTATAGTACTCAAGTATACTGGCAGGTATATATACTCAAGCATATTGACAGGTAATTTTTTTCTTCATTTTTATTGAAGATGTTTTGGATAAGTAAATATTTGGGCCATTCATTAACCTAACTTTGATAAGAATAGGTTTTCAAATGTTGGTAAAGATTATTGGAAAGTTTAAATTATATGACTAGAGTATCTTGTGGGTGAAATATCCAACTTAAAAACATTTGATTGATCTTACTAAAAGTCCATGTATAGAAGACTACAAACTCATAAAATAAATTCTCAAAATGAGCCCTAGGGATTTCTGTTTCCATTAATAGCAGAGTGACTTATTTTTGGGACCAACTCTCCTTGGAGAATAACTATAAAGGCTGGCTTTTTAAAAAATCTGTCTGAAAGCATCAGAGAGGTAAAAAAGAGGCTTAAGGGATAACATTCCCACAGGCAATGAAAGTAACCAAAGAAATGAGCCCAGCATTCATCAGACTTTTCTCTTTGAGTCATTTGTGGGTTTTCAAGAGTTGAGAAGTTGAGTTGAGTTTCTGGCAGCAGAATAGAATTGAGAGAAAAAAAACATTGTGAGCCATCTGTATGGCTCCACAAAGATGAAAGAATTCCTAGTGAAGGCGTACTCTCAGCTGGAACTAATGAAGGACACTATTCTGATATGCCTAACAAATATATCAGACCAAACTCTCAACTCGAAATCAGATCAATTTTTGATTGCATTAAGAAAACTTTCCTCAGGCAAATAGAGCCTCATTACCTCTAAATGTTTTCATAACTTACATGGAACATTCAGTAAAAATTTACAGTGCACTTTTGAAAGAAAATGAGAATAAGAGAATAAATACAAAAAGAGAAAAAAGAAAAACCAAAGCACTTTACGAAGATCAATAAGAAAAAATAAAGATTTCTATCAAAAAAATGGGGAGAGAAATAGACACTTGTCTGAAAAAGAACAATGCACTAAGTATGCAAAAAGTGCTCATCAGTGCTTAATATCAGGGAATTCCAAATCAAGGTGACCATGATAGATCACCTCACGCTAGTGGGAATAAACCTGATCTTTCCCCTTTAAGTTTCATCAATAAATGCTCCAGATGAGAGCCTTCTACTGAGAGTATACTACCTAGACGGCAGAGCCTGCCAAGCTACCCATGTTTTATTTGTTATGCCAAAAACTAGTAACAATTATGGACCTCAATTATGACCTGAAGAATGGTCTGAGGCTCTTCCTGACCCTGGAGCAAGCAGATGCCCTTGGGCTACACTTGCTTGTGACAGGACATATGGAGATGTTATTAGTACCACTCGAGCAGATTGATGAACAACGGGAAGACAGTGATACAGTGATACCTAAAATCAATCTGTGTTGGCAGAAATGTAGTGATAAAGGATCTTTCATCCACTGCTGGTAGGAGTACTGGCTAGTTTATCCTCCTTGAAAAGCACTGCATTATTTCTCAGGAAAGAAAGAAAAGAGCTTCAGTAGCACCCAGGAACGCCACTGCTCGGTCTCGACTCCCGAGACTAAAAGAACACAGAAATACTTATTAAACATAAAATATGTGCACTATTATTTATCTAAAAACATATGCACCATTACACCATGGCTCATGTAAAGAAGAGTCACTTAGTACAAAAGCTACGTGACCAACCACAGAAGAGTGGATAATAAGGGTGTGGGCATATACACAACAGAACACGGTGCAGTGCGAGGAAGGATGGAATCATGCAATTTGCTGTGACATGGATGAAAATAGAAGATATCATGTGAAGTCAAGATATGGACAAATAATATTTAGAGAATATCACTTAAAGGGCCAGTATCCCAGTCTTAAAGGGCCAGTGCCCTAGCCCTAACAGCTGGGAAGACTGTTAAAGTGTTGAGGCCAGGATTCTGAATCTGGCTGAGACTATAAATAGAGTCCCCAGGAGAGCATCCAGGGGTGTCAGACAGAGAAAGCAGCGGCCCTGGTGTCTGGGTCATAAAACCAGCACCTGGGCCATGGGCCTCTGGTGCCTGAGCCAGTTAGCCAGAACCAAGGAGGAGAAGCTGCTCCTGGCACCTAGGTCGGAGGGCCAGAACCAGAGCCACAAAGCCTGGTGCCAGGGCCCGAGGGCTAGCACCAAGGCCTCAGGGTCAAAGGCTACAGAGCAACACAGCAATAGGGCAAGAGGACCAAACAGCAGAGAAACAAGAAACACATAGGGACACAGAGTAACAGAAACAGAGGCAACAGGAAAACGGATGAAACTAGGGAAACAGCACTAGGGACATAGATAAACAGAGGAATGGAGAGAAAAGAGGCCCTGAAAGAAAACCTCTGAACAGAAATGACCTAAGAAATGAGGTCCTGAAAAGAGAGGTGCTGGGAGAGATACCCTGAAGACATCAAGAAGAGAGGGACCCTGAGGAGTGGAACCTGCCCAGATGCCCTGAGGAGAGCAGCCGGCAGGACAACCTGCCTGGAGAGAGCCAGAGGTCCTGGAGAGAGGTTCCTGCAGAGAGCAGTGAGGAGAAGAAAAGAGTAGCAGAAGAAAGTTTAAAAAGTAACCTTCAGGAACTTCTGGTGTGTTCTTTCATCTGTGGATGAGTCAGGGAGAACGGTCATAGACCAAGGACAAAGTCTGAGGGACCTAATGGGTTTTGAGTTGGGAACCCAGGTTGGTCCTGGCATCTGCTGCCACAGTTACCCAAGTACTGTTAGGACTTTAGAGAGTCTTGGGCCTGGGGCTTTGGGAACCCCCAGGGGGATACAGACATTCCCCGCTCCTCTTCTTTTATTTATAAACCCTAACAAATCCTGAATGTTCTCACTTATCTGTAGTATATAGAATAACAGGATGAGAAATTCCAGGTATCAAAGGGTCCTACCTAGATTACACTGAACCTTAGATTATAGAAATGATAATGAGAAGGAAGGAAATAAATCAAGGGAGGGGTTAAGAAGAGGCAGACATGTTGTAACAGGGGCCTTGGGCACACAGGGGTATAGAGGTAAAGTGTACATATATAATGGACCAAGGAGCCAACAGAGCAGTTAGAATAAAGTCTGTAAACTATAATAAAAATCTAAAAAATATGTACTGGTCATACTGTAGGCTGGGGGTTGGAGGAAAAGTTAGCCGCTCGGAGAAGGAACTGGACACTGGATTTCTGTAGGATCTTTGTATTCCTAGATTTCTGTTACAGACAACTTTATAAATCATGGTGTTTTAAAAATAATAAAAGTAAAAATAAACCAATGGTGGAATTTCATACTCAATTTATTGATCTAAGCTATAAAATAAGAACTATTATAAATTACAGATAAAATAATGTGAATTTTTTTTTTTGGGTCACACCCGGCAATGCCAGGGGTTACCCTGGCTCTGCGTCAGGAATCACTCCGGCGGTACTCGGGACCAATGGGATGGTGGGGATCGAACCCGGCCGGCAGAGGCCGGGCGCAAGGCAAACACCCTACCCGCTGGACTATCGCCCGGCCCAATAATGTGAAATCTTAATAGAGCACAGGAATCAAAATCTTAAATAAAAATACTATAACTTAAAACTGCAATGACCTAACTAACAAAGAAGACATTAATAGACATTAAAGAATAGACATTAAAGAAAACATTAATAGACGATTAGGCACAAAAAGGAGAAGAATTCTTATAGTCTACAGCCCTCCGTTCTACAAGCTGTGCTATCAAAGGGAACACAAGAAGAGGGCATTCTTAAGATAGACTATAAACCAATAAAGGATATGAATAAAATCCTGGGGAAAATATGGTGTAAAGGACAGAGAGAAAAGGTCTGTCTGTGTGCCAATAGAGTCAGGGAAAAGAGGCAAGAAATGGGACAGATGCAATATTTATAAAGGATTTTATCTCAACAGTGTGAGAGTTAGAGAGCCACAGAGCTAAGGACCTCTATAAGTGGAATTATGTAACATATTTTTTTTTCTTTTTGGGTCACACCCAGCAATGCTCAAGGGTTACTCCTGATTCTACACTTAGGAACACTCCTGGTGGTGCTCAAGGGACCATATGGGATGCCAGGAGTCAAGCCTGGGTCGGCGGTGTGCAAGGCAAATACCACACCCACTGTGCTGTCACTCTGTTCCCACATATCTGTTTTTGACTAAGGAACTCAAGCTAAGGGATAGGCAGGGTAATTCAGAATTGCCCTACAAGCTCTATGATGGAAGGTTGATGATGCGTCAGTGTTGGATGTGATGTGATACCATTGTACCTCAAAAACATAAACATTTGCATTCATGTCAACCATAATTAGCTCTCCAAATTAAAATTCTAAAAGTATTACTAAATATAGAATCACATTTTATAATGTTAAAAAAAGCAATACAATAAAAGTATAAGGGATTTTAAATCAGAAGGACATTAAAATTATGTGATATTTTAACAATTCACTTTTATAATGGTCAAATAAGTAAACGAATCATATGACTACAGAAAATAAGAACACAACGAAGAAGTAAAATCTGGAGGTCAATTTTCAACATGTATGAAGCACATTATATCCAAGTACTGACAAACTACTTGCCAAAATAGATCTAGTAAAATTGTCTGTAGTCATTTTATAATGGAAGAAGTAATTGATGATCTCTGGGGATGAGAGAGCAATACAATTGGTTCAGTCAGGATTCTGATATGTGTCTAAGCACTGCCTACATGAAAGCTGGTCTACCTTACTGCTGTCTGTTCAACGCAAATAAAATTAAAAACCATAGTTATATAAATGCTTTCAGTCTGCTCGACAAGAAGCTATTGCTTGGAAGATCATGCCATCAGCATCTAAAGGAAATTGTTCCATAAGCCACTCTTTGTGTAACTATTGGCAAAATTGTGTCAGATTGGAAGCAAATTCAAAATTGTAAACACTTAGAGGGCTTTCAAATTCGATCTGACAGTGAGATTTGATGTGTATTACCCTCTAACATAATTTATAATAAGCAACTAATTTCTCATCATTAATCTCCTAATTAAGGTAATACAAATAAGCCTACACCTTAAGCCTGAAGCTATATTAACAGGTGGAATTTTGACAGTAACTAAAAATTCTATGGACAAATTTGCTGAATATTTATTGTTTCAAAGTCTCACTCTGTTCAACATCTCTATGAAAGTAGGAAGAGGCAGAGATCAAGTGATCAATATTTACGACATCAACAGTAACCACATCTGTCAAGGAGGATGTTTTTCTTTTTGAATGGACACCCTGGGATTTTGAGTATTTAAATAGGTCTCCCCAAGGCCTACAGTTATGTCTGACCATATCTCTATCTTCCTTGGCTAGTCTCAGTCTATTTCTACACTGTTGTCTGATACAGAAAAGTAATTCTAGGGGCACACCATTCTGAGAGGAAAGAAGAGTGTGGAATGCAGATGAGTATCTATAGATAGTAGAGAGCTGGGGTATTGATAAGAACAATGTCATACAAAACCAGAACTGGACGAGTTGAGAGAAATTAAACATTAGTTAGAGAAACATAACATGCATTATTCATAGTTTGGACAGAAAGGGGGGGGGGGGCGGGATCAGGCTGAGATAGAAGTAGAAGGAAGATGGTTCCTCTTTTTTAAATTGATGGTTTAGTAGACTTGTTTTGTTAATGGCTTTATCTGGTTACCATGCTCTTTAATTCTTTTTTATCATTCTGTCTTTCTAGATCAGTGTTCTCAAACTTTAGTGTACATTAAACTCATGGGTTGGGGTGCTTAGTCAACACAGATTGATAAATTTCTTTGCTCTCTCTCTCTCACACACATACATTGTCTAATCCACTATAACTGGGTATTAACTGGGTTCAAATGTTCTGTTATCAACACAATTTCCGATGATATTAAGTATACTGATTTGAGAGCCACACTTAGATAACCTCTGTTTAAGGTATCGCTGCAATATAAATCAGCAAAGCAAGTGATGATAAAAATAAGAACCAATGAGGCTAGAAAAATTGAACAGAAGTTAAGGAACTTGCACTCCGTGCAGCCAACCCAGGTTCAATCCCTAGTCCTCCACATAGGTCCTTGAGCACAGAAGGGAGCAATCCATAAGGCAGGAATAATCTCTAAGTACTGTCAAATATGGCTCCAAGATATAAATTAATAAGAACTACTTGTAGGTAGTATGCTGACTCTGTCAGTTACTTTATTGGTCCTGCAAAACACTCTTTTGAGGAAAGTACTATTGATTTCTCATTGGTAGAGGAAAAAATCATAGATGAAATAGGTTAGAAGACTTGTCTAAAGTCACAAAGTTCCAGAATCATTTGAATGTGGCTCATCTGACTCCAGAAGAAGTTGCAAATCTCTGTATACACTTCCCAAATAGTTGTTTGCCAAACAGATCGCCCAAGAATCTTTATAAAAGTTCCAACTCTTTGGTTTCAAATTGTAAGATTCCCACTCAATATTTTTTATAATGAAACTCATGAATCCATATTTCTAACTAAGAAAACATTTCCAGACATTGATTTAAGCAGTGAAATACTGTGGTCTCAGGGCAGACAGGCCAGGAAATGGTACAATCCATTTTTTTGGTTGGGTGGTTAGGGTTTTGTTATGCTTGGGTCTCGGGGGAATGGGATGGGGGGTAGAGGACACAGGGGGCCGGGGGGCACCGCGGCCCCCCCCCTCCATTTTATTATTGAATCAGGGCAGTTCTCATCTGTGAATACAGTGCAGACTCCATAGAACTCTTCCATCAGTGTAGAGGACTGGATACAATTTTTAGCTTATTGTTTAGTCATTTTTGCATAAACTTTACAACTCTGTAGGCTATTATGGAGACCCCAGCCACTGCATATATCCGACTCAGCACTCACTTGCCTCAGTTTCACTTATCCATTATCCTTCAATGTTGAAGTTATTCAGGATCCTACAAGAGTCATCTTGGTGGGTGCTGTTGACCGATTAGAAGGAGATTTGGAGGGTGTAGCTCAGCTGGACAAGGCGTGACTCAAATTGCTGTATTAATAAAATATCCTCTCCATGACTCTGTATCATTTGTCCAGTATGGAAAACCGCTGTTCCAGATCATTTTTTGATTGTTCACTTCTGTTCTGAGCAAATTGCAGACAGCCAACTGTGCTCTTAGTGCAGCTGTTTCTGAGCATGTGTTCTCCATCAGTTCCCTCACTTACATTCCCAACGGGTCACAGGTGGTGGTCGGCCAGTCATTACAGCCAGGTAAGGCAGAGAGAGCGAGAACTGAGCACGCCGGGTCACTCATTCTTCTGACCCCAAATTCTGTGGCTTGGTTGGAAAAGGCATAAGTTACTACTTTGCTGATCTTCTCAGGCAGTCAAATAATTTTAAGTAGAAAACCTACTTGGTCAGTTTCTGTAAGGAGGAGCAGCAAGAGCATGTAGATAGTTTCCACAGCTGGTGGAGGAAGTGGTAGACCACCACCTCATCTATCTGATGTACACTGCACACCTTAGTGACAGGACTTTGGCCATCAGAGGATTCTTCAGAAAACCAGAGATCAGTGTCACTGCTGTCCTGGTGGCTTTAGCTGATTGATCTAGATAGAAAGTAAACAGGATGTAAAGGCTGCCAAGGTTTACCAGTGAGCACTTGTCTGCACTGCACGTGTAAAACTCTTGTCTAGCAAAATAAAAATCATCAAATAAGAACAGGTAAAAGAGTAAATCACCTTGACTTTAACAATGATAAACATTATGCAGAAAATGGAACAGAAAATTCAGAGTCAGTGGTTGGGATGAGACAGTGTGACTCAAATTGCGGAGATCGGAAAACTGTTATATGGGTCATTTGAGCTGTATATGATGAAAACAAGTTGGCATGTATAAAGAAAAGATGAAAGACAGAATAAAGCACATCTCTAAACTTCCCAGAGTATCACAGTTATAGAAAGAGGAATCGGTTCAAAATATATAAGGCGGATCATGAGGATCTTTGTCAACTCGCCGAGGTCTCATGCCTACAAAACGGTTTCAAGAAATATAAAGTAACATTGTGAAATTGACACACTAAAAGTCACACAGAGTAAAACTTCCCCAAGACACAAATAGAAATACTATTTAAATTGATCAAATGATTCTAAAGTCAATATGGAAATTTAGCAATAAATAAATAATGAATGAATAAATAAATAAATAAATAAATGGATAAATAAATAAAAGACAGATCCAAGTGAGTTCTTTTGTATCATTATTTTTTTTTGCTTTTTGGGTCACACCCGGCAATGCTCAGGGGGTTACTCCTGGCTCTGCACTCAGGAATTACTCCTGGCGGTGCTCGGGGGACCATATGGGATGCCGGGGGATCGAACCCGGGCTGGCACAGGCCGGCCACGTGCAAGGCAAATGCCCTACCAGCTGGGCTATCGCTCCGGCCCCTAGTTCTTTTGTATTTTTTAAAATAAAAAGAAATCCTCAGTAATAGGAAAGGGTGTTACTGGGATATAAAACATTTTTTCATGCATTATATTAGGCAATCAGTGAATCAAATAAGAAGTCAAAAACATAGATGCAAACAGATACTGAACTTTAGAATATTATATAGATTGGCATTTCAAATCAGCAGGGGACAGATGTATATCAATAAATTGTCATGAGACAACTGTAAAACCATCTGGAAAACCATCTGGAAAAAAACAAAGTTGAATCCATATCTCCTGCATAGTGTAGAGCAAATTAATTTCACACAAAATTGTATATGTTAATATGGAAATGCAGAATAGTGCAGCTATTTTAGAAAACGATTTGGCAATCTCTTTAAAGATAAATGTACACTTACCATCTGACCCAACTATTCTATTTCTATTCTCCAGGGAAATGAGAATGTGTATAAACACACATACACACACAGCGTGCACACACCCCACATGCACACCTAAATTTTTTCTATTGGTTTTCTAAATTTTTACCAGCACTCTGAAACAACTAAAATATCCTTCGGTTGATGAATGGACAGACGAACCCAGGTGAGGCCATAGTATAGACCATATACTCAGCACTGCATTTTAACATGAATCCATTCATAATACATTGTACTCAATGTACAGATCATGCCCTGTACACATTGTGATTCCTTCTATATGACAGCCCTGATAATGCAAGGGTCTGTGCACAAAAACAGATCAGGGATGCTGTGCACTGGGGTTGGTAGAAAATTTATCTTGTCAAAAATTCATAGAACTGTGTTTAAACAGAGTGTTATTACTTATAAGTAAATTATACCATAATATTCATTCTTAAAATGTAATGTGACTTATTAACTCACTAAAGCATTAGAAGTAAACTTAATTATTTTAATATTTTCTGCTTCTTTCTTTCCTTCCTCCTCCTTACCTCCCTCCTTCCCTCTCTCCCTACCTTCTTCCCTTCCTTCCTCCCTCTTTTCCATCTTTTCCTTCATCCATGCTTTTCTTCTTTTCATTCATCCATGCTTCCTTTCTTCTTTTCATTCTTTCTTTCCATTGTTTGGTTTGTATTTGGTGGTACTTGGGGCTCTTCCTGCCTCTGTGCTTGAGACACTGGTTTAAGAGCAGGAGGGAACATGGGGACTAGCTGGGGTGGAGCCCGGAAATCCCTCCAGCAGGGTGGGCTTTCAGCACCTTTAGCTGTCTCTCAGGTCCCTAGGAGGATTTATTCCCCCCTTCAATGATTAAAATCTTCAGAATTCTTTAAAGACGTAAATTTGTACTTTATTATGCAAATAAAGCACGAAATTGATGTAAAAAAAAGCATCATAAAAGTTAAAAAGTCAATGCATTGACAGGATATTTACAAGCCTTAGCTAAACAAGAAACGATGCATTTTGTTAAGAAAATAAGTCCATTAGAAAAAGACAAATAATATATGCAGATCATTCACAAATTAGGCAAATGAAACCATATTGAACCTCAGGCAAAGTAGAACACAAATTAAAACTTCATTCTGATTGAAATTTCAAGCATTAAACTGACAAAAATACATAAGAGAACCTGTGATTATGGTCCCTAAGAAGAGTGTGTGTACATATTTCATGTGAAATAATGCTATGGAAAATAATTTCTATTAGCTATGGTTAAATCAGTATACTTTATGAATAGCAATCTAGCTTATTTTCTAGGTAATCTTTATATAACTATCCATGAAATTAAATACATACAAATATTGATGCACAGTCTGTAATGACAATTAACATTTATTATGATACCATGTGAATTTCATTCTAAGCACTTGACAGGTACAACTTCAATTGTCCTTGCAAATTTCCTGTTAGGCAATTGCTATTAGTAACAGTTAGGTAGTACTATACAAATAGATAGGGAAAATGTACTTACTTTTAAGTAAAGGTTATTGAATTGATTTAATAGTAAGTGGTTGATTAGGATTAACAGGTATATTTTCTATAATGTTCACTATCTCAACTCACTGTGCTATAGAGTAACAGAGTAACTGGATACCAAATAAATTTAAATTTATATCACCAAACATTGGTTCATTGATATGGTTCATTCATACAGTGTATTATAGAATACTATGCTACTGTAAAAAGAGCAAAGTGCACTTTATGATATTTTTGTATTATTTAATGTTGCAGATGCAATCTGAAAATGTGTCATTAGGTGAATTCAACATCATCTGAACTAAAAATGTAGGTACACAACCTATGCTGTATAACCTGCTAAATATCTAGGATACATATAGAACCCATCATAGTATATGTGGTTGATCTTTGAAGAAAATGTCATTATGCAGAGCTTATTGTAGAGAAAGATATTCAAAATATGCCTGTCGTGGGCGCCGCCAGGGTCCCCGACAGTGCCAAGAAGTGAGTTCCCTTCTACCTCTGAAGCTGGCGAGGAATGGATGAAGACTCAGGAATCCGATGCAGGTTTAAAAGGGCTTTACTATCACAGGTTCCAATATACAATCCAAGAGCAGGAAAACCTCCGGACTCTGGGTTCCCAGCTAGGGCCCAGCCAGGTGTAGGCCAAGATGGCTGCCACCACGTGTTGAGGCCCAGCAGAGAATGGAGAGGATGGAGAGGCAAAAGCCAAGGGAAGCCGAAATGGCAAAAAGGGAGAAAAATAAGAAGGGGCTTCTTTCTTCTTGCAGCTTATTTTATAGCTAGATATCCGCCCAAATTCCCCAGCCCAGCCCAATCTGGGCTATCTAGAGATGAAAACGGGAAAATAGCTCTATAGAAATATAGCAACTTCAGGGAGACCATCTGGCTGTTTACAAGGACCCAGAGCTAATTCAAAGCCTCCTAGCAGAGCTGGGGAAGCTATAAGATAAATGTAACTTCCCTGGCAGGAAGGGTCAAATGCCCTCAGGTAATTTCTCCCAGCACTTCACCTAATGTCTTGAGCCAAGATCTACCTGGTAATGCCTTTATAGGGTAGAGAAGGGGGTTTCTGAGATGGCATGTCTCTGTACCCAAGACTATACTAATGCCAGTTAAATATTTCTCCAAGCCTTCACAAGAGTCTCCTCTACTTCACTGTAGTTTTGTGTTTTAGTTGCCTTTGAGTTATCAGGGAGCCATGCTTGCTTGCTTGGAGGCAAACAGCATTTCTCTCTGGTCTAATTACTTAGAGATCCAATGTGGCCAGGCAAATATGCTGGTAAGATCTAGCTAGTCCCACGATAATTGTGGTAGCATGAGAGAATATTTATACCAGCCAGTACAGAATACGTGGTCAGATAAGACTGCCACATTCAGACTACCCCCTACCTATGAAGTGACCTGCAGGAGGCAATCCAGGGCAGATACAGAGGCCTAGCCTAGGTTTTAGGTGTCCTGCAACATATGCCTTCCAATGATACTAAAAATACCTAATGTGGTATTCTATGTCTCCTTAGGTGAAGGAGAAGAATAAGGGAGAAAATACGTCTTCATTTCCTTTACTGCACATTAGATCTCTTAAGGGAATATAAACTTATAACTGTTGCTGTTTGAGGGAATAAGGCAAAAAGAGGAGAACCAGGGGACAGAGTCCAGGTAGCAGTGAAGAAGAGGAATAAATAAGAATTTTCATTATGTATATTTGCATGCTTTTAAGACTAAAATACAGTGTGAATGCAATGAGTATGTAAAATGAAAGAAAAAATTAAAATTATAAAGAGCTAACATGAAGATAGCGATAATTTTATCAGAAGATAAGAAAATACTTGTTAGTTAATTCAGATCTAAATAATGGAATATTATACATATGTGGAAAATAAATCAATGATAACAATAAGTACCAGAACGTCTTAGGTGCCTATATAATATTCAGCAACATGTCAATTATAGCAGCATATATTAAAGTACATGTTGCCGTATTATAACTATCAAGTGCATATATTTTGAGGTAACACATATGTATAGACTTCTAAGAAGATGCACAGATATGAGAACCATCAAGTTTAGCTTGGTGGATTCCTATACAGGGCATGAAAACCAAGTACAGGTCACTGATAGCACCCACTCAGGAGTTTGAAACTGACTAAATAAAGGGAAGCTGTCAGAAGGCAGCAGCCCAGCAGAATGGGCAATTGATTCTACAAAGCAGTAAATGACACCACAAATGTTGGCATATATTTTACACTGATTTCAAGACAAGTTTCTCTAGTTTTATTGATGGATTTATTCACTTTGTATATGCTGGGCAGCTGAGGGTTAATTACAGGGAGGCTCTACTATGAAAACGTTCAAAGTCTAGAGAGAAATAAAGTCCTATAGACACAAACTAATGGGAGAGGAGAAGCCAGCACATCGCTACATTACAGTATTAGCAGTGCTGGTTTTAGAGGGAAATGTCAGATTCGCAGTAAAGCATAACGGAGAAATTGAGTCGGTCAGTCTGAAAGCCGAGGGAGGGAAGCTGAGAAGACTTCAAAGAGCACTGGCAGTCAGGTAGGAACTGAAAAGGAGAAAGTCCATTTTCAGGAAGAAGAAATACAAGAAGCAGGCGCATGTAGCCATGAAAATACCTCGCACGTTTAAGGAAATAGGAATAATTTTCCCGACAGCCAGCACTGTGCTTTGACATGGAATCTATTCAACTGTTAGGTTAATACATGATTGAGTGAATGCATGCTTGAATGGAGATAAGCTTCAGGCAAATTTTTGGTAATAGGTTAAGTCAATAATTTACCACCTGATTTGTTAGCCTATGAGCTTGGATGAGTCTAATTCACTTGTCAGTTTAGCTTTGAGAAAGTCCAAAGGAAATATTTTCTAGTTCTCTAAATAAAATATATTTATAACATTCCTACTTCTGAGAGAAATGATTGTCAATTAAACACAGCACTACAATTTTGGGTTGGTTTGAAAAACAATTTTCATAGAATTAACTAAAACAAGTTGTTTAAATATAAATATTAGGCTAATTTCTTTTGCACCTAAACTTAATAATAGTACCATAGGTTTAATAGTTGCCAAGATATTGTATTTTTATACAATATAAACATTGTCACTTAACATCGCTAAAATGATTTCTTTGAATAACTATGAGAAATAGCAAAATGTAAGGTCCATATTTTTTGAGATGTTTGGATCACTGTATCACTGAATCACTGTCTTCCCGTTGTTCATCGATTTGCTCGAGTGGGCACCAGTAACATCTCCATACGTCCTGTCGCAAGCAAGAATAGCCCAAGGACATCTGTTTCCTCCAGGGACAGGAAGAGCCTCAAACAATTCCTCAGGTCATGGAATTGAGGTCTATAATTGTTACTAATTTTTTTGGCATATCAAATAAAACACGGGCAGCTTGCCAGGATCTGTTGTAGTTTATAAATAAAGTTAAATTTTTTTTTAAAAGGCCAGAGTGAATTTTTAAAAAATTTTTAAAAAAGCACAGCAGGTAGGGCATTTGCCTTGCATGTGGCTGACCTGACTTCGATCCCTGCATAGGAATAAAAAAATAAAAATGCTAGAATTCACTAAATGACCTCCATTTTATTTGATTATGAAATATAGTATTATAAAATGAAGAGAATATAAATTGTATAGGAGTAGAAATGGTATTGAAGTATTGTATTCCATCGCCTGCCTTGGTAAATATTTTCATAGAGCTTGTCCTGACAATCCTTTAAGCAAGCTGGCATTCTGATGTGAGCCTTTTAATGTGTTATTAAACAGAAGCCCAATTACCAAAAGCATTCCATACATCCATATTTTTCCAATATTAGGTGATCAGTAAAGTCATTGATTATGCAAATATCCTTTCTAAGTTATTTAACATTGGACTACATTAAACAGAGGGCCAATAAGCAATGCCTTGCAACTATAGTATTATAGTTTTTAAATTCTTTTCACATGCACTTCTACTACCACCACAACAAAATAAGGCAAATAAAGCCTAGCTGCATTTCCCCCCCTCAAAATTGGAACTTTCCTTCGCCATGAAATGTGCTCTGACTTTCTCATCACATCCTCTTTTTAATTTTTCCATGTTTCTGAGTTAAATTTCAATCTTACTCCATTCCTTATTTTATAGGCTTAATTTCATGGGGATAACTTTAAAGAGACTGTCACTCTTCCATGAGGAGGTGGGTTTGGTTATTGCTCTGAGTGGTGAGTCTTGTGCTCCTCTTTCTCCTCCATTTTCTTCTTCCCTCTTCCTCCTCCTCCTCCTCCTCATTCTTCTTCATCCTCTTCCTCTTCCTCCTCCTTCTTCTTCCCCTTCCTCTTCCTCTTCCTCCTCCTCCTTCTTCTTCCTCTGCCTCTTCCTCCTCCTCCTCCTCCTCCTCCTCCTCCTCCGCCACCACGGCCGCCACTACTGCCGCCGCTGCTATTAATGTTTTTCTTATCTGTCTCCTTTTTTTATTAAATTTCTATGGAGTTACATTGAGCTTTCTTATTTTCTTCTCATGCCTCCTGACATCACTTGTATCACTTCCCTTGTCTTCCCATTGTTCATGAATTTGCTCGAGTGGGCACCAGTAACGTCTCCACACATGCTAGTGTAGCCCAAGGGCATCTGCTGGCTCCCAGAACACGAAGAGTCTCAATCCATCCCTTAGGGTCATGGGAATGAGGTCTATAATTGTTATGGACTTTTGGCATATCAAATACGACATGGGTAGCTTGCCAGACTCTGCAATTCTTGAAAAGTAGGAGCATTATAATGCTCCCTTAACATATTCCCAACTTTTCATTCTTTAGTGTTGAATTCTGAGTAACTATCTTAGGTAATTCTTTAGTTTCAACAATTTGATCTCCAAATGTACATATTATGTCATTCAAAATATTCACTGTAGTTTTAATTTAATTTTTTATGTTCTGAATCTTAGAGGTCTTAAAGACTTTAAAGTGGACATGTGTGTTTGGAGCTTTCCTTGTGTTTTTAAGCATGCTATTGTTTATCATTATTGATATGAAATAAATATTTTTAATGTTGTATATATCTGTTGTCCATAAACTATGGTGGCACAGCTCCTCTGAAGGAATTTGCAAATGTTCAGAAAATGATTTTTGTTGTCACCATATCTGAACAGGAAACAGGAATAAGACTCAGAAAAATATATTTTACTCTTTTGCCTTGAGGTATTTTTGAATCTACCAATTCTAGTGCATTATGAGTTTTTACTCTATTTTTAAATAGAGCTATGCATATCTCTCCAGGACAATGAATCGATGGAAATCATTTCCTGGGGTGTGTTGAGGGAGCTCTCTCCTGACTGATTATATATATTTACTATCAAGTGCCCCAGCCATGTTTTAATAGGTCTTTATGATGTTTTATTGTGATTTATGAACCATTGTCACACACTTAAATTTGAATGATAAACTTGTATAATGGATGGCAGGCCTGTGGTTAGGAGAGCTTACCATTATATTTTTCTCATTATAGAAACGAGAGTATTTTAATGCCATCTCTTCATTGGATAAATAAACATTTACTCTTATTCTCATTTTATGTTTGCATATATCTAAATTACAAATTGTCCCCTTGCATGAAACAGAAACCTTATCTCTGCCATTCACGTGGCTATTGAGGTCACCTTCCTCAGTTACTTAAAATCCAATCCCCATCTAGTTGTGCGGCTCACCAGCGAAACCGGAGGTAAAAATCCAGAGTTTCAAATGTCCCTCATGTTTATTACTTTCAGGAATTCATCTTAATTATATTGAACCCAATAGTATATTAAGATGAAGGGTTGGGTAATTTTATCCAGTATTTTGAGTTAGTTCTTTATCTTTTTGCAAAATAAATATCAGTTTACCAGTTGATATATTTTCCTGTTCTCCAATTCTGGGATAAAGAACTTTTTTTTCTGTCCATAAATTAGTGCAAATCAGTTATCCAAACATACACACAAAATGGAGGTGATAGTTAGGGTGTTTTTTTTGACCATTTTAATATTAAACATTTAAGCTTAAATAAAGTTTTGAAGCATATGTGATATATCCTAAGGTTGAACCCTTTTACAGCACTTAGTATTCATGACCATTTTTTACCTAATGGTTTGAGATGTTCCAGTAGATTTCTCAGAGTTTGATGGTAGTGCAGCTAATTGAAGTTGCAAATCTAATGTCCTGACCCATTCCTTGGATGATTATCCAAGATTTATGACTGTCACACAGCTGCAGAAACATACTGATTTACTTAGGAAATATATAACACATAGACATATGAAATGGTTCAATAGGAGGCTCTTACTGATATCTTAATTTCTCCTCTCTGCATGAAAGTCTACAAAACAGATCAATTGGCATTTTCTCATCTACTTTTAAAAAAAATAACAGCTTTCAAATTTGAGCTAATATGCCTTCTCCATTTTCTTTTCTGACTATGCCATACAATTACATGATTCCAAAGGCATATTGTTCATTATTTTTCAAGTAATCAAACTTTAATTATTCTGGACAAAATAATCATGTTCAAGAGATGCAAAAACAAGAATCAGCTGAAGTGTTGTCGAATAAATGACATCACGGGACTGTGTGTTACTGGGAGTGTTTCCAGTGGTAGATGATGAGACTGCACTCTGTGGTAAATGCAACAGGCAGGGAGACACATTTTCTGATCTCAAAGTCCTGCTTCTATGGATCTCTGCTCAGCACAAGTGTAGCAGCATCCAGGAAACTTTCAGTGATAGACCAAAAAAGAATCATTTCAATCAATTGCATAATTAGTTTCTGATGACTGTGAAACATATTAACATATTAACAATACAAAATACATATCAACAATACAAAATGTAGCTATGGTATTTGCAATGATAACACATTGGACATATATTCTTAATGTGTAATTATACGGCTATTAATGTGACAAAATCAATGTCAGAAGAAGGAATGGAATTGGAAAGACTGATGGAAAAAAGGGGAAGCCTGGACTCTTCCCCTTGTCTAGTGGCCAAAGGAGCAAGAAATATGGGAGAAGTGAGGGAAAGGCCACCTCTTTTCTCAGGTATACATGATAAGTTACAGACGTGCTGTGCTCAAGGGTCACCCTAGAGAACCAGCGAATGCCCTAAAGTAGAGTCAATGTTTCCAGAGCAAAGAGCCAGCAAGGAAAAATGAAAGTCTTTCATCTCTCTAAAGTAATGACAAAAATTGCAATGCTAAATAAAGCCAAGGAAACCTGTGTTCCAGGACTCTATACTTAAAGAGTTCTCTGATTTTTTGGCTTTGTATTGAACTTGGCTTTCATATCAATTACCAAAGCTTAGGGCTAGCAGGCTCAAATATAATTAAACCTAAACTCCAACTTTGATCTTCCAACATTTAGGGCTGTTTCCAAGACCTGAATTACAGGTATGAGTGTTAAACTGAAGTGTAGTGTTAATTACTTGTATATATCATGGTTAAAAGAAATCGCTTTTGGGTTTCTACTTTAATCACCAAGGGCCTATTTGACACTCAGATGAAAGAGAGCTAACTATTCTCCAGGGTGACTTTAAACTGATTTTATAACTGCCTGTTTGAATACAGAGTCCACACTGTTTTCTGCTTGGCTGAACTTTGAGATCTACTTTTAATATTAATTTTTACACTGAATCAAATGTTACAATATCGGGTTATTTCAGTCTATATGGACATTAATAAAATGAAACTGATGCTTTTGCCACAATATCACAAAACTAAAGAATTGCAATTGTGGTTTGTTATATACAATTTGTTCAAAATGTGAGGTTTAATAAAAAAGAATTGCACAAAATATAATCTCTTGACTCTTTGAGGAAACTATCAAATTATCAGGATAGAATTTCATATTTTTTGTGCAGAAAGAGAAATCATAGTCCATGATCATTTGTATATGTGTGTGTGCATATGAACACATGTGGGTGTAGCACACACATTTACAATGCAAATACACACAACTATGTGTATATACTATAACATTTGTGCCACCGTATTCACACCTGATTTTTTTTACATAATAACCCAAGGCAATAGGGGCCATTTCAATTAGATATAATAGTTTTGATGATATTTGGGTCAAAGAAGGGGGCATTATGGGACAGAGGGAATACTTCTACATCAATGAGTATATATAACCAAGAGACAGTCAGAATGGAGAGTAGCTATCTAAATTGTAAAATTGAATATATACATAGAGAATTCTAAGAAGAGCTATTTCCAATAAATATGTAGTAATTTAATTTTCTTAATAATAAAAATTGCTCTAAACGCTATATGAGCTCTTTCACACTCACCTTATTTTTATTTGGTAAACAATTGAGTCAACTTGCTATTGATTAAAAATAAATTTCCAGAATACTTGCAGTGTTAATTAATCCAGTTTGTCATGCAGCTTAGTCATTGCTGCCTACTTACAGGAGCCTTCTTAGACCAGAAAACTGTCATAGTAGGATACTGAGCTGAATTTACTAAGTTGTGATTTTTAAGTTTGCCTCGTGATCTTAAAAATGACACCTGAGTTTTATTTCTGTGCATCCTCAATTGCTTCTATTTAAAGTGCCATTAGACTTGCATTTGTTACTCAGACTTAAATAATTTTGAAAAAAAAGAGAAAAGATTCATAAATATATTCTCTCTTCCATATATGAAAGATTGACAATATTTGAGTAATATTATAAAATGTTTTATAATTTACTGGACCTCATTGGTCAAGTTATAAATAGCAACACTTTTGTGAGTGCGTAGTAAATGTTCAGCTAATATCATTGAATTACTGATTGATTAAGAGATACATTTTTTAAAAAGCATGTGTGCCAAACAGACCTGGCCTCACATAATTTAGCTGTATGACTTTAGTTGCGTTATTCTGCCTTTCTGGCTTCAAATTCATCCTCTATTAATAATGTCTACCAGACAAAATGATTGTGAAAATGAAATAAGACTGCATAAATAAAGTACAGAGGCTATTGCCCTGTCAGAGGAAGGATTCATATATAGATAAATAAAATCTTAAGTCAGATAAATAAAATCTTAAGTCAGTGTTTCACATGTTAGTGCGTGATCAGCTTCATCTCAGTCAGCATCTTTCTAGAACTATCTAACCTCATTTGTTGAATTTAAGGTACATATGTCGTTCTAAAATAAAACTGTAGAAACTGCAATAAAAACAGTTATTGCAAACCACTTTTACTCTATCATCAATAATATAATAACATGCCTGATACAAAATTGAGGAGTGTCTATAAAAGTCATTTACTTTCAGATGCTTTTTTCAGAATGGCTTCCAAAGGCAGCAATTAGTTCTAAGAAACAGAAATTATCAAGCTGACTAAAGTGAAGGAAATATCACTGTAAGATTGCAGCATTATCTCCGACAACAGTGACCTTAAGTCCAACTTTAAGCATGGCAAAACATTTAACTTAAAATCCTAAGTTACTCTGAAACCATCCAGGGCTTTAGGACATCATCCTAGAATGCTATATCTCTATCAGCCATTTAATTCCTCAGCCAGGCTTCGGTGGAAGGGAGTCAGTATCTTTGTTCCAGTGATAAGATGGAAGCACTAGAACATGAAGTGTTGTTACTAAGACCTCCCTGGCCCAGCAAGTGAAGGGCTACACTCTATCCCAGCAGTTTAGCTTCGGAGTCAGCATTTTGAACAGCTGTTATTCTGCCTCTTCAGGAAATTGCTTTTACTTGTAAACACGTGTGATTTTAGAGCTCTGGGCATTGTCAGGAAAAGCAATGTTTTTAGGCTTTTTTAGCCCAGACAGAATTTCCTTTTCCAGAGTGCATATCCCTATGTGTAAGACCATCAACAAAAAGAGCTACTGGAATCAAAGACTGTTATCAGTGGAAGAGGAGCTGTCCATTGTCAGGTCTTAGTTAACAGGTGCTTGAGCCAACCTAAGACCGACAAAGTGTTGAAGGAAGTAACTTTTATTAGCATTATTATCATCATCTACACACTCATGGAAAAAAATTTTGGGTATCTCAGGAAATAAGAGATAAATAAATTTTTTTGGTATCTAAGGCTATAACAATAAGCCACACAGCAGAGCCTGGCAAACTACCCATGTTTTTTTTTTTGATATTCCAAAAATAACAATTATGGACCTCAATTCCATGACCTGAAGAATGTTTGAGGCTCTTCCTGTCTCTGGAACAAGCAAATGCCCTTGGGCTACACTTGCTTGCTACAGGATGCATGGAGATGTTACTGGTGCCCGCCCAAACAAATGGATGAACAACGGGAAGACAGTGATACAGTGATGCAGTGATAACAATACGGCCACTATGCTCAACAAAGGGAACGGTAAATCTTTTTTTATTTTTTTGATTTTTTGGGTCACACCCGGCAATATTCGAGGGGTTACTCCTGGCTCTTTGCTCAGGAATTACTCCTGGCAGTGCTCGGGGACCATATGGGATGCTGGGGATCAAACCGGGTTGACCTCATGCAAGGCAAACGCCCTCCCCACTCTGCTATTCCTCTGGCCCCAGGATTGGTAATTCTTGCTAATAGCTTTTCCACAAGTCTTATATGGCAAAGAATTTTAATAGATAAAGCTAATAACATATATCTCATTATGGTATAATAAAATAAAATTTAAAATATCTATCTCTCTATCTCTCTCTCTCTCTCTATCTCTCTCTATCTATCTATCTCTATCTCTCTATCTCTCTCTCTCTATCTCTCTCTATCTCTCTCTATCTCTCACTATTTCTCACTATCTCCCTATCTCTCTCTATCTCTCTATCTCTATCTCTCTATCTCTCTATCTTTCTCTATCTATCTCTCTATCTCTCTATCTCTATCTATCATCTATCATCATCCATCATATATCTGTGTCTATCTCTCTCTCTCTCTATCTATCCATTTTTTTTTTTTTTTTTGGGTCACACCCGGCGATGCTCAGGGGTTACTCCTGGCTCTGCACTAAGGAATTACTCCTGGCCATGCTCAGGGATAATATGGGATGCGGGGAATCGAACCCAGGCCATCATGGGTCGGCTGCATGCAAGGCAAATGCCTTACCCACTGGACCATCGCTCCGGCCCCCCTCTCTATCCATTTTTAAGCTTTGGTGATGATAACAAATAAGACTCCAAAATGCTCTAGTAATTTTATAGTTGAGTATAATTTGGAAAATTCCTCTGATATTTACCGGCGTCTCAATGTGAATTTAATTTTCTTGAAACAGGTAAGAACAGAAGAGGCTGATAAAACAGACTAGTGATAAGGCTTTTCACAGATTTTTAATTATGACAACAAATTGTGTTCTTTTAAACAATTTCAGTTCATGAAAATACATATTAAAAAACTAAACACACAGAAGATTTTGAATTAATATTTATGCCCCCCATTGTTCCTCTTTTATATCCTCCCCTTCTTTAACCACCCTGATTTTTTATTTCCTTCCCAGGAGGGGTCAGCAATTGACAGTGTGGATAATGTCCTATTTATGACACAGTTGTGTATATTGCTTTGAGCACCCAGATATATAATATTATATTCCTCATAGATTTGGTTATATTATTCTGCGATTTGACTTTTTTGTTTAAAAGTGTTGTCTAAATGTCATAAACATCTTTTTGCTGTTTTGTAACATTTTGTTCCAAGATATACATTTAGCATAGTATACTAAATCATTCTTCATAAAAGAAAAAAAATATAAACCATATATTCACAGAGAGGATGCTTGCAATGTTTCAAATAGATATTCCCATAACAGTAAGAGAAAAATAAACTTCCAAATATTCCTGGGCATGCATACCCACCTTTCTAACCCAGTTTGAAGTGCTCTGTGATAGAAAATTGAGCACTGAAGAGCGAGATAATTGATTGACTTTGACTAAGGACTCTGCCAAGCTTCTGAAGCTTCTTGAGACATTATGCTAAAACTCATATAACAATGGCTAGTCACAAAGCCAACAATGACAATTAAGTTTCATGAACTAACTGAGATTTGCAACCTTCTGGTTTCAATTTTACAGTTCAGTTCTGCCAGATGGACTAGGGAGAAAATAACATACATAATTAAAATCAATGAAGTTACTGCAACCCCAAACACCCAAGAAAAAAAAAGAAAGAAAAAATATTCCAGTCATATGCTTTCCTACATCTGCAGCCAAAGTTAAATCTATAAGCCAGAATTTGGAAACCTTAAAGAGGAAATTGAAGCTGTGATGTAAAAAGCTTCAAAAATATCATCGCTATTAGAATATTATAAAAGCAACATGTAAGACTACAGAAAATGATCTATTCAGGAAAAAGTGGCACCTTACCAGTCAAGGAAAAATGCGAACCACTCATGAAGCTGTTTGAAAACAATTATAGGAATTTGACACAAAAAATGCCACCAAAGTGATTGCTGCAGATACCTGGGCAGTAAGCAAAAACACGCGAAACCACAAGTGTTTACTCTGAGGTAGGACTTTAATGACTATTAAGTAAGGGGGTTGCTTACCCCATAAGTGCCCAATTTTGCATTATCATTTAATCTCTGATGAAGGATTGCAAAATAATAGATGCCAGAGAAGTAAATAGTTCTTGGGACAAGGGCAGAAGCAAGTAGGCATATTTTGTTCCTGAAATATGTCATAACAATTGTGTTTAACATGAGGAAATAAGTTTGTAAATGTGATATGTTTTTGTTAAAAGGGGAACAAAATATATATCTAAAAGTCAACTTACTATTTTTGCAAGAACATTTCCTCTGACTTCCCGCTCCAAATTCTATTGAAATGGTAAAGTAAATTTTTCAAAATAAAATCCTCTACACTATTGAGAAAGTTTTAGGGTTTAATAAAAATTGAAAAAAAATAGAAAATTGAAACTAATGGAAAGAGGTCACATCTAAAATTAATGGCCAAGTTTCTATGGAAGTGAATATCCAGGAAATAATTTTAATAAGAGAGATTTTCAGTAATTTCTGTGTTTTCTGTAAACATTAGAGAAACTAATTCTCACTGAGAAAAAGCTGGTGTTAGGGAAGAAAAAACCCACATTTTTAAGAAACTAAAGAAATAGCGTTAAGTTATGTATCACATAAAATGGTTACCTTAAAGATAAATAACTTCAGAGAGAGATAAGAAACTATACACAGTAATAGTCATCACTTGATCAATTGATCACTTGAAATTCTGGTATTCATCGATTTGCTCGAGCGGGCGCCAGTAATATTTCCATTTGACCCTATCATGTGCCAGTGTCGCCTGATGTCATCTGCTTGATTCAAGAATACGAAGAGCCTCAAATCGTTCGTTCAGGGTCTTGACGAAGAATTCTGACCATCTTGTAGGTGGGCGGCCACGTGAAATTTTGACATTCCGTGGAATCTAGTCTGTAACGGCTCTAGTCCAGAGATCATCTCCAAATCACATTACATGTTCAGCCCATCTGATTTTCGATGCCTTGGCAAATGAGACAGCATCCCTGACTCTGGATCATGAACAGAGGTCGAAACTCCGATTCCTTCTCTCACTTGAGTGAGGTATGAGATTCCAAACATACATCTTTCAATTCCTCTTTGGGAGACCCAAATAGTGTTTTCATCCTGTTTTTGTAGGTCCCAGGTTTCTGATGCATATGTTAATGCAGGGAGAATGATGTAGTAAAAGAGATGTGCCCGGAGCCGGAGGTTCTTTGTCCTTTTAGCTATTTCTTTGATGTTTCTGAAGGCATTCCATGCCGCTCTCTTCCCTCTTGTGCAGCTCAGGTTTTAGGTCGTTCATCATGTTACAGGCGCCAGTAACATCTCCATTTGTTGGGAATGAGGTTCATTATTGTTACTGTTTTTAAGTATCGAATACACTGCGGATAGCTTGCCAAGCTCTGCCATGGCTCTGCGTTCATCCCAGGGGCCCCACTTTCTATAACATATCTCTGAAGATATATCTATATTGACATCTTTATCAATATAGACATAGATATAGCTATATATAGAAAGAGATGGTTGCAAACACATACACCCCAGGTGTTTGGAGATTATAGTTCTCTTTACTTTGGGTGTAAATACATGCTATTCTGTTGTGAGCTGTGATCTTTGATCTTTGATCTCTTGTTCCATGACCAATGTCCCATTCAGTGAGATCCTGACTGGTTTCTCCTCCTGCTCCTGATTAATTTTATTTTTGTTTGGTGGTCCACATCTGGCGATGCTCAGAGATCACTCCCAGCTCTGCACTCAGGAATCACTCCTGATAGTGCTGGGGAACCCTATAAGATACTGGGGATCAAATCCAGGTCAGCCATGTGGAGGCAAACACCATATTGCTGTGCCATCAGTTCAGCCTGAAGGTCCTGATTTGAAGATCTTGGTTCACAGCACTCCAATTCCTGCATCCCAAAGTGCTTCTCAAAGTCCATTACCCACTGCTGTTCTTAGCGTTCACTTCTCTTTTTTTAGTGCTAGGCAGCACTAACACCATGTAAACAGTACTGCAGGCTCTCCAAGACCACCCCCAGTGGTGGATGGGAGCATCCAGGTTACCCTCTGTGGATGTTTGGGGGGGTATAAAAATGGGGTTTGTTTTTAACCCTATCTATCTCTCCAACTCCTTAGCATGTATCTTTTTGTACAGTCACCATAGTCAAAGCATCAATGCAAATGGCTCATGACTTAAATCGGTGTTTCCAAAGTGGTGATGCTGCTGTCTGTGAAAAGTTGGAACGATGGAGATGAGGTGGGGAACATAAGCAGCTTAGGGTACAATTAACAGTGCATATGGGTGGAAGCTTCCATTTATTTTCTTAAAAACGGTAAATTTCCAGTGAGACATTTGATATTTCTTCTACAATGAGGGCAATGAGCCAAGAAAGTCTGGGAATCTCTGACTGAATTCTATTTTCTCTTATAAAGTGTTTTCAACTTTGTCCACTATCAATTCAATAATTCTATGTATAGCTTTTTAAAAATCAAACCCACAAAGATCCCATATTCATAACATTGAAAAAATAATCACTTTTTATATTTATTCATATTATTTCACCTGTGTCTAAGACAGTGAGCTTTGGGGAGGTTTTTGGTTTGTTTTCTTCATTTGTTTTAGTGTATTTCATTTGCTTTTGTATCACACCTTGCAGTGCTCAGGACTTGATACTGGCTCAGAGCTCAGGGACAACTCCTGGTGGACTCAAGGGACTTTATGGGTGCTGGGAATCAAACCCCAGTTGACCGCCGCGCAAGGCAAGTGCCCTACCAACTGTACTGTATCTCCAGACCTGAGGACATGTATTTTAAAGTAACAAGTAAGAAGAAGATGTAAGAACCAAAGAGGTAATGCAGAAGTTAAGGCACCTGCTGACACGTAACTGAACCCCATTAGATGAGCACTGCAATGTGCCTACACAGAGAGAGTGATAGAAAAAATTTAAAATTATGATATAAAAACTTCAGAAACCCATTTTATGAGTCAATTAGACAAGGGTTTAAATTTACAAACTAAGTAAAAAAAGAGGGTTGAGGAAACTTTAAAACAGTACTTTAGAGTATATTCACTTGGTAAAATCAATTAAATAGCAATCCTTTCCGATTACAAATGCACTCAAGGTTGAGTTAAAAGATATGTTTGCCTGAAACTAAATATCAGATAATGTAGCATATATATGTGGTATTTCTGGAAAGTCTTCAAAGTTAATAAAGATGTATAAAATATATGGCTTTTAACTGCAACAAACAATGCTGGCACAGATGAGGGGAGAAATTGAGCTTCCATATGACCCAGTAATTCTACACTAGGGAACATACCCTAAGGGATCAACACAACAAATGCAAAAAATGTATCTGTACTCCTATGTTCATCACAACACTATGTACAATAGCCGGGATTTGCAAACAATACAAGCGTCCCAGTACAAATATCTACACAATGAAATACAGCTTAGACATTAGGAAAAATGAAGCCATGAAATTTGCATATGCATGGATTGTATGGAGAGTATCATGCTGAAGGAAATAGAGGGAGAGGGACTGACATGAAAGATCACACTCATTTATGGAATATAAAAATAGCAGAAGAATAATACCCAAAGCCAATAGAAATGAAGATTTGTCCAAGGTAGAAAGCTTGCAACAAGTGGATTGACTGTGTGGGGAGTGCAGTGAGGACAGAGAAGAGACCACTATGGCAATAATAGTTGAAAATGATCAGTCTGGACAAGAACTGCGTGCTGAGGCTATAATGTGTTAAAGAAGAGAGAGAGAGATACAGAGACAGAGACAGAGACAAAGAGACCAAAAAGAAAGAAAGAAAAGAAAGAAAGAAAGAAAGAAAGAAAGAAAGAAAGAGAGAGAGAGAAAGAAAGAGAGAAAGAGAAAGAAAGAAAGAGAGAAAGAAAGAGAGAGAGAAGAAAGAAAGAATGAAAGAGAGAGAAAGAGAGAGCGAGGCAAACAAAAAGGCCTGCTGTAGAGGCAGGCTGGGGGAGGGTGGGAAGGGAGTGTTATAGGAATGGGGCACCGGTGAAGGGATGGGTGCTGGAACACTGTATTACCGAAAACCAATTAGGAACACCTTTGTAATGTATATCTTATGGTGGTAAAATAAAAAAATTAAAAAGAACTGCATGCTTAAGGGAGGGAAGGTGAGAGCCATGATGCTCTTTCTCTACAGTATTGCAAACCATACTACCAAAAAGTAAGAAGGGAATTGGGTAGAAAAGAGATGACAGTGCCTGCCATTGAGGCGAGCTGGGTGGAAAGGGGGGTTTGGGGGAGCTGGGAGGGAACCTGGGTACATTGTTGCAGGAGACACACACTGGTGAAAGGATAGGTGCTGGGATATTGTATGAATAAAACTCAGTCATGAATAACTTTGTAAGTGTGTATCTCATAGTGATTCCGTTTCTAAAAACTGAAAAGACTATGACTCCTTAATTTTATTGGGTGGGAGGGTTGGGTTGCACCTTGCTGTGCTCAGGGAGTTATTCCTGGCTCTGTACTCATGGGATCACTCCTGGGGTACATGGGTGACCATATGGGGTCCTAGGAATCTAACCTATGTTGGCCATGTACAAGTCAAGCACCATAGCTACTGTGCTATGGCTCCAATACCATGACTCCTCCTTATTTTATTTATTTATATTTTTAATGATTTTTTTGTGGGGTCACACCCTGTGATGCTCAGGGGGTTACTCCTGGCTTTGCAGTCAGGAATTACTACTCTCAGTGCTTGGGCGACAACATGGGATGCCTGGATTGAACCCAGGTCAGTTGCATGCAAGGTAAATACACTATTTGCTGTATTATTGCTCCATGATATTATACCTAGAGAACCCTAAACTCTCTACCAAAAACTCCTAGAAACAATAGACGCATATAGTAGAGTGGCAGGATACAAAATCAACACCCAAAAAGTCGGTGACTTTCCTATATACAAATAGCGAAAGAGAAGAAAGGGATATTAAGGAAACAATTCCATTCACAATTGTGCCACAGAAAATCAAAATCAAATACCTAGGAATCAACCTACCCAAGTGTGTAAAGGATCTGTACAAAGAAAACTACAAGACATTGCTCCAAGAGATAAAAGAGGACACAAGGAAATGGAAACATATTCCCTGCTCATGGATGGAGAGAATCAACATTGTATTATTGCTCCAGCCCCCATGACTCTTTAGATAAAAACAAAATAAAAGAAAACAAAAATTCTGATTGCAACAATACTGTGAATTTGCAAAATATCTCCCTGAAGGACCAATGTTCATATGGGTAAGAAACCAAACAACTTTACCAAATTAGTTAATGATGCCACTATGAAGAAAATATATTTGTTATTTTAATAAACCATACCATTTCTTTACTATCAATTATAAAAATATAAAAAGAAAAACACATCAGATTACTAATTATGTAATATCTATCATTAAACCCCTGCTACTAGAAAAATAGCAAATTCATCAGAGAAAAATTTGAAGTAATTAATATCCAAGAAGTAAGGCAATTGATGGGGAATTAAAACATGAAAAGTCAGAGAGGAGGATATCCAGTTTAAAAGAAATTGTGTCATAAAGTAAAAATGACCAGCTGTGCAGGATTCTGAAAAACATTTAAAAATATGAGTTATAAGTTTCATAAGCCCAAATAGAACTTAATTTTTTTTCTTCTGCTATTTTTATCGGCATTTATTAGAGCTACCCAAGCAGTTTGATTTTTTTTTTTAATATTTCTATATTATGGGATTCTATCTCGTGGGAATTTTTGGTTGTTTTGTCTGTCTGTTTGTCTGTCTGTTTGGGAGCCACACTTAGTCCTGGCTCTGTGCTCAGGATCATTCCCTATTGGTTCAGGCAACTACATGAGATTCTAGGATCAAACCCAGGTCTACTGCGTGCAAGGCAAGTGCTTCTCAGGTGTGCTGTCTCTCCATCCCTTGGAGTCAGAACTTCTAAATAGTTCACAATTTTTTTTCCAAATTTCCTTCAGTAATGAGATTCTTTTCTAGGAAGGCAGGGGGTGGGGCGTGTGGGTCTCAGAGCCCATGTTCTTCTCTGTTCTTAGGAAATGCTCCTGGGAATTGCTTGAAGGTCTGTATGGAATTGAATTCCACTGAGCCTCTTACATGTGCCCAGTCCGTTGCATTAGCTCTCTCATGCAGTTCACTGAAATTTTTGGTGGAACCCCCAGCCATGCTAACTGGAGAGACATTTTTGGGCTGTACCATTTTTGCTCAGACTTACTTCTGGCTCCACGCTCTGGGATCACTCCTAGTAGTTCTCAGTTACCATGAGTGGGTCCAGGGATTAAAACCAGGTTTACAGCATGTAAGTCAAGTGCCCTGCTTACTGGGGCTTAGTAACCTGACCTAAATAACAGTTAATGGATTCTTACTTAGGATGCTTTTTTAGAAAAGTAGCTGTGTTGTGACAGGATTCCCACGTATCTAATAGATAAGAATTATGTTACAGATTTCACTTTAAGATAATAAGTATCGATGAAATTTTCTCAATTTTTTGTACATTTATGATATAATTGATTTAGACACCTGAATATATATGCTACAAAAACTATCAGATAATTGACTATATGTCAATATCTGTAATGTGGACAAATAATTTATTTTAAGCAGTTTCTTTGTAGCATGGTCATTTATTTTTCCTAGATTATTTTTGTGTGTTGAGTAGCATGCACACACATGCCCGTGGTCATTTCATCCTGGAATACTGGGATATAATCTCACTTAGGAACAAGGTTGTCATAGACACAATTTCTTCAGAGGCAGTAATTCTGGATTAGAGCAGGCTAGAAGTTCTCCGATGACTTCTTACGAGTTGATGGCTCGGGGGCAGTGAGATGGTACTGTGGTACAGCATATACCTTGCATGTAACAGACTATGATTGATCTCAGCACTTCATGGTTCCTGGGGAATCCACTGCTGTTGCCCTGGATTTCCCCAAGAACCACCAGGGTGTCCCAGGAATTCCCCAGTGCCATAGGGCCCACACTACCACATCCTCATTCTCTCACATTGAACCCCCCAGCCATGCTAGCTGAAAATCATGAAGGGCCCCCAAGACTGCTGAGAACCACTTGGGAGCCCACCACTGAAGGAGGAAAGGATGCGATATGCACGGAGATGGGGCCAGCATTTGAAGACCAAGGCTCACCTTGGATTCTGCACCCAACACCCAGAGTCCTTGGGGCAGCTAGTCACCACCAGACCTTGGTGAAAGGTAGAACAGATCTTTCTTAGAACGGAAATAAACCCTGATCTCAATGTTGAATGTCTAGCCTCTATCCAGGAGAGAATTTATTTATTTTATGCCCCTGTATGTGTGATACGCTCCTGACAGCCCTCTTGATGGAGCAGTCATCAACCTGACTTTGAGCACGGGTATGTATAATTTTAGACTCTGCTTGAAAACAGACTAAGGTTGAAATTCTTTGCCTCAGAGCAACTGCAGACTTCAAATAAACTCATCAAAGCATCTTCATAACTTGCACAAGCATCATTAAATCTCATGTTTTTATGTAGAAGAATACCTACTGTCAAAAGAAACAAAATTTTCCCCCTGCTGTTTAGTTGCTTGTCATGAATGATTGTGATGTCATGCCATTCACCCTGTAACACTCTTACATCAGCAACTCTGTAGCATTTACTAATAGAGCAGAGTTGTGGGATTCTTTTCATTTCCTCTTCTGAGAATAAACATCATCAGCTTTAAGAAATTCATTACAAATACGACTTAATTTTTTTTGCTTATGTGTCATATCTAAACAATGAAAAAGAATACCTAACTTAATCATAAAAAAAGACTTTTAAAATTTATTTTGTAATTTAAAATAATTTTACATGAAGTCAAATAAATTATAGAAACAAATGTGGGCCTTCCCTACGGCATGCCAAATTACTGAAATAGAAGAATAAGTGCATACACTGACAGCCGGTTTGTTTTCAGAATAATGCATCACTTCAACATGTTGCAGAAATAAGTCTTTTTTAAAAAAGCAAACAACAGTGCCCCATAGAAGCTGGAGACTTAGAATAATAGCTGCTTTTTGGGGGTGTTGAAATTGCTGAATTTCTGCATTAGATTTTCTCTAATATGGGTGTTGTCAAAACACCTGTGATTTGTATATGCATGCACCTTTTAACAATTTGCCCATCAGAAGATAAAAGATACAGGAAATATTGACATATAGAACCTACTAGGAAAAATAAAATAATATTCTTGTATCAGTTTGTATCACTTCCCGTTGTTCATTGATTTGCTCAAGCGGGCACCAGTAACATCTCCATACGTCCTGTCACCTGTTAGTGTATCCCAAGGGCATCTACTCACTCCAGGAACACGCAGAGCCTAAAACCGTTCAGGTCATGGGAATGAGGTCCAAGATTATTCAAGAGATGAGAAAAGAAGAAACACACACTGGGTGTGGGGAGTAAGGAGCTCTTTCATAACTTTTAAAAAAGGAGCATAAATTGGAAATTTAAAATGGTTTGACCATTATGGAAAACAGAATGACTATTTCTCAACAAATTAAGAATAAATATTTCATACAGTTGAGGCTCATATATCTAAATAATCACTTACGAATATTTACCCTCCGCATATGAAAACATTAAGTCAGAGATAGTCACACTTCTGTGTTTATCCCAACATTATTCACAGTAGCTAAGAGCAGGAGGCAACCTAAGAGTTCATTGACCTACAGAGATGTGCAATGCATATACAATGAACAATTCTTTAGCTATTGCAAAGCAGATCAAATTCTGCTATTTGCAACAAAATGGGTGAAGCTAGAGGGCACTTTATTTAGTAAAATAAGTTTTTTAATAATCTTATATATAGAGAGAAATACCATATGATTTCACTCATCTATTATATGCAGACAAAAAAATCAAATGAACTAAACAAAAGAAAAATAAGCTTGAGTAGTATAAGGCGAATGATGGTTAGCAGACAGAAATCATGGTGGGGTAAACGAGACAGAGAAGACATTTACATGATAAATAATACAATTTGACTTTCATGGTGACCTCACTAGTGTATGTACATGATCTCTCAGTTTCAGGACGAAGTCTCATATTGGAGCCTGAGAGAGAAGATTCCAGAATATAATGACCCTGGCCTCCAGCGGTTCTCAAGTCTCAAAAGCTATGAAAACTGAAGTGATGATCAATGCAAGAAGTTATCTGGGCTGAGACACTTGATAAATGAGGAGAGGAAAGGGGATTAGGATTCCAGAAAGATCTTAGCAGAAGTCAGAGAATAGGTAGTGACCAAAAAACAAAGTCCTTCAAAAATCACCAAGATTTGGGGCTGGAGTGATAGTACAGTGGGGAGGGCATTTGCCTTGCAAGCAGCAGACCCGGGTTTGATCCCTGGCATTCCATATGGTCCTCCAACCACTGCTAGGAGTAATTCCTAAGTGCAGAGGCAGGGATAAGCTCTGAACATCACAGGATGTGACTAAAGAGAAAAAGTTAAGATTTTTTTCTGAGTTTTAAATGGGTAGTTTTTTAAGCATCAATAATTCTATCCCATGTTATTCTGCTCTGCTCTTACATAGCTACAGGTTACTGGTATCATTGTTTGGCTGTCAGAGACTCTAGTTTCTATCAACTTCTTCAAGTTCTGAGGAAGTCCACAGAGACAGAGAAATTCACTGAAGGGTAGTTGAGCTTATTTATGCAACATAATCATCCTCCCCTCTGCCCTCCTCCTTTCTTACTCTCTTTGCCTCTGTTTCTCTCTGTTTTCCTTTCCCCACAGTAGCTACAGAAGAAAATTGAAAACCTCATAAAACAAGTGTTAGCAGTATCAAAATAAAATTCACCTTCATTCCCTTCCATTCAATTCCTTCCACTCAAAACTATAAAACAGCAAGACACCCTCATTTCAAATATGGAAATGAGTGTCTGCAAATGAAGAGGAAATGAATGAATGCAATGATATTATTCAGCGAGGAGAAATAAGGAAAGAAAACCCTGCTGTCTGTGACAACTTAAATGCTCCTTCCCTTCAGTTATAAGACTAGTGAGTTTGGAATTCCAATGCACGATATAGTTGTAGTTAATAATACAGTATAATATAATTTAATAATAAGACTAGTGAGTTTTGAACTCCATTGTATAATATGGTTGTAGATAATACTACAGTATAATATAATTTAATAATAAGACTAGCGAGTTTGGAATGTACAATATGTTGTAGTTAATAATACAGTATAATATAATTTAATAATAGGACTAGTGAGTTTGGAACTCCAATGTACGATATGGTTGTAGTTAATAATACAGTATAATATAATTTAATGCTGTTAAAGGAACAGACTTATACTATGACTAATACATGGGATATAACTCTATAATTCATCAATGTATCAAATCAATATATACATCATACACTAATCCACTTATTATGTTTCCATAATCTCAATCAAGCTGAAAGAGAAGGAGCAATGCAGGATGTTTAGAGGAAGTGTTTCATGCTAGTCAGGTTATCAAATTCTTAAGTTTCCCTCAGCAAAATTTGTAGAAGACACAAGGCCTCTTCAACTTTTAATTATACCTACCGAAGTTTACAGCCCACAAAGTGCAAACAATTTGCCCATCAGAAGATAAAAGATACAGGAAATATTGACATATAGAACCTACTAGGAAAAATAAAATAATATTCTCGTATCAGTTTGTATCACTTCCCATTGTTCATTGATTTGCTCAAGCGGGCACCAGTAACATCTCCATACGTCCTGTCACCTGTTAGTGTATCCCAAGGGCATCTGCTCACTCCAGGAACACGCAGAGCCTAAAACCGTTCAGGTCATGGGAATGAGGTCCATAATTGTTACTGGTTTTTGGTATATCAGATATGATATGGGTCGCTTGCCAGGTTCTGCTGTGTGGGTGGGATACTAGACTCTCAGTTTGTGCATTTACTGATGAACCATGCAGCCACAAAGTGACAGAACGACAGGGAAAGATCAGCTTTCTCTTGGGTGGAGCTCTGACGAGCTGTGGAGTCCTGATGTTGAAAATGGTTGCCCTCATGTTGTGGGGGTTCCAATATAAAATAACCTTATCTAAATTAAGGAATATTACTTGAATTAATAATAATAAAATAATATAATAAAATGATATTATATAAATTATAAAAAATAACTCTGTAGCAAGCATCCAAATCAAATAGAGAGAATTAAAAATCTGGAAAAAGAACTCTCAACAACTATTCCTGGATGAATCTGGGAAGTCTGGTTGGAAAAATATCTTCAATAAACTGAGGTGAAAGGGAGAGAAGAGTTGTGACTTCAACTCACTTGGCAAACTAAAGAATTCTGGAAAATATTGTTCCTTCATTCTGAAGTCACTGCAGTAAAGAACTTGATCCACACAGACATATGTGGATCAATCTGTTTCAGAATTGATGCTTCAGGACTGAACCCTGCACCTCATTGAGGAGTACCATGATGAAACACCCAACATGCAGCAGTTCATTGGAATTTGTTTTATGAAAATAACATTCAGGATGAGAAACACTGACTATTTCCATATGAAAAATAATCTTTCCTCAGTCCATGCACAGCAAAAGTATTTTATAGCAATTTCCAATGTAATATGACTTTACTCCAATAAGCAATTGCATTTGCTGAGTAAGACAAGGTCACAAATAAGGCTCAAACAGAGGTGTATGGGTCCTGATGGAGCAAGAAAGAGCCTGAGTTCACTCCTTGCACAAAAGCCCTTCCACCAAGCACTGGCAGATGTTGTCCTGGTGGTGCTTGAACGATTCTATAAATGAACAATTTTATAAAAGATCAATGAGAGAAAGCTATCTCCCTGGAGAAGTCCCACAGCTCAGCTCCACACCTTAAAGAGTTCCCTCTCTGGAGAACATGTGAGGGAACTGACTAACAGTAATTAGGTTTCCAGTATATAAACAGTCTTGCTGAAGACTTCATAATGAGGCACACACCATCCAGCTAACGGTTTGTAGTGGTCATAAATGGAGACATTTCTAGGTCAGGCCAAATCCTCCATTGCCAGCCGTTGCCATATGTGGGTGAAGCAGTGAAATATAGGATGCACTTTAATGAAAGGGGAAAAGCCAAGAATTTAGTTCTTCCATTGCCACCTTCTGGTCCCCTGCTGAGCCTCCCATTTGGTTTCCTTATCAGCTTGTACAAAACTGCTGGAAAATAAGAGAATTTTTTTCTGACAGGTTCGAACTGCAGGGGGTGGAATTGGCAGTAGTAAAACCACAAAGATTTGAGCAAATAAAAGATAATATAGATTGTCTCCTGATGTGTCTGTTTTCAAATTACTGTGTTTAAATGAACTTCTTTTTAGCACAGTCTTTGGTCTCTTTTCCTGGCTTTCGGTAACCTTTCAGTGATTCTTTATCCCCTTTGTGTCTGAAAGCATGTGAAACTTTGATCTTCTTCTCAAAAGCTTTGTGTGAACAAATATAACAGAGACTTTTCAGAGAGGCAGTTTGATGAGGATTTATGGGCTATTTTGGCCCCAAAAATGTAATTCTACATTATATCCTCATTTGATACATTGAAATAAAAACAAGAAAGGGAGATTAAAGGGAAACTGTTCAATCCCATCTATTATATCTCTAGGAAAGAAGATATGGAAAGAGATAGACTTTTCCTGTGGTCTGTAATATCAATTTCAAATTGTTAGAGTCTCTGCTGAAAGGGCCAATGGTTTGATAAGGGACAGTGTGTTTTCTAAGAGAAACCCAGTACAGGCGAAGAGGAAATCACAGTTTTCTAAGTCAAACAGAAAAGATTTGACCATTTCTAAATAATGAAAAATGGCCATTTCATATGATTCAACCTAAAAGGGTGTATGAGAGAGTGGTAGAAAACCACGAGCATTGGCTTTGACAGAGTTCCTGGACAGGCGCTGTTTTCTGGACTCAGTGAAAGGGCTACATTGAGCAGTAAAGCGAAGTCTGTGACTGAGTGAATACAATGACCTTTTCAGGAGGTTTATTTCTGGAGCTAGACCTTGACTCATATTGTAACTATTTCTCTAATCAAATTCATCCGAGAACATGCAGACAGTGTAATGAATAACCATTATCAAATCACTAGATCACTAGACATCCCGTTGTTCATCGATTTCCGCGGCGGGTGCCAGTAACATTTCCATTTGACTCTACCATGTGCCAGTGTAACCCGATGGCATCAGGTTGTTTCAGGAATCCGAAGAGCCTCGAACCGTTCGTTTAGGGTCTTGGCGAAGAAGTCTGAGCATCTTATAGGTGGGCGGCCACGTGATCTTTTGACATCCCGTGGAATCCAGTCAGTAACTGCTCTAGTCCGGCGGTCGTCTCCAAATCGCATTACATGTCCAGCCCATCTGATTTTCGATGCCTTGGCAAATGAGACAGCGTCCCTGATTCTGGAATAGCGATGGAGGTCAGGCTCCGGATTCCTGCGTATTTCAAGTGCAGGAATTCTTGAGCCCTAAGACACAGGTACACCCGGCAGAGCAGAAACCAGCACAGCGGCTGCGCATTTACCTCCAAATTACCTCCAAAACCATTATCAAATGGTGTGAATAATTTAGCCTTTTTTATCTGATTTTCAGGTGTCAATATATGATGTCTATAACCTGAATCCACTTCAGGTTCTTCTCCTCCTTTTCTTTCCCTTTACTGTCACATAAGGAAAGTGATACTTATCTTTGTTGACCAGACCAGTCTCTTATAATTGAGTATATTATACAAGGATACAACTTTTTAATGTTTTAATATTATACATAAATGGTGAAATATCACTTTCAAATCATTATGAGCCAGAAGAGAACTCAAGCAATAAGTAAATACCTTGTTTGTAAGAAGCTGCTTGCTCTCTACAATGACCAGGTACTCCTGCTCTGGGATGGCCCTGGTGTCCCTATGCACTTACAGAAATGGCCCTGCAACGTTATTCCTCTTATGGTTTGCTTTTAAGGAATATGCATATGGAATTGAAGCTCTGCCATTCCTCTATTAATAGAGGATATTCTAAAACCCACTTGCTTTGGAGTTTTGTTTTGTTTTTATTTGTTTTGTGAACATGCAAGACCCCACTTTGATATTAGCTAAGCTCTGAGCTCCTTCCCTACCATCTTTGCTACCTGTTTTCTACTCAGGTAAACATATCGGTTTTGGTATGTGTATTCTCTTCTCTGAAATGTTCTGAGTACAACTTCGTAGTCCTTTCTAGTACCTGGCACACATCACTGATTGAATAATTGAGTAGACGATTGACATGTCCCTACAAGAATACCTCACACATCATGGAAGGGACTTTGGCTGGGACGGGACTGTCACTACTTTTTTAAAATTTTTTTTTTTTTTTTACAATTACAAAGATATACAATTAAAAAGTTCATATTTGGGTTTTGGTCATACAGTGTTCTAGCACCCATCCTGCCACCAGTGCCCATCTCCCACCACCAACGTCCCCGGTTCCTTCCCCCACTCCCCCAGCCCTCCTCCATGGCAGGTTCTTTATTTCTTTCCATTTCTCTCTCTTTCTCTTCTCCCTTTCCCTCCAGACTATGGATTACAGAACATACATTAAAGGGTTGTCATGTGTATCTTTTTGCCTCTATTTAATGCTCAGTTCTAGGTTGGCATTAGTACCCTCGACAATTTTTAGCACACTGTTCCATTTTCTGTCTTACCTAGCCTCTGACTCCCACACGTTTGTGATAATTTCCACCTTTGACAAGACCTCCTGATATATGTTTCACTTGACCTTGGATATTGGTATCACAATATGTACCTATATATTTATGTTATGCAGATAAATGCAGTCATTCTGTATCTGTCTCTCTCTCCTTCTGGCTAATTTGCTCAACATAATCTTCTCCCTGTCCATCCATTTACAGGCAAATTTCACAACTTCATTTTTCCTAACAGCTGCATAGTATTCCATTGTGTAGATGTACCAAAGCTTGTTTTATCCAGTCATCGATTTTGGGCACTCTTGTTGCTTCCAGATTCTGGCTATTGTGAATAATGCTGCTATGAACATAAAAGTAGGGATGGTGTTTCTGCTGCGTATTTTTGGTTTCCCAGAGTAGATTCCCAGGAGTGGTATGGCTGGGTCAAATGGGAGTTCAATTTCTAGTCTTTGGAGGAATGTCCGTATTGTTTTCCAGAAAGGCTGTACCAGCCGGCATTCCCACCAACAATGGATGAGTGTCCCCTTTTCCCCACATCCACGCCAGCACTTGTTGTTCTTGCTCCCCCCAAAACTACCCCTCTCCTCTTTTTTTTTTTTTTTTTTTAGAATGATGTTTGCTCAATAATAGGGAATCAATAAATAATGCATAGAGTCATTTATTTTAACAAATAAATACATGTATGTATTTCTAACATGAGGAGTATTTACTTGTTATTATCTTACTAGACATTATCTTTTTGTCTAGAATTTTTTTTTTCAATCAAGAGCAAAGTGCTATATGACTGCACTAAAATGTGAATGACTATAAAAGGTACTGGACTAGAACCAGAATCACTGCATCTTATGAAATAAACACTATAGTCCTGTGAAACAAACATAAGAATCTAATTTACTTTTCAATAGAAATCATGAATCATTTAGAGCCATTTATTAAATAATTAGTCCCTGCCTACTAATAAGTTTTCATGTTTTCTCATTCTATTTATAAGCTTTATTCTTTTAATCAATTACATACCACTTCCTTGCATGATTTTGCTCTTTTTTCTTTAAAAAAAGTTTTGGCTTCATATTAGGAAAGGCAAGTTCCCCATCCACACAGTACTAATTCTCAAAATTATCTTTTGAGATTTTATCTCCTTTGCATATTTTAAATTGCAACCGCACTTAATTTGCTGCAAAATATCAGAATAGTTGACACAGAATTGACACCAATGACAAAGACACGAGAAGCTGTGTTGATATATGTCCCTAAATCATTTATGCTCTCTAACTCATTTTTTTCAATTTTCTGCATTTGGCTATATAAGTTCTCCATAACCACCATAAGCAATTACTACAAACTCAGTGGTTTTAAAACTGGGGATTAGAATTTCAACATTAGAACATCTTCAGGCTATACTTTCTCCCTCGCAAGTGGGATCATGTCCAGAATCCTCTGGTTGCCTAACTGTAGGAGACCATAGAAATCTCTTAAAGGACTCATAATAATATCTCTTGTAGATCAAGACTACTTTCATTGAATATAAATGATCTCAGTTCCTTGTCTGGAAATGTCTTTATTTTAGAGAAACAGCTTTGCCTGATTTAAATTGCTTTGTGGACAATTCTTGCTTTCAGAATTTTGAAAGCAAAATTCTGGGTGTTATTGTCTTCTGGGTGTCCAGTTTTTCAGATGAGAAGTCAGAAAAACATCTTATCTCTTTGTGTTTATCACAGTCAAGGATTGTTGAGCTCCCTAGATCTCAGATTAAGGTTTTCATGAATATTTTTGTAGCATTATTAAAAATGTTCCCTTTTTTTCTTCTCTCTCCCCTGAGGTACCATTTGCACATTAATTGTTATGCTCCCATCGTTGCACAGGAATTTGTAGCTTTGTTCATTTTACTTCAGCTGTTTCCTATCTGTACTTCTAGTAGAATTTTTTTTCAATTTTTTATTCTTCAAGTTTACTAATTCCCTTTTTCTGTCATTTCAAATATGTGCTGGATAGTTCTAATGTATTTTTCATTATGATTACTGTTGGTTCCATTTCTAGTATTACTTATTAGATAATTTTTTGTAGTTACTCTTTCTATGTGCATATTCAATAGCCCACAGATTAATCCAGTCTCCAGCCCAGCTTGTTAGAAACCCAGCCTACAAGGACTCAGCCCTGCAGAGACCCGCCCTTCAGAGGGAGAGTATTTCAAGCCCAGGAATGCTTGAGCCTAAGACACAGGTACACCCAGCAGAGCAGAAACCAAGCTTTCCCCGTTCTTGCGCAGGCCTCCAAATTACCATAAATATTCTACCCACCCCTCTGAGAGAGCCCCACAAAGTGATGAGAGTATAGTGCCCGCATGGCAGAGCCTGGCAAGCTGTCCGATGCGTGTTCGATATGCCAAATCCAGTAACAAAAATGTTTATTTTCCTGACCCCGAAAGAGCCCTTAATACGGCAGCAGTAAGAAAGGCAAACAAGCAGTGCCTGATAAAATTTCCACGGCGCCCCCTAGGCTGCCAAAGCGAAGAAGGACTAAAATGACTGTCTGTACTTTCAATGCGCGTATGCTGGCATCGGAAGCATATATTGAGGGATCTGATGGTGCAAGCGCAAAAGATCAAGTACGACATCATTGGTCTGACTGAGACGAGGGAGGCGTCCAGTCGCATCATGCTGTATTTGACACGGAGAAGAATTGTTCCTTGGAACATGCGATGAAAAGAGGCGTCGGTGGCATTGGTGTCCTTGTCAACACGGAACATGGCTGTCAACATTGATTCATTTGAATGCCTAACAAACCGAATAGGACGATTACACTTGAGGAGATGTGGCCCACTGCCAGCAATTTCTATCTTCATTGTCTATGCACCAACATCCACATACAAAGAAGATGAAATTGAGAAATTCTACATGGAATTGGAGGAGTTCTATAAAAAGATCACACCTTCTACAAGATCATAGTCGGTGATTTTAATGCCAAGATAGGACCGAGAAGATCGGCTGAAGAACTCCACATCGGGACCCATGGCCTAGAATGGAACGAACAGGGTGAGAGACTATCTGGAGTTCATCATGTCCACCAAGACCATTCATGGGGAACTCACAGTTCCAGAAGGCTGAAGCGAAACGTTGGACATGGGAATCTCCTGGTGGACAGTTCCACAATGAAATTGACCACATCATCTTCAATCGACGGTTTTGTCTGACCGATGTTGCTGTCGTCCCCAAATTCCAAACAGGATCGGACCACCGTCTCCTTCGTGCAAAATTCTACTTCCCACAACGGGAGAAAAGGCTGCAAAGTTTAAGAAGAGAACTCCCAGAACGACCACCAACTGGGAACTCTTTTGGCACCATTGCAGCAACATGGGAAGATACCATCATTGATGACATCGATGAAGAATACAACCGACTGGTTCCAGCACCTCCATGATTGTGCGAAGAATGCCGAGAGAGAGAAAGACACAAAAAGGACGCTTGTCTTCAGAAACTCTTGAGCTCATTCGCCAACGTGGCAAGGCGCGAGCCTCAGGAGACCAAATGCTAACGTCCAAGCTTGCTAAACGGTGCAGAGAAGCGATAAAAGAAGACCTCAAAGACAGAAGAGCAGAAATACTGGAAGATGCAGCAGAAGCCGGGAAAAGCATTCGCACCGCCCGCCTGTCCTTCGCCAACTATAAGACCAAGATGACTGCCCTCCGACGCCCTGATGGATCTATCACATCTTCCAGAAAGGCAATGGAGAAGATTATCCAGGACTTCTACTCAAATCTCTTTGATAGCCACATCCACCTGCCCACATACCAAATTCCACAGGATGGATATGTCATTCCCAACGTTCTCCCTTCTGAAATCCGACATGCCATCTCGTCGGTAAAGAAGGGAACAGCACCAGGCCCAGACAAAGTCAGACCCGAACACCTGAAGAATCTGCCGTCGGTACTCATCAATACACTAGCTCGGCTCTTCACACGCTACCTGTCCGAATGCAAGGTGCCCTCCCAATGGAAAACCAGCAGGACAGTTCTACTGTTCAAGAAGGGGAGACATTCACGACATCGGCAACTATCGCCCCATCTGCCTGTTGTCTGTCATCCTACAAGCTGTTTACACGAGTCATCCTGAACAGGATTAGCAGAACACTAGATGAAGGACAACCATGCGAGCAAGCTGGCTTCCGGAAAGGATTCAGCACAATCGACCATATCCACACAGTAACCAAGCTCATTGAGGTTTGTAGGGAGTACAAGATGCCACTCTGTCTCACGTTCATTGATTTACAGAAAGCCTTTGATTCTGTGGAGACTGAAGCAGTCATCGAAGCCCTAGCCCAAACAGGGTGTTCAAACCCAATACATCAAGATCCTTCGTGAGCTGTATTACGGATTCACCACCAGGATCTCACCATTCTACAAAGAAGTGATCATTGATGTCAAAAGAGGGGTTCGACAGGGTGATACCATCTCACCAAAACTCTTCAGCGCCACCCTCGAGAACATCATGCGACAATTAGAATGGGAAGGAATGGGAGTGAAGATAGATGGTCGGCAACTACACCACCCTGCTTCGCTGATGACATCGTTCTAATAACACCAAACATTAGCCAAAGCGGCACAAATGCTGGCTGACTTTGACCGAGAATGTGGAAAGGTAGGTCTACAGCTGAATCTGAAGAAAACCATGTTCATGAGAAATGAACTGAGTTCCTGAGGCCCCATTCACTCTCAATGGAACAAACATCTCTGAATGCAGCAGTTATGTGTACCTAGGTCGAGAAGTCAACATGATGAGCGACCTAAAACCTGAGCTGCGCAGGAGGAAGAAAGCGGCATGGAATGCCTCCAAAGGCATCGAAGAAATAGCTAAAAAGGACAAAGAACCTCCGGCTCCGGGCACATCTCTTTGGCTCCACCGTTCTCCCTGCATTAACATGCGCCTCAGAGACCTGGGCCCTACGAAGCAGGATGAGAATGCTATTCGGGTCTCCCAGAGAGGGCATCGAAAGAGCTATGCTTGGAATATCACGCCTCACTCAAGTGAGAGAAGGAATCCGGAGTTCTGACCTCCGTCGCTATTCCAGAATCAGGGGCGCTGTCTCGTTTGCCAAGGCATCGAAAATCAGATGGGCTGGACATGTAATGCGATTTGGAGACAACCGCTGGACTAGAGCCGTTACCGACTGGATCCCACGGGATGTCAAAAGATCACGTGGCCGCCCACCTACAAGATGGTCAGACTTCCTTGTCAAGACCCTGAAGGAACAGTTTGAGGCTCTTCATATTCCTGAATCAACCAGATGCCATTGGGCTACATTGGCACGTGATAGGGTCCAATGGAAATGTTACTGGCGCCCGCTCGAGCAAATCGATGAATAACGGGATTCAAGTGATCAAGTGA